>VXBD01009695.1:65380-82254 GCA_013399975.1 Indicator maculatus | reverse complement strand
GCTGCTGCTGCTGCGAGCGCGCCGCCAGCACTCCAGAACGGTGCACGGGGTGTCAAGGTCCGAGCACAAGAAAGTGCAGAGGGGCCAGAAAGAAAGTGCAGAGGGGCCAGAAAGAATGTGGGTACCTAATATGAACCGAAGGGATACCACCTGCAAAGCTGAAAAAGATTAAATGTTTCTCCTTCACACAAGGTGTCTGGAGCACCAGGTGCCAGCCTTCCCTTGGGACTGACCGTCAAGGCCCGATTTCCTTTGCCTGTGGTCAGGACAGATACAGAGAAGGGCTAAGGGTGCTCCATGACTACTTTGCCTCAGTATTCACAGTCAAGGGCTCCAGCTGCACCACCCAAGCTCCAGAAAACAAAGGTGGGGAATGGGGAAAGGAAGATCCACCTACTGTTAAGTGAAGATCAGGATGGATACCATCTAAGGATTGTGAAGGTGCACAAGTCCACAAGGTCTGGTAAGATCCACCCACACGACCTGAGGGAGCAGGCAATGAAGTTGCCAAGCCACTGTCTATCATATTTGGAAGGTCATGGCAGTCTGATGAAATCCCTGCTGACCGGAAAAGGGGAAACACAATCCCGATCTTCAACAAGAAGACCCCAGAAACTCTAGGCCAGCCAGTCTGACCTCTGTGCTTGGCAAGATCATGGAGCAGATCCTCCTGAAGGCTCTGCTAAGCCAGATGGAAAATGAAGAAGAGGTGATTGGTGGTACCCAACATGGCTCCAGCAAGGGCAGATCATGCCTGATGAACTTGGTGGCTTTCTATGAAGGAGTTACAGCATCAATGGATAAGGGAAGAGCAACTGATGTCATCTACCTGGACTTGTGTAAAGTGTTTGACCATGTCCTGCATGACATCCTGCTCACTAAATTAGAAAGCATGGACTTGAGGGGTGGATCAATGGCTGGATAAGGAATTGGCTGGATGGCTACAACCAGAGGATAGCGGTCAACAGCTCAATGTCCAGATGGAAACCAGTGACAAGCTCAGGGCTGGTGCTGGGTCCATGGGTTTAACATCTTTGTTGGTGACATGGACAGTGGCACTGAGGCACCCTCAGCATGTTTGGAGATGACAGCAAGCTGAGTGACCCAGCTGACACACTGGAGGGAAGAGATCCATCCAGAGGGACTTGGGCAGGCTCAAGAGTTGGGCCTGGGCCAGCCTCCGGAAGTTCAACAAGACCAAGTGCAAAGTCCTGCATCTGGGTCAGGGCAATCCCAAGCACAAATCCAGGCTGGGTGAGGAGTGACTTGAGAGCAGCCTGGAGGAGAAGGCCTTGGGGGTGTCAGTTGATGACAAATTCCTCAAGAGCCAGCAATGGTCACTGGCAGCCCAGATGGAAGCCATGTGCTGGGCTGCATCCAAAGAAGTGTGGCCAGCAGGATGAAGTAGGTGATTCTGCCCCTCTGCTCTTGTGAGACCTCACCAGTACTGTGTCCAATTCTGGTACCCCTGGCATAAGAGGGACATGAAACTGCTGGAGCAGGTCCAGAGGAGGCCACAAAGATGATCAGAAAGCTGGAGAACCTCCCCTAAGGGGACAGGCTGAGGGAGTTTGGGCTTTCACCCCAGAGAAGGCTCTGGAGAAACATTAGAGCAGCCTTTCTGTTCCTGAAAGAGGCCTACAAAAAAGCTGAGGAGGAACTTTTCTATGAGGGCTTGTAGTGATAGGACAAAGGGCAATGGCTTTGAGTGAGGGTGGTGAGACACTGCAACATGTTGTCCAGGGAGGCTATGGATGCCCCCTCCCTCCAGATGTTCAAGGCCAGGCTGGATGAGGCCTTGAGCAACCTGGTGTGATAGAAAGTGTCCCTGCCCATAGCAGGAATTGGAACAGGATAATCTTTATGCTCCCTTCCAACCCAACCCATTCTATGATGCTAGGAATGACAGTTGTGAGTATAGCTGTCTGCATGCTTGTGTGCAATTGCAGTAATCAAGTCTGTTTAAGTATCAGGAGTTAATTTAACAATAGATGAGGCATTTTGAAAAGCCTCAAGGGGGGGGGAATTTGAAGACTTGCTAACAAAGAGCCACTGTGCAGAAGGACTTTCCAAGGACAAGACACAGATGTTCTCACCACAAATAACAGATGGGGAGGAACCTTGCTTCTTTGATAATGAACCAAAGTGTCCTAAAAGCCATCCTTAGATACCATCAAGGCCAAAAACAAGTTATGAGACTGCGCAGTCTGCTGGAAACTCAGTACTGAACTAAAGGGGAGACAATGTAAGATCCCTCAAAGACCACCAGAGACCTCCTGGAGACCAGCGGGTCCCACCAGAGAGATGCACTGTGCACAGGTGATAGATATGTAAACGTGGTGATTATTTCCAGGACATAACAGGAATATGAATGGCTCTTCTGGGAAATCTGGGGTATATGCATGTGTTTGAGGAACAAGAAGCTGCTACTCTGTCTTCTTGGTGTGCAAGGCCTGATATCCAAGTCTCTGTGTACCCCATGCTTTCAAGGTTTTCTTACATTCCAATTTTTGGCATCACTCCCTGAGCAATACCCACCCTAGGCCTTTCCATGGCCCAGCTGCAGTGGCTTAGAGACATCAGTTCAAGGAAAAGACAGAATTCCAAAACTTCTCTCTTCTCCTTGTTTATCCATCTGCCAGAAATAGGCCTGGCCTGTAGCTCCAGAAAAGGAGGTAGCTGATGTGTATCAACAGCCATCGAGATTCCTGACTCTAGGCAGGCCTTGTCTCTTCAGAACAATTGAAATGTCATGCCCTGACCACCTGAGCAACCTTGGGCAGTGGGGAGAAGGGATGGAGGTGCTGTTCTTGCTAGATTCAGAAATTTCCTTGGAGTTAATGAAGGTGACCAAACACCAAACGGCTGATGAGTTCAGTTTATTGGAATCAAGAAGCCTTATAGGAAAGCTTTTGGTCACTTGTGCCTTAAGGACGCTTGGTTGGAGGAAAGGAGAGGGAAATAAAGGAAAGAGAGGGAGATAAGTAAGAAAGAAAGATATCACCACCCTTGGATCCAGCCATGTCTCATGCGATTAGTCCAAGTTCTTCAGTTGTGGGTGTACATCCAGCAAGGACTTCTGTGGTAGATGCAACACCTGGACATGAAATATTGCTGTCCCTTTCTACTTCAGGTGTAGGGTGGCCTCCCCCATTCACACAGGGAGGCCGTGCTGATTTGCATGAGCCCCTCCAGTACAGTGCCCATCATAGGCCTCTCTGTGGTACAGCTGCAGTGGTTTAGAGACATCAGCTCAAGGAAAAGACAGAATTCCACCTACGCAGAACTCATCTCTTCCCACTGTTAATCCATCTGCCAGGAACAGGTCTGGCCTGCAGCTCCAGAAAGGAGGTCGTTGAGGGCCATTTGAAAGCCATTGGGACTTCCTGTCTCCAGGCAGACCTAGTCTCTTCTGCCCTTTCTCACTGCACATTGTTGGAGACAATAAAGTCAGGCTCTCACAGTGGCACAGTAAGGTCTCTTTCCTCTGGACTGGCTGACAGGATCCATCACGTGAACTGTTCACACACACCTCTCTCGGGTGCATCGATTGTTGCAATCCATACAGAGCAGTTGGCATAAACGTGCAGATGGAGTCTTGGATTACTGCTCTCTCTCTCTTATCGACCACTTCCAAGAATAATCATTTGGATTAACTCAAAACAATCACATTTTTGCTAAACAAAAAGTCAGGAGCAGAACTATTTCATTTGCTTAAAGTTATCATTTTGGGCTCTTAAGAGAAACCATTCTAAGTTGTAAAGGCTCACTGTGAAAACATAGACACACATCCAATGTACAGCCAAAGCCAGATCTTTACCATTGCATTTTTAAAAGGCCAACAGATATTTTCAATACAGGAGAAAAACCCCATCGGTTCCTGAAGCATATTATTGTAACCTCACTTCATTGGCAATATCTGCAACTCAGCTGCTCTACCAAAGACTTTTCTGAAGCAAATCCATCTGAACTCTCTCCACTTTGAGTTAAGCATCTATACTGGTTTAAAATGGTTTAAATGTTAGGTAACAGAAAATTACGTACAGAGCTATAAAACCTGTCAGTTACCATACAGCAGTCAGAAAAAATAAAATCAAATCAAATCCCTTTTTTCAGCCAATTTTCTGTTTGTTATTGTAGTTATTCATTCTGGGTTAGGGCTGGAAGGGGTTTGGCTTTTTTTCTGTGTGTGTTTGTTTTTAAATCAAGGAGTTACTTGATTTATACATTCATGCATTAATTGAATTATTTTTGAGTGCAGCAATAAGGCAACAGTAAAAAAAAGTTGTAGAAATTTTTGCATGTGTGTAAAGGTATTAAGTCTATAAAAGTGCTTCCTAAAAAGACAACCTAACTGCAGTATCAAAATGTTACAGAGTGGGGAGAACAACTTCCACTTCAATAAAGGCTGCTCCACAGAAAATCATCAGGGTGATTTGAGGCTTCTTCCCCTTTTTGATGAAGTAAAAGTCTGGAAAAAAAATTGGTATGGCTGCATGGGACAAGCAAGTTAAGAAAATATACTTTAGTCTAAACTTAAATAAGAAGGTCCACACTTTTTTGTCAAAACATTAAGCCTCTGTCAAAAATGTATTTTTTTTTCTTTTTTTTATAGTACAGAATTAAAAGACAAGATGCTTACAAGATAAAGAAATAATTCACATGAAAATATCTTCTGACAAAGCTTTTCAATTAAAATATTGGTTTGTGACATTCAAACATAACATACAACAACAAAAGAAACAGTGAATGCAAACAAAAAGATGTTTTATGAACTGCTCTCCAACACAGAAACAAACGAAATACTGGTGTGGGCAGCAGGGCTCATGCTGATGGCTAGCAGGAAAGAACAGTGTGCAATCTATCTGGAAAAAGCTGGAAAGTACAAATTCCAAGCCCAGTTACGGGCCACAGAAAGTTCAGTTCTGTCACTGCCATCCTCTTCTATCTCCAAAATAAATTCTCAATTAAAACATTCTAAGACCCTAAGTTTACTCATACCTTTGCTTCAGAGATATGAATAACTATATACAAAAAGTAGTTTTTATTTCACCATAGGGATAAGATTGTACCTCTCTGCCAGTGTCACGGTGAAAAACCTTCCATGTCCACCCAATGTGACAGCAGATTAAAATGCAATAAATATGCAATGCTCTTCTTCCAGTCCTTCAGCCAAGTACGTTCACTCATGCTGCTTAGCTTTGCGATCAAAGTGCATAGAATCCAAACAGAAAAGAATTGGGTGGCTTTTAAGGTACCGGTAGATCCCTTGCTTGCAATCCAAGTCTATCCAAAGTCTATTCACAAGCTCTGTCATGCGTCAATCTTTTTTTTTTTTCTTTGTGGCAGGAGCAGAAAAGAAAACAAAAATATTATAACAATAGAGTAAAATCTCTTTCCCTGGTACAATGTCCATTGCCGGCAATGGCTGCACCAAAACCGCCAAGGAGCTCAGTGTTATTGCACAATATCTATGAAGACCTGGAATTCTTCCAAAAGCTTAAAATAATAATAATTAAAAAAAAAAAGGAATTATTCTGACGTTTCTGGACACCTGCATTAATACTGTATGACTAATAAAAGCATGTCAGTTGCATGGACTGAACCAGAGATCAACATGCGCCCAGAATGCACACTAGTAAGAATGCAGTCAAAAGGAAGTAGTCTTTATTGCCTTCCAGTCAAAGGTTAAAGTTCAAAGACTGAATGATCAAAGTGCTCATTTTCTCAGTAGGACTATCTTCTGCTACGAGGATCACAAAACGGTGCCATCAACATGTGTCATCTTTAAAATAAAAGAAGAACATTTATGGAGAACATATAAACATTCCAAGGTCCAAAGCAGCAACGCGCTGTATGCAGCCTAGTTCCTAGCATAGACAGGGACATGCAGTGGCAACACACTGAGGAGTTCTGGGCCCTTTTGCAGTCATGACTCAGGAGAAGGTAAGATCAAACACACAGCTTCCAAAACACACATCCACTTTCCAGCATGTTTGCATTAGCAAATATTCCATTAAAAAGACAGCAGTCTCCATACTCAGTATTTAGAAAGCCACCCATCAGGAAAAGGGAAGATGAAGTGAAGGTCCACACCAGAGATCAAATCAAGAAACCCTTGTACAAAACATCTGTAGAGATAAGAGCCAATGGTGTGGGCTTCTCCTGCTGTGTCCTTAATCACCTATTTATGTATATTCAGTTATCTCTCAGGAATCAACACAGACTAGAGCCAAAAGAACTAGGCAAAAATAATACGTTACTATAATCCTAAAATCTTGAACTTGCAAGTAAATGACATTCATCACATTTTGGATACTGTGACTGGACATAACATAGCACAAAGCAGTGTGTTCTGTGCCAAGGAGTATTACTACCCACAGGAACTACTCATCTGTCAGGGTCCTGCCTTTTCCACCCACCCTGCGGTGTATTTGCGTCTGCAAATAGTACCTATGAAGCCTGTTAGCAGAAAACAAACTTAGTGTCTGGTTATTTGTAATGCACACACTTGGAACCTCACGCATCTGGAAACTGAAGCTTCACATGAGGCATTTTGACTGTTTACAGATTTAGTTTGTAAAGTAGCAGTGAGCAATTCTACATTCTCGCTGGAGAACATGATGCCATCAGTACTATGACATCTAAAAACCCTTCCTGATGCTATCAGTACTGTCACATCTATGAAAACCTTCTTCACTTTGACAGCAGGCTTCTGTACATGTGAAAAAGACTGGACAAGGATGTCAGAGGTAAAAGAGGTATTTAAGCTGCACCAGAGGATTAGGCCAAATACCAGAGAAAACACTTTCTACTTAAAAAAAAAAAAAATCCAATCCAACCCGGCCAAAGCTGTAATGAGATGCTGGTTGCAAACAGCACCACCACATTCCCCTCCCCCCAAAAATCTACTGCCTGACACCACTGAGGCCAGCCAACAGCTTTATGGAACTGATTTCAGCCTGGCTGCCCAAGAACTCTATCTGGAAGAACCTCCTCTGTCTTTAACACGACACAATCAACTCTTCAGACTGAAATGCAACATGGAATTCAATGTACAGCTGAGGCAGAAGTTGGGTAGGACAGGTGATCTAGAAATGTTTTTTGTTGTCAAAGACGAGGAGTTTCAGAACAGCGCTTGTGAGGACATGAGTTTGTAGCAAGTCAGGCTCCATAACTCTGCTTATGGAGTAAGTTGCTTTGTCCAGTCTGGAGAAAAGGAAGCTGAGCTAGACAGGTGTTGGTCTCTTGTCCCTAGTAACAAGTGATAGGATGAGAAGAAATGACCTCAAATTGCACCAGGGCAGGTTTAGGTTGGATATGAGAAGAAACAACAAGCTGCCCAGGGAGATGGTGGAATCTCCATCCTTGAAGGTATTTAAAATAGGTAGGGATGTGGTGCTGAGGGACATGGTTTAGCACCAGCCTTAGAAGAGCTAGGGAATGGTTGGAGTCAATGATCTTAAAGGTCTTTTCCAAACAAAATGATTCTGTGATTCTAGTTTACCTAGCCCAAAATGCTTGAACCACAAGGCTAAGCATGTGACACTTTAGCTGAATCAGGAGCAGAAAAGGAACAGGACAGAATCACCTTTTCCAAGGCATTGTCAATCTTTTCAAGTGTACCTAATGCTGCAGCCAGCTCTTTCAAACATAGAGGTGGTTAAACTTGTTTGTGCAACTTACCATTTCTTCACACTGACAAAGTAAACATGGAAAATTTAAAGACCATGTCTTAGCAGTCTTGTGTCCACAAAAGATAAACAGAATTACTTTTAACTGGGAGAAGGACACACATAACTTGAAGGAAAATCCCTTTAGCGTCAAAATTTTTGTCCTTTGGCCATCAATTTAGGCCCTCAGTTTAGGAAAGATGTTGAATTGCTGGAGCATGTCCAGAGAAGGGCAACGAGGCTGGTGAGAGGCCTTGAGCACAAGCCCTATGAGGAGAGGCTGAGGGAGCTGGGACTGTTTAGCCTGGAGAAGAGGAGGCTCAGGGGTGACCTCATTGCTGTCTACAACTACCTGAAGGGAGGTTGTAGCCAGGAGGGGTTTGGTCTCTTCTCCCAGGTAACCAGCACCAGAACAAGAGGACATAGTCTCAAGCTGCGCCAGGGGAGGTTTAGGCTGGAGGTGAGGAGAAAGTTCTTCACAGAGAGAGCTGTTAGCCATTGGAATGTGCTGCCCAGGGAGGTGGTGGAGTCACCATCCCTGGAGGTGTTCAAGAGGGGATTGGACGTGGCACTTGGTGCCATGGTTTAGATAGGCATGAGGTTTAGGGTGACAGGTTGGACTCGATGATCTTTGAGGTCTCTTCCGATTCTATGATCAAGTAGGTTTAGTTTTTCATGTAAGAATTTAACAATGGGGGAGAGGTGCCCAAGGAGCTTTTAATCATCTCTTTTGTATCTAGTACTAAAAAGGAAGTTAAAAAGCAAAGGACCATTTTACAAAGCACATCAGTATGAGTGACAAGACATGAACCGTCTTGCCTTATTTATCCTCCGATTGGTTGCTGTGTTGCTCTGAATTTGGGGAGGGGTAAAGTTTTCTGAACTTCTAGAACGCAGCCACTGCAAAGTTGCTGTAGAGTTCAGTGGACCCTAAGCAGCTTGGTGGGCTCTAAGCCATGATTACAGAGGAACTTTCAGAGTCAGACAACCCACACTTCTTCCACCTCTATTCAGCTCTAGTTACACCACATCTGGAATGCTGTGTTCTGGGCTCCCCAGTTTGAGAGGGACAGGGAACTACTAGAGAGAGTTCAACAGATAGCTATAAGGATAGTTAAGGGACTGGAGCACCTCTTAGGAAAGACTGAGCAACCTGGGGCTATTTAGTCTGGAGAAGAGAAGGCTGAGAGGGGACCTTACCAATGTTTACAACTATCTGAGGGGTGGCTGTCAGGAGGATGCAGCCTGTCTCATTTCAGTGGTACCCAGTGATAGGATGAGGGGCAATGGACCTAAACTCAATCACAGGAAATTCCATCTCAACGTAAGAAAAAACTTTTTCACTGTAAGAGTGACAGAAGGCCTGGAGCAAGCTGCCCAGAGATGTTGCAGAGTCTCCTTCTCTGGAGGTCTTCCAAACCTGCATGGATATGTTCCTGTGATGACCTGCCCCAGGTGGTCCTGCTTTGCAGGGGACTTGGACTTGATCTCTGGAGAGCGCTTCCAATCCCTACAATTCTACAGTTCTATGACACTCATTTGATGTTTTGCTTGTTTAACTTAACTTGAATTTCATAAATAAGAAATCAAAGTAGCATCTGCAGGCTGCTCTCCCTGATCAACTTCAATCCCCAATCAAAACAAGGCTAGCAAAAATTCCAAGTAAAGAGACCGTATTTTAATCTCAAAATAAAGCCAATAAATGGGACAGTTTCTCTTTCACTGGCATGTGACAAATAAAAAGTTCATAAAAGCTCTCCCAAAATTGCCAGTGGAAGAGGAAGAAAAACTAGAAATAGAGAAGCACCAAACACGTTGTGTGTGAAAAAGGAAGAGTAAGTGACTACTGAATAATCTGGTGAAGATGAAAATTCAGTCTTGTGGGCAATAGAAGGATTATTCTGGGAGTCTGTTTTTCAGACACCACCATGCACAATCACAGGATGAACAGTCCTGAGTTTCTTAAATACCTCTTAATCCCATGACACACAACAATCCTCTAACTGCAGCTGAAGTATCCTTGTTCCAGAGCTGATGTGACAGTGTTAGGAGGAGCAGTGTTCCATTCTGTTCACTGCCACCTAGGAAAGCCCCACGGCTCTCAGTAAAGATTAGCAAACTCTCCAGTTTTTCCTGGGAAAGCATCCATGGGCTTTTAAGAATCTAAGGAATAGGAAGGCTTTGATATCTGCCTCTCCAGGCATCGACTTCCACTGCCTCAAAATGCCTGCTCTCATTTCCCACAAGGAACAGAACATGTCCTGTGGTGGGTAGGTAGTGACAACAGGGGATGTCTTATGATGGAGCCTTCAGTGAAAGGCAGTGCTGGGGTAACTCTTCCTGCCCCACACTAGCAAACAGTGTTACCTGCTCTGAGACATCCCTTCCCAAAATACATGGGCTTCCCATAACCACCATTTGCACAGCATTTCCCTAGGGAAAGCCCAGGAACACTTGGCCAACAAGAGGAGAGAAGGAAAGCAAAGCCTATCTCTTCCTCCTCCTTCTCTCTTCCCTCAGCAATGGAATAGAGATCATAAGCCCATGCAGCCCACTCCAGATCTGGGAAGAGGATGACAAATGCTGAAGCAGAAGAAAGAAACCACACAGTGTAGAGCCAGGTGGAGAACACCTGGAAAGAAAAGCAAACAAACCACAAAACCCCCAAACCAAAACACCATGACACCAGCACTGCAGCCACTGCAGCACTGGAGGTTTTGCTGTTTTTTTTAATCACCTCCATGCAGAACTTGATGCCTCTACTATTGGACTGTGAGTTCTTAAGAGACCTGAAGTCTCTTAAGTCAACTGTCTCACACTGGAGATTCTGATTATCAGTGGAAAGCTATTAAAACATAGCTGTTCACATCGTTTAGTGTCTGTGAACGCTTTTAAAGTGTAACCAACATTTTAAACTAGAGATTAGGAAGAAATTCTTTTTGGTGAGGAACAGGTTGCTCAGGAAGGTTGTGGATGCCCCCTCCCCGGGGGTGTTCAAGGCTGGATGAGGCCTCGAGCAACCTGGGTTGGTGGGAGGTGTCCCTGTCCATGGCAGGGGGGTAGGAACTGGATGATCTTTAAGGCCCCTTCCAACCTAAACCATTCTAAGAATCTGTACTGATTAAATTTCTATCAGAACTTACTAAAATGGGATATTAAAAAAAAAAAAAATTCAGAGTATCGAGTAACAAGCAGAGTATCATAGAAACCGGACTTTTATAACTCTTTGGAATTAAAAAAATAAGAGTGTCTAAGGCTTTGAATACATTTCTCCTATCTTATTACACTTTAATTGCCTTCAGCCTGAAAAACCAACTTGAGCATTCCTGCTCCCCATTAAATACTTACCATGATACCACCATTTTGTTTTCTTTGGATTCTTGTTACATGTTCTTACATAAAATGAGTTATCTGGAGGTCGCTTCTGCAATAGAAGAGAAGACCTACAGATCATCAAACGATCCTCAGATTGTCGCTCAGGAGCTATTTCATAAGCTTAGGCAAGGCTGCCAGGTGAGTGCAGTGACAATGTGTTAACAGGCAGGGCTAGGCCTTTGTCAGGAAAAATCTCTTAAGGTTCCATGTAACAACTGTGACTGGAGATACTCCAGTAAGTAAAAACACCAAACAGCTTGGAAACAGAGAGGGGGAGAGAGAAGTCAATCAATAAAAAAAAAATTAAAAAGCCACCAGAAGATTGGAACAGCTGGTAAAGACACTCCAATAGTCACTGTGCCCTGCCTTTTGGACAGAATCAGTTTACAAAGATCTGTCCAAAAGCGTGACTGAACTTCACAGTTCCTACAGCTGGAAGGGTTCCATTTAATCCTCTTTCCCAGTGATGACAGGCAAGCAGGTTAGCATGAAAACAGTGACAAAGTACTTCCTGCACTGGTTATTTTGCAGATCTGTCTTAGGATTTTGTCAGCAGGTGAAATGCAGACAGAGCAGTTTTGTCTGTTGTAGAGTCTCAAAAACAAAGCCTTCACTTTGGAAAGCAAAAAGCTATTAGTTTTTAGTTATGCTACTGCAAAAGTGCCATAAAAGCCCATACCTTTTCTTTGCAGCTGGAAAGCATGCTAATAATGCTAAGACAAACAGATTGCACCGAGAGGGCTGGGGACCAGTCTTCTGTTAGGATGGATAAACAGATATGACCATTGCTATAAACATGGGGGTGAACAGGAATATTGTCTCCCGTAAAGATGACCTAAAAAAAGAACATAATTTTCATTTATTATCTACATTTTAAATGATAAATAGCTAGCGAAGATGAAGTTTTGTAAATGGTTACATAGAGAGTATTTTTCTATGGACATTCATACAGCATAGGGAAAACAAAGCGAAGGCAATAGGATAAAGACATCAAACTGATTTTTTCTGTACCTCACAGCCTCAGACTTTCCTGCCCTAAGGAATACAGCTGTAAGGAATACAAGCCAGAACACTAGATTTGAACCATTTCAAAAGCCACAACATCATCCAGCAGGGAACACAACAGAACTGACAAGTGAGGAACTGCATAACCCTGGGAAAACAGAAACTCAGTTCTGCACAACTCAGTCAGGTTCTAGCACTATTCCTCGGAACTGTAAAATAAAGGACTTGTACATCCCAAGTATGTTCCCATCTAGGACATATTTTTAGCTCCTTATTTCAAATGGAACGTGCTTTTATGTGACATGGATTAATATGGAACAGCATTTAGAACTGCAGCTCCTATTAAAAGGTCAGAAAAGCAGCTTTCACAACTGCTGCTCTCACAGGAAATGTGTTGTCCAATACGGTTGGCTTGGGCCCAGCAGAAACGGGAGTAAATGTGAGACCTTCCTAGCATCATTTCCCTCCTGAGCTCCCTCTCCAACATAACCACTGTCACTTTCATGCAATGGCATGACAAATCTCTAGCACTCTAACACTCAGAACCTCCGAGGTGTTTCCCAGGTTCTGTAGATAGATGGATAGGTACAAATACGTGTATATCTACACAACATACCCACCTCACCACTGGTTGCAAGCAACAAGCAGTTTCCTTCTACAGGAAACTGAAATTAAAAAGCTTAACCCATTTACCAAATGGCAAAGAAGTTCCCAAGGCAGCAGAAAAAATGGATGCAGAATGATCTTTCATAGCCCTTGTAATGGCTATTTTTCAAACGTTGAGTAGCTTACCTTCATAATCCCTTCCTCACCTATGTCTTCCTTTGGTAGGAAGACAAGAATTAGGCAGACTAGGACAGTGAAAGCATACACACTGTGAGGAACAACAGCCATTTAGAGGCAGAAACCAGCCAAGTGATTAAGCAGCAGGAGTGTAAACTGTCAATTCATGGTAAGCAGACTTGCAGGAGAGAGAATTATGACCCAGAGGTTTGGAATACAGAATAAAATTACTGCAGCAGCATCTTTAGAATGGAAGTTCTAGCCATCTACAAGAAGCCAGTATCCAGTACTTAAATTCTTCATTGTTTTCTGAGCTAAGAGGCAGTGGGCATGTACAAATCGAATTTGCTGCTTTGTGATTAATTGCATAGAGCCACACACACACAACTTGGGTAACAAGTACAAACAGCACCTACTTAGAACTAAATCAAAGTGGCTACTCTCTTGTGGATCACCTATGAGTAGTTCATTGCAAACCTGATGAGATTTGTTCCTTAAAACCTAACACTGAAAAGTCAGCATTCTTGTTTTCATGACAGCACCCAAAATATGTCATGGTTCTCTGGTTGCATAGCTCATTTCCATCACCTGGGAGAACAGTGTCAGAGATCACTCTTGGAGCTCTCAGCTGAAACAGGACATGAACCAAAGCAATTTTGCTTTTCTTCTTCCTTTCCAGAAAAGCAGGGTTGACAGACAAGCATGGCTCCTGCCAGTCCTGTTTTGTAACACTGCCCTCAGGTAATGGGCAGTGGATGGACATAGAGCTCATTCTGCACCCTTGCGGTGTGGCTGGCCCTGCAGCTCTTTACCTTGCCACGAAAGCAACCCAGCATCTCACACGTGGCTGACAACCAGCAGCTTTACAGGCCTCTCCTAAAGATGTCACCCATCTATGAAAATCCCAACCATTTCTCAGTTGTAGTAAGAATGGCAGCAGACAAGATGCAAGAGATTTAAAAACAGTTTGAAAAGACAAGTTGGAAGCAAGAGCAGAAGAGATGAAGCAGCAGCTTCTGATTTACTCTACTCCCGCACCAAGTAAATGGGACCTTCCTACACGACCCTGTAATGAATACCAACCTCAAAGCAGCCTCAGTTTTGTGCTGTTCTTGCATGTCCTGTGAAAGCAAGTCACCTGTCACAGCACTACACCTCGCTGCAGAGTAAATCTGAAAAGGCATCTGCACAATATGTCTAATCAAATTAATTACTAACTAAACCTCATTAGAATATGTGGGTGGTATTAACACTCAGCATGTGTCATGCAACTATAACCTAAAGGTGCTATTAAAGAAGGAAGAAAGTAGTTACCTGAGGTGAATCAAAAGGATACCGACTACTAAACTTAAACAGAAGCTGAAACTTCTCCCCTTCATAGAGTGTTCCTGGAGCACCTTCCATATCTACAATCCACCTAGGGAACAGGGAATAAAAGCTGTTAGTGTTGGGGACTGGCCAGCTATAACTTGACTCCTAGAGCACAGGACTATCAATATCTATCACTGAGCACAGCCACATCTTCTAAACTCCCCATCAATATCAGTTGGCCTCTGTTTGAGAAACCAGCCTGGCATTTCATACCTAGGCAGTGACTCCACACTGCAAATCATATGTGGAATTATGGCTTGAGTTCAGCACAGACCCAGCAGCTCCCAGGGACATGACTGTTAATGTGTGACCCTCGAAGCTGAAACAAAAGACAGGGTCCAAAGTCCACTCCTACAAAAAATACAGGCAACAAAAACTGGTACACATTCCCTCCTACCTTCTTTTACATGTCTGTCAAAGAAATCATCAATACAGCTCATTAAAACAAAATCTGCAGCCCACAAAACTAGGTTCAAGGTCTTATGCCTTGGTCAGAGCAGTCCCAAGCACAAAACCAGGCTGGGTGGAGATTGGATAGGGAGCAGTGCTGAGAAGAACTTGGGGGTGCTGGGTGATGGGATGCTCAGCGTGAGCTAGCAACACATCCTGACAGTCCAGAAACCAACCCTGTCCTGGGCTCCATCCCCAGCAGCATGGGCAACAGGACAAAGGATGGGATTCTGCCTCTCTGCTGTGCTCTGCTGAGACCCCAGCTGGAGTTCTGGGTCCAACTCTGCAGCCCCCAACACTAGAAGGACATGGTAGACTGCGTCCAGAGGAGGCTATGAAGATTAGCAGAAGGCTGAAGCACCTCTGCTATGAAGATAGGCTGAGAGAATTGGGGGTGTTCAGCCTCAAGAAGAGAAGGCTCTGTTGAGAGCTTAGAGCAGCCTTCCAGTACCTGAAGGGAGATAAAGGAAAGCTGGGGAGGGACTTCTGACAAAAGCATGGAGTGACAAGGGGTAATGGTTTCAGGCTGGAAGAAGCTCCATTTACAAGAGAAATAAGGAAGAAATTCTTCCCCCATGAGGATGGTGAGGCACTGGAAGAGGTTACCCAGAGAAGTTGTGGAGGCTGCAAATCTGGAATTATTGAAAGCCAGGATGAATGGGGCCTTGAGCAACCTGATTTATTAGAAGACATCCCTGTCCATGTCAGAGGGTTGGAATAGATGATCTTTAGGGTCTCTTCCAACCCAAACCATTCCATGATTCTATAAGGGGCAATGGCTATGCTCCTTTTGCACTTACATCAGTAAAAACATCAGAAATTAACTGGTATGTAATCTGGCAAGTAACAGAACCAACACTAGAAAGGTTAGCAATATAAAAAGGAAAAGGTTATAGAAGATTAAAAGCAAAACCAATAAAAAGGATTGAGATTGCAATCAAGATAACATCAACAGATCACAGTATTTTTTCCTCTGCTTCTGCTCCTTACATTGGAACTAACAGAGAAGTAACTGGCAGGTGGAGTTGGTAGAGGGGTGGGGTTTTTGTAGTTGCTGGGTTTAGGTTGGGTTGTTGGGGATTTTTTTAATCTGGTCAAAAATAGCTGCTTTGCATGCTGTTCACCACTGTGATGGTTTGAAACCATCTTTTTAATTTTTTTTTCTTGCAAAGTTCAAACAGAGAAAGTGAAAGAATGTAAATAAGTCACTATTGGGTGTAAGAAAGCAAAATACTGATTGCTCTAAACACTTCCATTGGACAGATAGAAATGTTTAAGAACTATTACTCAAAACAAAGTGGGGCACTCTACGCATTCTGCATTCTGCAGTCGGGGCAGTTGCTGGGCTGTCTGGCTGCTGTTTCTTCTTCTCTTCTGGTGGAAGACACCACACACTGACCTTGGCAGCTAAGATAACTTTCTGCTGTAACTAGCTCTGCTTTCTGCCAGGAGGGTCTGGGGGGGGAAGCTCCTGTGAGAGAGGCCCCTTTGGGAAGGGTCCCCTTTGGGGGGAAGCAAAGGGAGATGGGTTGTGCTTTTCTGTTGATTGTATATATTTGTAAATGTTGTAAATTTTGTATATTTGTACATATTCACTGCATTTCATTGTAGATTGTAGATTCTGCTTGCAAATATAGCTTTCATTTGCTTCCAGTCTGAGCTAGCCTGGTTATTGTCGGTGGGGGGGAATTTCAGCTCACACTGACATTTTTTTATTTTTGGCGCTCCAACTCGGGACTCAATTGCTTGTATGATTTATTCCTGCTCAGATTAGGAAGCAAAATGAAGCTGTTTTGGATTCTGAGTAATTTTATTTCCTCTGTTATCAGTGGGATTGTCTACAGCTGGGCCGTTTCCTGCATGATAGACAAGATTGTGAGATATGTGGCATTAAGTCATTTCTTTGGGTTAAGAACAAGTTACTAAATGTTGTTGATTTCTGTTGTGGTCTTATTGGGCTAGGGAGAGATGGTAACTCAACTATAAACCTGCTAGCAGAAGCACTGGAGTTTGCTATTCCTCTTGCAGAGGATTATGTGAACCAATGGAATCCCAAATTGATTTTTATGCTAATCTTGATTCTGGTGCTTGTGGCAGTAAACATTTGGCTAGTGGTAGCCCTGTATCATGAAAGACATAAGGCTACTTGCTCTTGCAACCTGCGTAGACAGAAGAGGAAGCATAGAAAAGCTCAGAGAGATTCTGAATTCGGTTCTG
>VXBD01009695.1:44711-63219 GCA_013399975.1 Indicator maculatus | reverse complement strand
CTGGGAGTGCGGTGGCAAGATGGTCGCCGTCACATCCCAATGGATATGATAAACAGAGTCTCCACCATGGCAAATCCCATCAACAAGAAAGAAACTCTACGTTTCTTAGGCATAGTGGGATTTTGGAGACTGCACATTCCTGGATACAGTCAGATTGTGAAACCTCTCTATGATGTGACTCGAAAGAGAAACAGTTTCCAATGGGGTCCTGAGCAACAAGCAGCCTTTGACCAGATCAAACGAGAGGTAGTCCAAGCCATGGGTCTGGGACCTGTCCGAACTGGTCCAGATATTAAGAACATTCTGTACACGGCCGCGAGTGACAATGGTCCAACCTGGTGCTTATGGCAAAGAGCTCCAGGAGAGACATGAGGACGTCCTCTTGGTGTCTGGGGTCGTGGCTACAACCACATACAGCACCACTGCCACCGAGCTTCTGGTATTTTGGAGTTATGTTGTTGATCACTTAATCCCATCTTTTGCAGCATCACTTCCCCATTTCTGTCTTTTACCCTGGATCGAGTTTTACATATTAGAGTAACAGAGTAATTAAGATTCAAGATAAGACTACAAAAATGCTCACGTAAGATTGACATCAGAATCAGGGGAGGCAGCAGTTGAGATTTTTCAGAACAGTGATGTGTTCAGAAAAGTTCACATCTCCTCCAGCTGGCAGTCCTGAGGATCCTATTCCAAACCTTTTCATCTTCCTTCATACACACTGTCCCTGTCTATTTAAGCTGTGCACATCTTTATCTTCCCTACTATTACCTTCCTTTCACATTGGAGAAAAGCTGCATCTGTACTGAGCTGCTCCTCTACTGAGCTGGCTGTCACTCTTCAGCAGGACTGCGCCTTCAGCAGTCACATGGCAATGGCTGCACTACTGTTCCAGATTTCAGTTTTGTGAGGACTCATTTGATTTAATTTATCTGCACTTCAGCTCACTTCTCCCTCTCCATTTATACCCATGAGGCACCACCACTCTTCAGCTTTATCAACCCTTGTCATGCAGACCATCCACACTCTCTCAAGTGTTTTAGTTTCATTTACTCAGAAGATAAGTGCCTGGACACTGCTCCGTTTATGGTCAAGGAATCACTAGAGCCCATCATTCCTGTGTGCTTTATGGTTTAGCCTCCTCAAATTTCTAATCCATGTATATTTGAAGTAGACAATTGCCCAATGTTTCAAATGACCCAGTTACAGCATAGCATCCAATTATTCTATTCAACAGCTTTCAAACCCAAGCCAGTACTGCTACACAAATCTTTACTGCAATTTGATTAAACAACTCAGAACTACTTAGCAGCAAAAACCCACACAGAAAGAAAGCATATGGTGTCACTTGTGACGGGGAGCTGCTTACAGAATCACTGAATGTTAGGGGCTGGAAGGGACCTTGAAGGATTGGCTCCAACCCCCCTGTCAGAGCAGGATCACCTAGAGTAGGTCACACAGGAACACATCCAGGTGGGTTTTGAATGTCTCCAGAGAGGAGACTCCAAAACATGTCTGGGCAGCCTGCTCCAGGGCTGTATCACCCTCAGAGCGGAAAAGGTTTTGTTTCCATGGAACCTCCTCTGCTCCAGCTTGCACCAGATGCTCCTTGTCCTATCATTGGACATCCCTGAGCAGAGCCTGGCTCCATCCTTCTGATACTGCCCTGCACATCTTTATAAACATGAATGAGGTCACCCCTCAGGCTCCTCTATCTCCAAGCTCAAGAGCGCCAGCTCCCTCAGCCTTTCCTCAGCAAGGAGATGTTCCACTGATCTCAACATCTTTGTGGCTCTATCCTGTGCTCTCTCAAGCAGTTCCCTGAGGTGATTACTGAACTGAAGGGCCCAGAACTGGACACAATATTCCAGATGTGGCTTCACCAGGGCAGAGCAGAGGGGGAGGAGAACCTCTTTTGACCTACTAACCACAGCCTTTTTAATCCACCCCAGGATGCCATTGGCCTTCTTGATCACAAGGGCACATTGCTGGCTCATGGTCATCCTTCTATCCACCAGGTCCTCCAGGTCCCTCTCCTCTGTGCTGCTCTCTCCAAGCAGCGACAATTCCAAAATCTAGCATGACAGTAAACAGGAAGGGGTTGTTTGCATATCGTTTGAAAGGTTTAAAAATTGTACAGAGCAAAAACAACAACAAAAAACCCAAACTCCAAAAAACAAACCTTGAGGTAATACTCTGGGAACAGAGACCCAAGAAAAGTGGAAATCCACAAACAGAAGATTTTTTTTCTCCATGTCTGTACTGCTGTAAACTTTCACTTAATAGTCAAAGGTTTTGCAATATCAGAGCGATTTTTTTTCCATAAAATATAGGTATTTTGCTTCCCAAAGAAAACTCAAAGGGTAAAGTAATACAAAGTAAGAAACACGACTGTTAACTCAGAAGTTGGACCATGATTTATTACATGATTTGTACCAAGCTCTGTAGAATTCTATGTCAATGTTTTAGTCACATTTATCTGCACAAAGTGTCAGAGAACCCAGCATCATTTAAAGTCATCAGGGCTTAATTCAGAAGATATAAAGCTTGGGGAGGACTGATGTGACATGGTCTGAGTGCTAGCACTGAAAAAACAGAGGCAAAGCCTTGTCACAAGTCAGCTCTGTGTTCGTTTCTAACTTGATCCTGTTGCCCCAATCACAGAGCCTCAGATTCATATTCAGAGATGTTTACATCTGCTAATAAGTTTTAATATTTCTCTAGAATGTAACTAAAAATTATTTAAAAGAATTATGTCAGTGTCTAAATCTTTTTAATTTCAGTCAATTAGAAAGTTTAAATTGGTTCCAGGAACAAGCCCTGGCCCTGTCAAAAGGAAAGAATATAGAGTATTTAATCGTGTTCCTCTTTCACAAATCACAGATCAAAACCACAACAGGAAGTGTAACAAATACACTTAAATAATTTTGCTCTTTAAGAAGTTTCCTCCACTTACTTTAGAGAAAGAGGGTAATGGATGTTCATAGCTAGGAAATATATCCAGCACAAAGAATGCCAAAGCTCTAAACCAGCTACTTCATTATTTCAATACATTTAGAGAGCTTTTATAGATTAGAAAGACTGTTGAAATGTTTTACTATAAAATAAGAAGCTTTTACCAATTGACATTTCATTATAAAGCAAAATGCTTAATAAACATTAAACTAATTCAATACTTAGTTTCTGAGTGTCCAGCACATGTGACAGGCTGAGCTGGGGCTGTTCAGCCTGGAGAAAAGGCTCCAGGGAGACCTCAGAGTAGCCTTCCAGCACCTGAAGGTGCTGCAGGAGAGCGCGGTAGGGAATTTCTACAAGGGCTTGTAGTGACAGGAAAAGGGGCAATGGCTTTGAGTTACAAGAAGGCAGATTTAGACTGGAGATTAGAAAGAAATTCTTTAGAGTGAGGGTGGTGAAACACTGGAACGGGTTGCTCAGGGAGGTTGTGGATGTCCCCTCCCTAGAGGTGTTCAAGGCCAGGTTGGATGAGGCCTTGAGCAACTTGGGCTAGCGGCAGGTTTCCCTGTCCATGGGGCTGGAACTGCATGGTCTTTAAGGTCCCTTCCAACCTGAACCACTCTGTGATTATACTCATTAAGCAGAGCAAGGTTTCACTCCCTAGACAAAAAATACAATTCAGCCTTGGGGTAAGTGGTGGACGTGGCATGCAGAGAGCTTCTCCTTCCTTATGCTTTTCAGCTTGACAGCAGAAACAAAGCAGTCTAGATACTTACTGCGTAATTGAGTTTTCTACACTCTTTTCATTGAGTGTCATTCCTGGAGGTGGGTCCTTTTGGAATGCCAATAGCTCTTTTTGTAACCGCTTCTATAAAGAGATTGTACAGAATATGTGAAACCAAGCTCAGCAAGAAACAGGCACACTAAAGCACATTTCATCCATTACTGAAAGGCTTTGACCACACTCACTGTATAAGACATTTCTTCTGAACCCTACTAGAGTATCTCATGTTCCAATTCATGTCTGCTGTTCTTTTTCTTCCCACTGGGGCTCTACTGTCCCCAAAACCTCCCCCTTGTGTTGCTGTAGGCATCAGCAAGACCTTCCCTTTGACTCCTCTCCTTAAGGCTGAAGAAACCCAGCCAGCCTCCCTGTACAGCATGTACACCCCTAACCACCTTGGTGGTCATCTGCTAGTGGACATCAATGTCTGTCTTGTACTGGGGCTCCCTAAAGACAGCACGCCTGAGTGAGAGGCAGAATTGCTTTCCTCCAGCCGCTGCCTACATGCTTCCACACACAGCCCAATAACCAGCATAGATATTCAGAAAATCTGGAAGATTTTCCAAGGAGATTAGGAAGGACTATTTTTTTAGTTCCTTTCTGCCTTAACACGACTTAAAATAATTTGTCTCGTGTTGCACCTTATTAACGTACAGGAGGCAGATCCAGACCAAAAAAAAAAAAAGGTCGGATTCATACAGTTTGAGTATAGAATTGAGCTTTTGACAACTCAGAAAACATCTAAAGGTGAAATGCAACAGCTAGAAATTCATTCCTCTTTGGTGTGTAACTGTTTGTACCAAAACGGTTCCAAAGAACACTCATTTCCTCAGAGTACTACTGGCGAAAGCCTACTGTGAGATCACACAATTGCCACTTCAAGAGCATTTAGTGATGTCCTTGTCAAACACCATGACTCTGATACACTAAGCCCACACACATTCTGTGCAAAAGGCACACTGCAGCTTGTAATTTCTGAAGTTAAACGTTTGAAAAAGAACAGCTTCAGAGGGAGAAAAGCTTCCCTCAGAACTGACTGCCATGAACATGTAAAAACGATTTATGGGCACAAAACTCTTGAGAATTAGCAGCAACACATGTTGATAAAGTCTAATGGATTAACATTTGTCAGACAATTTGTAGATTCTTATCATCTTTGGACTTGAGGATACCTCAGGGAAGCCACCTCTTCACCTTCTTAACGTAAGGATGGATCAAAGATTCTTCAAATATTCTTGCAGTTAAAAGCCTCTCACACTTCCCACATTATGCTGTCTCTTGCTTTTATAATTAATTTCCTTCATCCAAGAGATCTAGGTGAGCTGAATAAATCATGATAGTCTTCATGCAAACAAAAGAGAACTCTGTTACTTATTCCAACTTCTCTCTTTCCCCAGCCTTAACTAAACACTGTTCTTTCACACCACTGCAGACTGCCCTCCAAATACACTTTGGTAGGTCCACTTAGCTTGGCAGAACCAAACACCCTCTCTCAGTCAGACACCCAGTCAAAATCTTGAGAAGTGATCTTCATGGTTAATAAGAAAATAAAAGCCACTGATTTATACCACACTTTTCTTCTCTGCATATTCAAGTGTCATACTAATGTAGGGCAAAAATATTGGCATGGTCAGAACACAGATACTGCTTTCCTTCCACAACAGTTACTGCACAACAAGAGTAGGAAATCCTGTTAGTTCAACTCGAGAGCCAATGGGATCCTGGGGTGCAGCAAGAAAAGTGTGGCCAGCAGAGCTAGGGAGGTTCTTCTCCCCCCTCTCCTCTGCCCTGCTGAGACCATACCTGCAATACTGTGTCCAGTTTGGGGCTCCCCAGTTCAAGAAAGACAGAGACCTGATGGAGAGAGTCCAAGGGAGAGCCACAAGGATGCTTAGGGTACTTGAGCATCTCCCCATGTGAAGAGAGACTGAGAGCCCTAGGGCTATTTAGTCTGGAGAAGAGAAGACTGAGAGGGGATCTCATCACTGTGTATAAATATCTGAGGGGTGGGTAACAAGTGGAGGGGGTCAGGCTCTTTTCAGTGGTGCATGCTAACAAGACAAGAAATAGGTACAAGCTTGAACATAGGTTTCACCTCAACATGAGGAGAAACTTCTTCACAGTGAGGGTGACAGAGCACTGGAGGAGGCTCGCAGAGAGGCTGTGGAGTCTCCTTCTCTGGAGACTTTCAAAACCCACCTGCTTGCATTCCTGTGCAGACTACCCTAAGTGCTCCTACTCTGGCAAGGGGATTGGACCTGATGATCTCTTGAGGTCACTTCCAACCTCTAATGTACTGTGATACTGTGAAACTGGTAAAAACCTTTACTGTCTCATGGGAAACAGACCAGCACAGTAAGACTGGATAACACCAGAGCCCTTCGACTAAAAGAATAGCCAGCTGCCAAAGACAAAGAGGAGTGACAGAACCAGTTGTTTACACAAGTTCTTTTCAAAGAGGTGAATGTTTTTGAAACCGAGATGACTTAATTCACCTAACTCCACAAGGATGATTCAAGGATGAAATCAAAGAACACAACACAGATCCAAACATCAGTTCCAAATGATTTATTCCAGAAGTTGAGACCTGACTGACATCACACAATGGCTTGTATTCTTTTGCCAATTCTGTCAAACAGGATTTGTGCAACCCCTTCAGTTTTCCTCCACGGATTGTGAACTGTCAAGCTCATACTACTTCTTAAAGCAGATGAGCAGAGAACACAAAATTAACTGGTGTCAGTAAAATTCCTGCTGCCTCCCTAATCAGCTCACAACAACCTCTACCAGTTCAGTCCTGATAGATGGCACTGTCTGTCATGGTTCAAGTTCAGTATATCTCTGAAGAGCTTCTAGCAGCTTTACAAAAAGATACATTCTTCTTTCTCCAAGCTTGGCCACCTCTGGAACTGGTGTGCTAACATCTCAAATGCTAGAAGTGCATTCTCACTCGTGTTGATTCCTGGTGGATCATAACAAGAAGCAGAAGGCAGGGCAGAAGTACATGAAAAGAGACAATATGTGAAAACGGGAGACAGTAGAAGTTTAGAAGAGGGCGAGAGTTGGAGGTTAGCATCTCCTAAAATCAGACAGTTTAGTTGCTATGCACCACTGAGTTGATGTTACATATCATACAAATGTTTGTAAACCCACACAAAATTATTTCTCTGGTCAGTGTCCCCATCAGCTGCTTCCAAAGGCACCACCTTATATTCCTAAAGCATACACGATAACACCACTATCACATTACCCCAAAGTAGGGATCTCTTTTCTGACTCTACCACAAACAAGGCTCACACTCAAAGACAGGCAGGTAGGCAGGCTTTAACCACCATCTCCTATAACACAACAGTGTAGTCAAAAGTGTTTTCCTTCCCCTGCCATGAAAACTTCCCCAGCTCTGGTAGGCGTATGAAAATTACCTTCCTCAATGCTTTTAAAAGGAGTACTACAGTATCAGGTGCTTACTTCAAGTTCCAAGCTCCTTGTCAGGGCTCTAACAACAGCTCTGCCCCTCCCCTATAAAAGCAGAGCCTAGAGAGTTAAAGTTTAACAAAGCTATATGCAAACAAAAGCATGTGTGCAGTTATAGGGGTCACTGCCAAGCACCAAGTATGTACACAGAGCTGAGGGCAGCAAGGAGAGACAAGGATAGGGTTCCAGCTAACATGTCCCACCTCACAACTGTTACCTTGCCTCTGTTAATTAGCAGTAAATATTAACACCATAAGCCAATCAGGTTCAACTGTGTGCCCACACTCCTGGCTTATTATCTCCTCCGAGCTGAAAACAGGAACTTTATACAGGTAGTACTTACAAAGAAAAGAAAGCTGAAACATGATGAATGAATGCATCTTTACAATTCTCCAAAATTCAACTTTTGGGTGTTTCAAGAAATGCTGCATGAGCTGTGCAGTCTCTTCAACAGGTAAACTAACTGATCAGCTACCTCACACAAAAAACTTACCTATGAACAATCCTTAATACAGACCTGAAAGTCTACTTTAGAGACTTAGAAAGGAAGAAAGACAAAAGCTAACTAAACCGAAGACAAGATATACTAAGGGCAGTTTTAAGACTCTGGTAGAAAACAACTAGAAGAAAAGCAATTTTTATCTATTAGTAGAGCAAAAACCTACCAGTAGAGCAACAAGTACAAAATGAACAAACAGCTTCCATTCATTTCTGCTGGAGGAAATGTTCTGTTACCACACCTCCTTTTACCAGTGAAAAAAATCACAGTGATGGGTGCTTAAGCTGCAGTGTGGTGTGGCCTTTTCACCTGCAGTGGTAGGGACTCTTTGAGGCATGCACAGTTAGGATGTATGATGGTGATATGAAGAAATCAAAAGATGGACCAGCAACATCACAGACTAGGAAGCCTGGGTGTTCAAAACATTGCACTTGATTTTGTTAGAAACTTTCTATTTCCAGGCACTTGAATTCACTTCTCTTTGTTGCAGTGATGTAAGAAAGAAGCAGCCTGGCAAGGACAAGCGTTCCTAGACACTGCAAACTCAAATCTTAGTCTGGCTTGGAGATCAAAGAGGAGTTAAAAATTGCTCATAAATATTTAGAAGTTCAGGGTTGTTCAGTCTGGAGAAAAGGAGGTTGAGGGGAAACCTCATCACTCCCTACAACTACCTGAAGTGAGGTTGGAGCGAGGAGGGGGCAGCCTCTTTTGCTTGATGTCAAGCAATAGGACCAGAGGAAATGGTTTTAAGCTGCACCAGGGGCCATCCAGGCTGCATGTTAGGCAGCATTTCTTCACTGAAAGGGTTCTCAAATATTGGAACGGTCTGCCCAGGGCAGTGGTGGAGTCACCATCCCTGGAGGTGTTTAAGTGGCTTGTGGACCTGACGCTTAAGGACATGGTTTCGTGCTGGGTCAAAGGTTGGACTGGATGATCTTGAAAGTCTCTTCCAACCAAATATACTCTGTGATTCAGTGAAGTTAAAAAATAATCCCACAGGGCCTCTTCTGTCTTACACTGGTAAAGCCACTGCACCCTAGGGAGACCTAACAATATTTCTTTAGTAACAGTGAAGCTGGTGAAGTCTGGAGAACAGGTCTTGTGAGGAGCAGCTAAGGGAACTGGGGTTGTTCAATGTGGAGAAGACAATGATAAGGGGGGGACCATCTGGGTCTCTACAACTCCTGAAAGGAGGCTGGAGTCAGGCAGAACGTGGTCTCTTCTCCCAAGTAACAAGTGATAGGAGGAGAAGAAATGGCTTTGAGTTTCCCAGAACAGGTTTAGGTTGGATACAAAAAGAAACGTCTTCCCTGAAAAGGTTCTCAGCCACTGGAGTAGGCTTCCCAGGAAAGTGGGTGAATCCCATCCCTGGAGGTGTTTCAAAGAGGCAGAAATGTGGTGCTGAGGGACATAGTTTGGCGCCAGCCTTGGCAGAATTAAAGGATGGTTGGACTAGATGGTCTTAAAGGGCTTTTCCAACCCAAAATGATTCTGTAATTGTACCAACAATTCTCTTTCCCCTCCAGAGACGTAAACGTCACTACTATGAAGTCCTGGCAAAAAAATTACATTTCACTTACGAGCTACAAGATCATTCACGTTACCAAATGTTTCACAAAACCCATCTTTCATCCAGCAGTTCTCCCTCACTGAATGGAGGCAAACGACCTTCTTCCAGCACAGGGGAAGTTTTTCACACGCTGCAGCAA
Organism: Indicator maculatus; assembly: GCA_013399975.1. Lineage (NCBI taxonomy): Eukaryota > Metazoa > Chordata > Aves > Piciformes > Indicatoridae > Indicator > Indicator maculatus. The sequence goes on along the minus strand of VXBD01009695.1, from coordinate 53,798 downwards.
CAGTGGTTGTTAAAAAGCCACCACGCTGATCCATCAGCAAAGCTGCAGCCACTCTGCTAGTCCAACCTACTACCCTGAGAGAGTAAGGCCAGTACCAACTCTGCTTTCAGCATTCTGCTTTTTTTCATTCACACATTTCTTACTGAAAAGGATCTCAAACCCAGAACATGATGTTCTAAATGCTGGGTAGGTGATCCCACTTTCTGAAACAAAACTCCTCTACAGAAGAAGCTCAAACATTTTTAACAGCTTAAGTCTTGCTGGAGCTAATTGAATGTTACTCTTCTAATTAGAAGCCTAACTTTAAATATCAAAAATTTCTCAAACAGAAGAGAAAAAAAGTGAAGGTTAAAAATGGTGATTTGTAAGAAAAAATTAGCTCCTTAAGTGCTGAGATGGACTGTAGCAGTTTAAAGATGACAGTTGCTACAAATTAAAAACCCTTTGTTTCCTAATCAAATAGGTCATTTAAGAAAGCCCCCCCTCCAGGGTATATATCACAATCCAGATGAAACAATTTGGCTCAAATTGACAAGGCATCCAGATACTTGATTATCACAATCCTGCATGAATTTTCTCTAACTGAAATTCTTCTGGGAAGTTTAAATCAAAGCCCAGAGAAGGAAAGGAAGGGAATTGTCTGGAGATGTCCAATTAAAGCTTTAATAGCAAAGCACATAATGAGCAGCTTCAAAAAAATGCCCTGTCCATAAAAACTAATACCAGGATTTTGATTTGAAGAATTGCTTTTCTGTTTGACCTATTTTTGGATGAATATCAGGTTTTCAATCTGCACTGAGAACGCAGAAGCAGATTAGTCTCCTCCTCCTCATTTCTAATAAAACATGTTAATATCTGGCAACCCAGTTCTCATGTTATTTCCCAGACAATCCATACCTCAGGCAGTTTGTACACTTGTCTTTCAAGAAACCAAAGGGAAATGTATGAATCTTTTCACAAAATACTAGCATTAAGTTTCCACCTCTGATCATTTGTTCTTCTAAGCACTTAAAGACTTCACTAGGTTATGGACTGGGGGGATGGGAGAAAGGACTCTTGATTTCTCAGCTCGGTAACAGAATTATCCTAAAGTGCTCCAAGATATTCTGAAATATTTGAGTGGAAGGTCAAAGCAACAGAGTTGTCTTCTGAAGGGAGCAACATGCTTGAATCGAGCTCACTAAGAAATGAGATCAATGTGAAATCAAAACTACAATATGATTAAAAATAAATCAATAACTACAACTCACAAAACATTCTGTACTCCACAGTCTGAAAAGCTATCTGCCAAGCAATCAATTCTTTTACAACTAACCCATCATTTTAAAGCAAATTAAATCCACTAATAAAGAATAAAGAACTGACAGTCAGTCATCCAATTGGAATTGGAGTCTTCAAATGTACCAACACCCAGCACAAGCCTCACAGCACTAAAATGTTAAACAAATAATTTTATCTTGCAAGGACAAGAGTCTGGTGCTATTTGAACTGAATTTAAGACAATTCCTGGTGGGGAGATTTCTCATCCTTTTAAAACCCATTCCAAAAGTTGATAGCCAAGATAAAATGCTGTATAACAATAAGCCTTTTGGAAAAAGCCTTTGAATTATAAGGGGCAAACTGCTGGAAGCTGCAAACTGTAACAAGATCTAAACGCTCATCAAATCCCTAAATGATGGGGACACAATTTCTAACTTAGGAAACCTCAATTCATTCAGTCTCCTTGTCCCTTCTGGTTATTAGCTACCAATTTTTCATCAAGAAGGAATAAATAAACTTCTGTCAACAAGCAGTATCAAATTCTATGAAGCATTTTATTCCATCAGACTTGCAGAGAGTTATTTGCCACACTCTACTAAACTATGATCAAGATTTACTGACATATATACAGGATTTTTTCTTGAGGCTGGTCAAAGAGTATTTTTAATTAAATTGGATTAAAAAAATTCCAAACCACTTTGTAATCACCTAAGAGAAACAGTTTTTAATGCAGCGTGAAAGGATCATTTTATCTATCAGATCATTAATTATCAAGCAAAGCACCTTGCAGTTCCTGCTCTACCACTGCTAACCTCTGTCCTTTCTTTCCTAACATATCGATGTTGACCACCAGAAGGCACAAGGGCTTCCCTCCTGTCTGCCCCTGTCACAGACTGATACCTGCTTTTCATTCCAGTGATTAAGGTCACCTCAGAGGAAAAACAAACAAAGACAGAAGAAAAAAAAACTGTAAAAACTGGCACAGGTTCCAGAACACCTTTGGAAAGCCCTCACTTGTCCAAAGCAGGCAGAAGACAGGTTACCCAACTTTCATTCTATCACAAAGGGTTGCTTATGGCTCTTTGGATTTTAAAACACTTAACCCATTTACTCTATTTTAATTTATTTTTTTAAAAAAGTTATAACATATTTCACTGAACAGGTACTATTGTAACTTCCTCCCTTCCAAAGGCCAAAGTACAACCTCAAGCTGACAGTTCTGTCACAGTTCTTTGCTACTTCAAAAGCATGCAAGATGCACAAAACTTTTGGTTCCATGTAGAGCAGAAGACTTTCATCACCCTCTTCGCCAGTGGAAGCTTTAGCCTGTGGACTGCTTGAAAGCTGTAACCAAGGCTGTGAGAGACACAATCTGTAAATCATGTCGCTCACAGCCTTGGTTACAACTTTCACACAGGGGTTTGCTGAGGACAGCCATAAGTACGGGTAGGTTCAGTGGAAGTTGTGTCTTGTCCATATTAACAGGGTGATTTAGTCACACAGTCTCTGGCAGGACTCACCAGCACAGCCTCTACCTGTATAACGTGCAGTAAAGAGCCTTTGGTCTGAAAGTCTGGGCTTGGGAAGTTTAAGCAAAGTGCTTGATCATGGAATTTTGCACATTGAGTTAAGCTGCTTTGGTTTATTAATTACAAACTCACAGAGCTTTCCAAGGGAGCAGTTTAATCAGACAACACTCCCCAGCTTTCACCAGTCATTATTTTCTCTTATCACGTTCCTGGAGCTTCCACAGCTAATCCTGAAAGTACAAGGCGCTATCAAACTCCAAACAAAAAAATATTTACAGACAGCTGGAGTAACTATTCCTTACAGCAAGTACCTGCATGCTTTTGTTTTCCTGATCTGAAGTCATGCACCTACTCATGAGATATCCACATTCCATGTGACAGGCTGAAAGCATCCAAAGTTCTCTATGTTTTAGCTATGTACTTGCAAGGAAGACCTCAGGAACACTGGTTTCAGTAAACTTGTCTAGTACTGCCTTCTTTAGTGAAAATTAATATTTCCATTTCAGCTCAGAAACTGCAAAGAGTTTCCCAAGCTCCATTTACACAGGCAGATACAGAAATTAGCAAGTGAGTGAGACTCTTCAGGGCCTAAAGCCACAACTTTGATTTTATTCTTCTTTACTGACTTCAAGGGAAATTTAAAATGTATAGTCTTGACATTCAACTCACTTTATAAGATTATTAAAAAACTCCCAAGATTAAACTACCATGTTTGTTGGAAAAGTAACTCTAAATTCTGCATTTCTCTTGTTTTCCTGTAGGCTGACTAAGCTAACACAGCACCTAGCAGTACAGAATGAAAACTGAAGGGGACCGGAACAACTAAGGATTTGAGCTGGAAGAGGGCAGGGTTAAACTGGAGTTTGGGAAGAAATTCTTTACAGTGAGGGTGGTGAGAATAGGCTGCCCAAGGTGGTCAGGGATGCCCCCTCCCTGGAGGTGTTCAAGGCCAGGATGGATGAGGCCTCAAGCACCCTGGTCTAGTGGAAGGTGTCCCTGCCCATGGCAAGGGGGAGTGGAACTAGATGATCTAGGTCCCTTTCAACCCAAACCCTGCTATGATTAACAACTTACTGAAGAGGAGAAACACTTTTAACTCACTCTGGTCTGAACTGTGGTACTTGCATTTTTCAGTTTAACTTCATCATTTTATGATTGACATTTTCAGCCGCAATAGCATTTCACCAATGGAACCACTAAATGCTTGTTACTAACTGCTAATATTTTCTTATCCCAGAATAGCTTGTTAGGGTTACAGTAACCACTCAAACAGCATGAGGCACTGTGACATTTCATAGAGTCACAGAACGGTTTGGGTTAGAAGGGACCATGAAGATCACCTAGTTCCGAACCCCCTGCCATGGACAGGGACACCTTTCACCAGCCCAGGTCGCTCAAGCCCTCATCCAGCCTGGCCTTAACAACTCCAGGGAGGGGGCATCCACAACCTCCCTGAGCAACCAGTTCCAGTGTCTCACCACCCTCACTCTAAAGAATTTCTTCCTAATCTCCAGTCAAAATCTGTCCTCTTTCAGCTCAAAGCCATTGTCCCTTGTCCTGTCACTGCAAGCCCTTGTGAAAATTCCCTCCCCAGCTCTCCTGTAGCCTGTTCAGGTACTGGAAGGTTGCCCTAAGGTCTTCCCAAAGACTACTCAACACGTGCATCACCACTGAAGTTCCAGCTGACTGAAAGCTTTCCACATTCAAGGTTAGGTTTGTTAGGGCTTTTTTCCCCTCAAGATATATTAAACTAGTTTAGAACTTTTTCCTGAACAAAGATAAAAAAAATAAAGTTATTCCCAAACTACTACAGAAAGAAGGATTAAGCAAATATTCTGAGAACAGCTGGAAACCACAACTTCCACTAAGACCAGAACAGGTAAAGAATAGAACCATGATGTTTAACCAAAAGTGCATGGAATTCCTCTGAGGTTTCAGTGGCCTGAGATTTCAGTGGCCTTTCCTCCATCCCCTGCACTGCGATCTGAAAACACTGGGGTGAAACTTGTGGGAAGCTGTTCTATTGCTACTGGCTCCTGTGATCTCACTGTAACATGAATTCTGTGTTGTCATCCAGCACCATTATTTTACAAATGTCTGTTTAGACATGTATTTTGGAAAAAAAATAATATCTACCATAGTGGTGAAACAAGACTTTCCACAGAGCGCTGTATTTTGATGTGTGCAGGCAGATTGATGGCAGCATACCAACAAGCTGTATTCAAGGGAAAAACATTTTTTAAATGCTGATAAAACACCACAGGCGGAGGCTGATGTTCCACACTCCTTAAAGCTGATGCGTCAGTAATTACATTAGCTCTGGACTTAATCAGATGTAAATATGCTGTCATAAAATCATTTAGGGTGGAGAACACCTTAAAGATCATTTGAGTCCAACCATTATCTAACTCTACAAAGTCTGCATCTAAACCACGTCCCTCAGCACTACATGTACACAGCTTTTAAACACCTTCAGGGACAATGATTCAACCACTGCCCTGGCCATCCTGTTCCAGGGCTTAACCACTATTTCAGTGAGAAGAAAGTTTCTCTACTGTTCAACCTAAAACGTCCCCTGGGGCAACTTGAGGCCATATCCTCTTGTTCTATCACTTGTTCCCTGGGAGAAGAGACCTACACCCACCTTGCTCCACCCTCCCCTTTCAGGGAGTTGTAGAGAGCAAGGAGGTCTCCCCTCAGCCTCCTCTTCTCCAGGCTTCTTCTCACCCCCAGTTCCCTCAGCTGCTCCTCACCAGCTCCATTCTCCACACCCTTCACCACCTTCCTTGCCCTTCTCTGGACACACTGCAGCACCTCAATGTCCTTCTTGTAGTGAGGGGTCCAAAACTGAACCCAGTATTGGAGGTGCAGTTGCACATCTATGTGTCTCATATCTTCATGTACAAACCTCATCTAACTGGAAAGACAAGAGGTTACTTCTATTCTTAATACAAGTTCAGTGTTTCCAGATATTTATTGCTTGTTATTTCTTCAGCAATTGCCACATTTTTATGTCATCTGTACCTTTAAGCTTTCAGATTACTAAAGATGCTACCCCAAATCCATTTTGTTCACTTTTTTTCTCTACTTAAAACTACTCAGAATATTTCTAGGGTTTTTTTTTTCCCCTCAGGAAAAAGTTGCACAAGCTTGAAAAAAGAATCTTGGAAAACAAAACAAAAAATTACTTTTTCTTCAAGGTTTGTTTTTAAGGAAAAAATATATATAATTTGCTTAAAGTTATACAAACCAGGTTCAAACCAATCTAGCAGTAGAAAAGTAGCTACGACTTTGGACAGAAAACAAAACACAGGATCTCTCCAGCATCGGCTTCTATTCTTCTAGTAGAAAAGCTACCATTAAAGAATGGCCAAAGAAAGATCTGCACCTAAAGACTCAAACTCCCAAGTTTTACAAGTCACCACACATGAAATGAACGTTCATGTTCAGTGCCACTTGCAAAAAGAGGGGATTTGTGACAGCTTCCAATCTCTTCTTGTGTGACGAGTTCAAAAGAAGCAAGCACCACAAGCAGGTGGGCAGCAGGGTGAGAGAAGGGATTCTGCCCCTCTGCTCTGCTGAGACCCCACCTGGAGTCCTGTGTCCAGCTCTGGAACCCCCAACATAAGAAGGGCATGGAATTGTTAGAATGGATCCAGAGGCCACCAAGATAATCAGAAGGCTGAAGCACCTCTGTTATAATGACAGGCTGTGAGAGTTGGGGTTGTTGAGCCTGGACAAGAGAAGGCTATAAGGAGGACCTTAGAGCAGCCTTCCAGTATTTGAAGGGGCCTAGAGGAGAGCTGGGGAGGGACTTTGTTAACAAATGAGTGACAGAATGAGGGGTAATGCCTTCAAACAGAAAGAAGTTCCATTTAGATGAGGTATTAGGAAGAAGAGGGTGGTGAGGCACTGGAACAGGTTGTCCAGAGACGTTGCAGAGGTTCCAGGCCTGGAAGTGTTCAAAGACAGATTGGTTGAGGTCTTGAGCATCATACATTGCGGTATAAAGTTAGAAGTAACTAAAACTTACTTAGCATACCAATCTGTCATTCCTAACAGGACTATCAACAATGCTGCCACAATGGTAGGGTGCAGTGATTAGCTGGAGACTGCACAAACAGTTCGGTTAAACTTTGGGTATTTAACAACATGGTAGATAAAAATCAGAAAAAAGGCAACTCATTTTCATGACAGGCAACTTAACATGCTAAATGCTAGCACTAATAGGAACAAATCAAATTACCCAGACCTAAAAACACAAATCATAGACAACAGTTTCCTTTGTAAAATGTTTCTCACACTGAAGATTTAAATGTTAATTAATAGAAGAATTGAGAGCCTTGAAACCTTGCTCACCTGGGAAGGTGTCTACTACTCAGAAACTTGCTAATTTTGCAGCTTACTAATTTTTCATTTATGCTTTCTGTTTATTTGTAAATAAAGTCCCAGAAAATTCCTTTTCCAAGTTGCTAAAGTATATTGCTAAGCTAGTAGTTTCCTAAACTCAGGGAAGTCATCAAAACATTATACACTCAGCAATACACAGACAAAACCTCCAGAAATTTCCTTAAATGTCTCAAAGGATAATAAAACATGGTTAAAAGAAAAAAAAAAAGAAAATAAAAGTTTACTTTTACAACTAATATTTCTAAAATTAAAGCAATTACGACATTAGACTTGCCTACATTCTAGGGAACACATTTTAAGGAAGTGAGTACTACCGTCCACACAACTTATCTTTTAGGCAATATTTGTCCTAAACAATCTCATTTAATTTGTAGTCATTGTTTCCCCTTCACAGAGGGAGCAACAGGCATGAGGGTGAAGCAAGCTGTCCAAGGTTGCCCAGGTACTGGGCGAGAGACAGCAACACAGCACATGCTTCCCAAAACCCCAGGGAGTGCGTCTTTCCACTTTCACTGCTGGCATTTCCCTCCATTTTTTACACAGTTTTATAAAAGTGCTACTTAATTATTGCTTCTGCGTCGCAGTTATGCATGTGAAAGTCTGAATGCTATAAAGAGCAGCATTACAAAAAGGCATTTGCCAGACAGAACTGATAAAACAAGCACAGTTCACACTGTGTGACAGCTAAATGAAGAACATCCTGTACAGCATGGTCGACTTCTTGATCCTGTTTCATTTCAGTAACTCAGAAAGACACACCATGGGTGTTTTTTTATGATTCAGAACTCCATCAGCAGAATTTTTACCCCATACAGTTACGCTAAATCGGGACATTTAAGTACACTCTTTCTGGGCTGTTCTATTACTAGGGACAATGATACATATTATAATGGACCAAAATAAAAGCAACGAAAGAAAAGCAGCACACACGGATCATTCAGATTGAAAAGCAAAATGGAAAACTGCAGAAACTGAAGGCAAAGTAGGGCAGTTACGGGTGAAATAAAGCAAGACTGGGGCCACAACGGCACAAAACCCTTCCTCCTGCTCCAGTCACAACGAACCTCCACCTACCGGGTGCAGCACAGTGAAAAGTGATCCACACTGCCACAGCAATTTCTGCAGCTACTAGTCAAGAACTCCTTGGGAGAAGGTATGAATAAATAATTCAGCTGGAAATACCTGTCAAGCAGCAGGATGTTTCATGCTACTGTACCAACAGCAACCTCATCCAGCCGCGTAAAACCAGACGGTACCTGTCCACATGACGAACACCGCAGCGCAGCCACGTTTGATAGAAGAGGACCCAGGGGCAAAATGGGTACACGGCTTGAGGCTCAACTTGTCTGTGCCAGCCCCGTGTCCGAAAACTGCAGTGCCAGAACCCCAAAAACTACCAGCAAGACGCAACTGCTGGGCTTCGCGCTGTCAGAGAGGAGGTCTCCCTGACCCTCACCGGAGAAAGCGGACGAGCCCGCCTCCTCCCAAGGCCGCCAGCGAAGCCGTGGTCCCCACAAATGCCGCCAGGACGAAGAGGGCAGGGATTCCTTCGCTCTCCGTGCACCTCCCTTGGACAAGGAGCTATCACCGCCAAACCTCTGCCCGGGAAAACTCGCCCCCCCGGGCGCCTCCTTGCCGCCCTCCCTCCTCTCGCGACCGCCCTCAGTGGCGGCTCCCTCCTCTCTCCACAGCCGCAGCCCGGGCCCGGCCTCGCCCCTCATAGCCTGGCCCCACGGGTCTCAGTTCCGGCCTGGCGACAGGCAGCAAGCCCCGTCACCCTCCTTCCCGGCCACCGCCGCCGTGCTGCAGACGCCCACACACACACCCTCCACAGCCAACGTACACTCGACCCCCTCAGCCGCTGCCCCGGCGGCTGCTCTGCCCGCAC
>VXBD01009695.1:17600-44537 GCA_013399975.1 Indicator maculatus | reverse complement strand
GCAGGGAGGGAGAGGGGAGATGTTCGTCCCACCCGCCTTCCTCTATGCTTGAGGAACGGTTTGGGTCTGCGTCTCTTTAAGGGATTTAGTTGATGCCAGCTGTGCTCTGCTGCGGCTTTCCGCGGGCTCCACTCGCGGCCGCAGTGTCCTGCCGGGAAGGTCGGATGAGGGCTCGCAGCAGGCCCGGTCCTGTTCTCGGAGCCGTCGGCCGGCCGCTGCCAGCCCAGGCCTGCTGCGGCTTGCCGGGATAGCTTTCCGAGCCGAGGCGGCTTCCGGCTGTGCCCCCGCTCTGTCTTGCGACACACCTTCACGTCTCTGTAAGGGTGGGCTGGTGGTGCACATGCCGAACTCAGCACAGGGATATGTTAAGCAGGAACATTTGGGACTCCTGTGTTTTCCTTTCCTGAGCAGCAACGGCAGGCAGACCCTGTGCGCCGCTTGACTCTGGTCGCTGTGTAGGTGCAAACAAAAGCACCGTAGGCCAGAAGCAGCTGGCATGCCGTCCATAAATGAGGCGACTTGCAGAAACATTTCCCGTAAAGCAGTTACTCCAGGTGTAATATTTAGGTATTCCAAACATTCAGTCCTACAGTTTAAACACATCTGTGCTGGTTAAAATTCCACCAGGAATTAATAAATGGGGATAGAAAAAAAAAGTATCTTCGGAGCAGGATTTTTATAACTTTTTGGGATTAAAAAAAAAAATTAAGGCTTTTCATGCATTTCTCCTACCTTCCTAGACTTCAATTGCCTGAAAAAAAGGTTTCAACACTCCTGCTCCCCATTAAATGCTTACCATGATACCAACGTTTTTTTTCTTTTGCCTGTTTCTCTCTGGATTCAGTTGACATGCCAGTACATAAGATACGTTATCGTCAGGTTACCTTTGCAATAATGTCGTACAAATCATCAAACAATCCTCAGATGGATGTCTCCCAAGAGCTATTTCATAAGCTTAGGCAAGGCTGCCAGGTGAGTGCAGTGACAATGTGTTAACAGGCAGGGCTAGGCCTTTGTCAGGAAAAATCTCTTAAGGTTCCATGTAACAACTGTGACTGGAGATACTCCAGTAAGTAAAAACACCAAACAGCTTGGAAACAGAGAGGGGGAGAGAGAAGTCAATCAATAAAATGTAGAAACCCCTACAACAAAAACAACACACCACCTTTCCACCCCATCCCCACCGCAAAAAACCCCAAACAACAGCAAAACCAACCTGCACTCTTCACAAAATCTGAATGAAATTCCTTTGCAGTTTGGAATCTAATTCTGATACAGCAGATCCAGATCACATTTGTACATCTCAGCTTGGAGTGGCTGAAAAAAACAGCATAAACACATCTGATCAATACTTCAGATTTCTCAGCTTTTCGCATAGGTGTCATCATTATGCAAAACCAAAGCCCTAAGATCCAATAGACTTAGCAGTGGTCCCTTCTGCTTGAGACTTGCCCTCATCCTATGTTAGGGCATTAGGTGCTGTGGTGGAAAGCAGGATGTGCCACATCTGTAATCCTCAAGGGTATTAAGAACCCCTGCGCTACAAAATGTTGGCTTTGCCCACAGCCTATTCACAATGTTCTGAACAACTGCACCAGAAATTTAGGGCTTATTCTGATGCTTGCTTGACAGGAGCTCTCCAACTGTAGCCTGCTGAGCTCTAACAGTCACAGTAACCAGGTTAAAAGGAGCAGAGGAATCCGTTGACATTTCCAGCTGTCTGAACCCAGAAGATCCCATGGTTTATAGATGTTCCCTGTGTGCACACATATGCTCACCAGCGGTCCCTGCTGTGAAGCCATTAGCTTTGAATTTCTGTATCAGGAAGATGTGAGAGAGTGGTGAAACCTTGCTACCTTCCTAAGCTGTGAAAAGAGGCACGCAGGAAGCACAGGGGAACTCCAGTTGTCCTGGAGGAAAGGTTCCCCACAGCACCAGTTCAGTCCTGGGAGATGCTGAAGAATGTATCCAAAACTGAAATCTCAAAACACAAGTGTACTTGAAATTTCTGTGTCAGTCTATAATCCTGAAATTTGGACGATAGGACATCATCCTGTGGCTGGTCCCACAGCCTTTCTGCCATTTTCTTTGTCCCTCTTCACCTCTCTGAACTTCCAACTCCCTGAGCTGAAATATAATACAGAAAGCACCAACATATCTGTAGAGACCTATCTATGTTTGGTTTCCACTGCCTCTCTAGGAGTCCCCTTCTGGGTACAGTGCAGAGCTATTTAATGTCTGCCCTCAGCCACACACACTGAAGCCAGTCCAGCTTGAGTTCTGGTCCAGCAGCAGCAGGAAGCAACAGAAGAGATGTTGGCAATGTCACAATATGGAGCTAGAGACCACTTACACACCAGTGAGGTTGTGACCTCTCGGGACAGACAGCACGTACTTTTCCTCGTGAGTCCATTTCTCTTGCTAGTTTTCAGAACACATATGCCTAAATTTGGGAATCCTCCTTGAGAGAGTCCATCTTCCAGCCCTTTAAGCAGGCTGCTTTGCTCTTTCTTCCTTCCCACTGTTTGTGGAATCAGTTCAGAGCAGCTCTTGCCACTTCCCCTCACATGTGGGAGTAGATCAGACACAGGCAGTTTGCTGCATTTCCAGATGCAGCCATTGCAATGGCTTTTAGCAGAGCATGAAGCTGAGATGTTTAATGGCTGAGTTTGCATAATTATTACTAAGTAATTAAAACATATATGAAGCAAATAGATCTCTCCAGCAATCTCCTCACCAGAATCTCCAAGAGAAAAGAATGACCATATTCAGACCAGAGCTCCACATAGCCTCCTGCCCACCACTCGAGGGGCCCAAGTGAAATGTGTGGGATGAGGGTGCAGAAGAGGGAATGTGCATATGTTAACTTCTCCCTGTTCCCTCCTTCACCCCTTCAGGCTTTAAGAATGAGTGCAGCTATTTCTTAAACCAGAGGTAATCCCATATATTCAGTAACACAAGGCCCTTTCCTCCTGGAGGTTTATCTGGCCTCCTCTTAAACTTCAGAACTTAGAGAGCTTGTGAGGAGTGGCTGTTCTGTTTCAGGAAGTGTTATGGAGAGCTCCCTGTCCTCTCATCCCTTGTCTAGATGCAGTGACTCAGAAGGTAGTGGGCAATGGCAGCAAGCTCCTGCCCAGCACAGTGGGCACTGCTGGTGTGTCTCTGCAGTAACCCTCCCAGCTGCTTTGGCAGGGCAGGTGCACTGCTCTGCAAAGGGTATCAGACAGTGACAAGGGTGATGGATCATCCAGATTGGAAGAGTTGACCCCACATCAAACCCTCTTCAGTCAAGAATAAAAGAAGGGTCATTGTCATGGGTGACTCCCTTCTGAAGGCAGTACAAGGCCCGGTGTGCAGGCTGGACTCATGTCCTGGGGAAGTCTGCTGCCTCCCAGGGGTTCGGATCAGTGAGGTGAGGAGAAAGCTTCCTTCCCTAGTGCAGCTCTCAGACCACCATCCACTGCTGGTCTTTCAGGTAGGCATTGAGGAAGTAAGAACAAGAAGTCCAAGGGCAACGAAGAGACTTCTAGTTTAAGAGGTTAACTGGTTAAGGGATCAGGAGTGCAAGCAGTGTTCTCCTCTATTCCCCAGTCATGGGGAGTGATGAGGGAATGAACAGGAAGAGCCGGGAGATCAATGTCTGGCTCCAGGTCTGGTGTCTCTGGAAGGACTTTGGGTTCTTTAATCATGGTCTGATTTAGGGGACACTAAGTCTGCTGGGAACAGATGGGATACACATGTCTCAGAGGGGAAAAGGGATCCTAGCTGGCAGGGCTCATTGAAAGAGCTTGAAACTGGATTGTAAGGGGGTCCACCCAATCAGGATGAAGAGGCAGATAAAATATTCTTTAGGCATCTGGCAGAAGCCTTGCAATCATTGGCCCTTGTTCTTATGGGGAACTTCAACTTCCCTGCTATCTGCTGGAAATATAACACAGCAGAGAGGGAGGCCTGGAGCTTCCTGCAATGTGTGGAGAAGGGCTTCCATGACACTGCTGATGATGAAGCTGACTAAGGAAGGCACCTTGCTGGAACAGAGAAGGGCTTGTGGGGGATGCAACGGTTGAGGGCTGTCTTGGACACAAGGATCACCAAATGACAGAGTTCTCAGGTGTTAGGGAAGTAAAGATGGGGGTAAGCAGAAATGCATCTGGGACTGCCAGCTTTGGTCTGTTTTGGAGACTTGTGGACAGAGTCCCTTGGGATGCGGCCCTGGGGGGCAAGGAGTCCAAGAAGAGTGGACATTCTTCAGGAGGGAACTCCTAAAGGTGCAGGAACAGGCCATCTCCCTGTGCCAGGGAGAAAAAAGGCCTGGGTGAATAAAGAGCTGTGGTTGCTGTTTAGGGAGAAAAGGAGAGTCTGTGGTCATTGGAAGAAGGGTCAGGCCACTGGGAAGGACTACAAGACTGTCATGAGGCTGTGCAGGGAGTAAAGTAGAAGGGGCAAAGCCCAACTGGAAATTAATTTGGCTTCAGCTGTTAAAGAGAACAGAAAAGCCTTCTACAAATCTATTTGCAACAAAAGGAGGACTAAGGAGAATCTCTGTCCTTTGTTGGATTCAGGGGGAACACAAATGGTCAAGGATGAGGAGAAGGCCAAGGGACTCAATACCTGCTTTTCCTCAGTCTTTAGGAGTTAGACCAGTTGTTCACTGACATCCAGCCCCCTGAGCTGGAAGATGGGGATAAGGAGCAAAATGAGGCCCCCATAGTCCAAAAGGAGATGGTTCATGACCTACTGGACCACTTAGTCCAGACACAAGTCTCTTGGATGGCAGACAGCTGTGGATACTGATGGAGCTTGTGGAAGTGCTCACCAGGCACTTTCCATCATTTACCAACAGTCCTGGCTAAGTAGGGAGGTCCCAGCTGACTGCAGACTGGCAAACATGAAGCCCATCTACAAGAAGGGCTGGAAGGAGGGCCCAGGGAACTACAGACCTGTCAGTTTCACCCCAGTGCCTGGGAAGGTCACAGGGCAAGTCATCTTTAGTGCAATTATGCAGTATATGCACAATGGATTCCTGACGGGCAGGTTCTGCTTGACGAACCTGATCTTCTATGCAAAGGTGACCTTCTTAGTGGATGAGGGCAAGGCTGCAGATGTTGTTTATGTGGGCTTTAGTAAAGCCTTCAACATCAGGGCTACAAGAAAGCTGGGGAGGGGCTTTTTAGGCTATCAGGTAGTGACAGGACTAGGGGGAATGGAATAAAGCTGGAAGTGGGGAGATTCAGACTGGATGTGAGGAAGAATTTCTTCCCCATGAGAGTGGTGAGAGCCTGGAATGGGTTGTCCTGGGAGGTGGTTGAGGCCCCATGCCTGGAGGTGTTTAAGGCCAGGCTGGATGAGGCTCTGGCCAGCCGGATGTAGTGTGAGGTGTCCGTACCCATGGCAGGGGGGTTGGAACCAGATGATCCTTGTGGTCCCTTCCAACCCTGACTGATTCTATGATTCTATGATTCTAAACTGGCTGCTTATGGCTTGGATGGGTGGACACTTTGCTGGATTAAAAACTGTCTGTGTGGTTGGGCCCAAAGAGTGGTGGAAAATGGAGTTAAGTCCAGCTAGTGGCCAGTAACAAATGAAGTTTCTCAGGGCTCAGCACTGGGGCCAGTGAGGTTGTAGTGAGGTGAGGGTTGGTCTCTTCTCCCTATTATCAGGTGATGGAATGAGAGGAAATGGCCTGAAATTGTGCCAGGGGAGGCTTAGGTTGGAGATTAGGAAAAATTTCTTTGCTGCAAAAGTGGTCAGGGATTGGAACAGGCTGCCCAGGGAGGTGGTGGAGTCCCCATCCCTGGAGGTGTTCAAGAAATGTGTGACCATGGCACTTAGGGACATGGTGTGATGTCCATGGTGGTCTTAAGTTGTTGTTTGGACTTGATCTTAGAGGTCTTTTTCTAACTGGAACAGTTCTATGATTGTATAAATTATTAAATAACTGTTCTCAGCTTGTATTTACCTTTGATCTGCTGCTCTCATTTTAGACCTCAAGAAGGGTTGTACATCTGAGAGCCTGCCTGCTTTCTGTAAACATCATATCTACTGTGATGCTGCTACCTACAAGCTTTGCTTTTCAGGATGTTTTTGTGTATCCTCAAACTTTGAAACCAACAAACTGGAGAACAGAAACCCAGCACAACAGAGCAGCTGCAGCATTGCAGAAGTTAAAGGGAGCACACCAACTTCTGAGGTCTGCCTAAAGGGAAGACCAGAAGGCAGCAGGAGAATCCTTGCCCTGTGAAGTAGCTGCAGAGAGGAATGAGCCTGTTGGCTTTGCAAGAATTTGCTGATGATAGGATTGAGTATGTGTCAGGTTTTGAGCAGGAAAGGAGACTGTCTGACTAAAAGTATGGCTGGAGAAAAATCTCACCGTGTGAGCCGGATCCTGTACCTCTTGTCTCCTGAATTGTCCTGACAAACTATGGGCTCCTGCTGCTGTGTGACCTGCTGTTGCTCCACAGGCTTCAGTGAAATACCAGGGGAGCCAGAAGAGCCCTGCTGCCTGTGTTTGCCCTTCCAGGCCGTGTTTATGTGCTGCATGACTTTCCAGCACCAGTTACCTTGCAGAGGATTTCTTGCATTCAGTAGACATTTGACCTGCAGGAAGGGTTTTTTCCCTTCAGCACTGTCTGGGCTGTTGCAGCATGAAGTGGAGCGTCACTCCTCCTGGTTTACTACATGTTTTTGTGACTGCTCCAAACATATGTTTATCCTGAAATACATTTCTTAATGCCATACGACTCAAAGACTGCGAGGGCATCAAGTTGAAGCAATGGACATGTGTTCAGCTGTAAACATGGACATATTGACTGTCCCTGTTGATGGAAACACAGCCAGGCAAAACTGATCCCAGTCCCTTATATTCAGCTTTTTAACTCTGTTCCAGAAAACTCTATTGAAGGTCAGGGGAAATGAAGGTCACAAGAAAAGGCGTGAGCTCAGGAGTGCCAGCACACTCGATAGGCTGCAGGCTGGGGTGGCATGGAGAGATCAGCTCTGTGGCCTTAAGTTAACTCCAATCAGATAGCCCTCATGCAGCCCAGAAGGCAAAATTGTGTCCTGGACTGCATCAAGAGGAGTGTGGCCAGCAGATCAAGAGAGTGAGTGCCACCATCAGTGGTGACAGTGACCACCTGCCGGCAGGGTTGGGGCCAGTATTGTTTATTACCTATTGATACACGTTTCATTATTATTATTTCCATTCCAGCTGGTTCAGTTTCTTTCCCACCCCATCAGTCTCTCTCCTTTATGCCCTTTCTCTTCCCTTTGGGAAGCAGAGGGGTTCATAGAGCCTCTGACACTTGTTTAGTGGCTGATCCAGCCCTAACCCATGACAATCTTACCTCCTTCTCACATAGAAGTCAAAGGTATGTTCCCTTTAGTCTCCCCGTGCTACTCCAATGCCACAGCAACCATCATCTGCAGTGCCAGGAGACCACGTCTCACGAGCACAGGGGGCAATGGAGATCTCAGAGGAATTGTGTTGACTTCTCCTTCCTCTCCTGCCTGCCACTGTCAGGAAGAGCCCTACATTTAAAATGGCTGTGGACTAGAGATCTACTGAACACAGCCTGGGTGCACCTGCAGAAAACACCATCTGAAGATGTAGAATCAAACCAAGACTATATCAAGAATATAAAATAAATTTGCACACACAGCTAAAAGTGAACTATATCCTGCACCTGCAAGATGCATTTGACCTGTTGAGGTTTTTTGTTTTATTCCATAGTGTAATGCAGAGGTTTCATCCAGGGTGTGTTCCATTATCATCTCAGTTCTGAGCAGTAGTGAACATATTTCTGTTTCCATCCCAGGGCTTTCAAAGGGATGAAAGGATGCTAAGGAAAAGAAAGGTCTCACCTCATTCCTGAGCCACTGCAAGCACAATGCCTGCAAAAGGTGCCCGTGTTCTCGGATGTCACGTGCTGTGCTTTCATCTCTTGTGTAGGACTGGATGGTTTTGCAGCCACTGGGTGATCTGTGACTTTCAGCTTATCCACAACAAAACCAAACTACCAAAATAAATTTCTATCGGATCAGAAAAAGAATTTGTTTTATTGTGTGGAGGCAGAGTGTGATAATTCCTGCAGAGGAAGGAGGAGGACACGTGGCCAGGGAAAGGGGTAGAATTGAGTGGATAAGTGATATACTATAATTACTAATTTGTAGTAATTGTCAGTGCACGTGTTTTTGGCACCTGTAGTCTTCCAACTCTTTAAAATGCTGTAAAGACAAGCACCTGTAAAGATAAAAGCTGTAAAAAATCAAACCAGGACCTATATCAAGAGCTGCAAGGTGATGGAATGATTCCAAGGTCTTCCACATCAAAAGCCCATTTCCAAGAGTCCTGATTCCATCAAACCCAAGGGTTCAGACAGTCCTCAGTGATCATGCTTGTGAGGTTCAAATAAAATGATCATCCAGTCATTGTATTTTACCTCGAGAGACTGCAAACTGAAGGCTCCTCAGGTACAATCAAGAGGTAAGTGAGTATCTGGTTGGTTTTGAAATTAAATCCTTTGAGCCAAATACTTTTTGATTCTCCATGGTTTTCAGGCTGGGTGATACCAACCCAAACTGAAAGCTATCTGAGAATGGGTTAATCTGCATTCTGATTATCCCACTGTTTTACTAGAGAGAGCACAAGAATTTCTAGCAACATAAGGTGTGAGTTATGTATCATTTCTGGGTTTGTCTAGTGCTAATTTTGGAGACCAAGGGGGTTTAGAAGTGCAACAGGACACCAGGAGCATTTTGTAATGGGAAGAAAACCACAGAATCACAGAATGTCAGGGGTTGGAAGGGACCTCCAGAGATCATGGGATCCAACCTGCCTGCCAGTTGAAATTCTCCAGAGAAGGAAACTCCACAACCTCTCTGGGCAGCCTGTTTCAGGGCTCTGCCACCCTCACAGTAAAGAAGTTTCTCCTCACGCTGATGTGGAACTTCCTGTGTTCTAGCTGTTACCAGACGACACTGAAAACAGCCTGTTCTTTTCCTCTTGACACCACCCCCTCCCCCCAGATATTTATAGACATTGATTAGATCCCCTCTCAGACTTATCTTCTTCAGACTAAACAGCCCCAGTGCTCTTAGTCTTTCTTCATGGGAGAGATGATTCAAGTCCCCTAATCATCCTCATAGCTCTCTGCTGGACTCTCTCCAGTAGGTCTTTGTCCTTCTTGAACTGGGGAGCCCAAAACTGGACACAGGATTGCAGGTGTGGTCTCACCAGGGCGGAGTGGAGGGGGAGAACCTCCCTATACTTGCTAGACACACTTAACTCTGAATTCTTACATGAAAAGGCAGTTTTAAATTGGAATGAACACTACAGGAATTAACAGTGTTTAAACTTCAAAGTAACTTCTGTTTGCAAAAAGAAATTTGCAACACATAAATAAGGAGCATCATTAATCTGTGCTTGTATTCCTAAACAGAATCATCTCACAAAACCATCCTGAAAACCAGTAACTTTAGCACCATGCAGGAAGATTTTAATAATAGAATGCAGAATGGTTCAGGTTGGCAGGGCCCTTAAGGATCATCTAGTTCCAATGCCCTGCCATGGCTAGGGACACATTCTGCTAGAGCAGGTTGCTCAAGGTCTCATCCAACCTGGCCTTGAACACCTCCAGGCATGGAGCCTCCACAAATTCTCTGGGCAACCTGTTCCAGTGTCTCACCACCCTCATGGGAAAGAATAATGAAAACTACCAAGTTCCTGCTCTTTTTCTCTTGCTCAGTTGTTGAAAATAAATTGACATCACACACTTAGACTGTGCTGTGGTTGTAACTGCTAGTCACCTAAATTATACTGCAACAGTGGAGACTTAACAAAGGAAATAAAACTATGGACACAACACACAGACTGCAAAGTTCACTTTGCTGCCCCAATCACCTCCTTGTCTGCTTTATCACATCAACAGATTTAAGCAGGTGTTGCAAAACCCCTTCCCATGGAAAGAATAAAACAAGGATGAGTTCAAAGACAAATAGCCCTGCTGCAGCTGTACAGTGGTAAAACACAGAGAGGAGCAACCCATGCACCACACTTGGGGACTGCACCAGTAGTAATGCCTTCTAGCCATCATGTTCAATGCAGCAGCTGAGTGCAGTGAATCTTGATGGTGCATCCTTTCCTCTCTCCAACCTCCAGATCAAAAAGGGATTTCCTGTCTTGTGGAGCACAGCTCTGATCCTTTCAGGTGCATGAACTGCTTCGTGGTGGTGCACATCAGATGCCTCTTCAGCAGCTTGTGCATCCTCGGATGATGTAAAAGCATAACCTAGCAAGACCTTTCCCATGAGTTACTGTTCGTAAAGAACCTGGACATTTTTTTCTGCCTAAATCAGTGGCTCAGACTAAAATTTGAAGCACCAAATCCAGGACTAGCATATGAAGTAAAAGTTGTGTTGGGGGACAGCTAGAGTGCTCAAAACCTCCTCTTCAAGACTGCTCAGCAACACTGCCTTTTCTCAGTGCTCAAATGTCTGAGAAGGGCACAGGTCACTGGAGTGCACATGTAATTGTGAGGAGCACAAAGACATCTGCACATTTGAAATCTATAGATCTCTCCAGAACCACAAGAAACTCTGGAATTGCACAGAGGTAGTTTCACAATCTATGACCCAAATACACCAGCAATGTGCTCCCCACAGCACAGGAGCACTTGCTCTGAGGAGTCGCAAATCAACAGCCACACAGGTTTAAAAATTTTCCATGTTGAAATTTATTTAGAGCTCAGGGGTTAAGCGTGGCAAGGTTCCAATTGTCCACTAAAAGCCCACCCAGGCCACTGTTGGGGATTGCACAGAGTCCCTCTGCCACCTTCCTCTACCCAGTCCAGTGGGTTTGCAAAGAGCCTGCTCCAGGGCACCACTGCACTTCCTGAGCAACTCCAGGGTACACTCAGGTGAAAGAAAAAACAACAGAATTATGATTCAGAACTAAATCAGCTGCTTTAGCTTACTGCTGGAGCACACAGTCAGAAATGCAAGGTGTTGGAACAGGAGATTGTTTTGGAAAGCTTAAAAAGGTGGAGAGGGAAGAAAGGAAAAGCCACATTTTAACAACTGACATTTTTTTACTTGTATTTTAAAGTCAGTATTTTTAAACTTCAAGCCATTGACCTCAATACTACCAAAAACAGCTCAAGAACTTCAGAGTCATTCTTAGCTGGAGCTGAAACTCAGACAGCAAAGACCAAAACACGCAGGTCACTATTCCTGGACTTTGCAGGGCAGCTCTGCTGGCTCTAAGCACAGCAAGGCAGTGTCCCTGCTGGCCTTTAGCTGCTCAGGGCTTGGCTGTGATTTACCCACAGCACTGAGCCCAAGGCTCCAATGCAGGGTTTCAGACACACCCCCTACAACACAGGGCAGCTCCATCGTACCAAACGAGCCTAGTGGCAAACTTGTGCCTAAGCTGGTGATGTGTTAATGCCAGCTCAGCCATCACCAGGCTGCCACACAGCAGCTTGTCCATACAGTGCTGCTCAAGGCCAGTGACAGTTCGTGCCAGAACAGCTCTCCTCCATGGGCAGCCTGTGCCACTTACTGGCTTTGGACAGAAAAACCTTTCCTAAGCTGCATTTCTGTTGGCAAATGGCTTTAGGGGAGAGCTGCAGTCCTCTAACTTCACCTTGAGAGGTCCTGCCCTCCATCAGGAGGATGTCTTGAGGAAAGACCACAACTGCTTCTTGATCCAAACAAAGCTGAAGCAGTGGCAGCTGACAGAACACCAACTCCATTGTTCTGGCACATTTTTTTTTATGATAAATTACAAGTATTCTCATCTACAGATGACTTTGGCAGAAGGGCTCTTCAGGCTGCAGCTGAAGAAAACCCAAACTTTTCGTGTCTCAAGTTTAAATTCTTGTTTGAAACTTGTTTGAAAGCAAGAACTGATAGAACAGGCACCCACCAGCAGCAACGCCCAAGGGATGTTGAGTTCTGCTCCAGTACGATGGCAGTGGCTTGCCACTCCTTGTCCCCTAAATTATTTGTAAAAACATTGGAAATACCTAAGAAATTTATAAAACGGCTCCTAAACGTCTGCTTAATGCCCTTGCCTTCAGACAGAAAAGATCTCCATGATTCTGAGTCTTTTCCAGCAGGTCCATGGGAGAGGTGGAGAAAGAGGTGAAAGACAGGAGCATGGCCACCATTTCAGCTGCTATGGCACAGTGCTGATGACTGCTCCTCTAGAGATCAAACACAGCCTTTACAGAACAGTGGAGAGAAACCAGAACTGAGAGCAAGTAAAATATGCATCAGGTCAAAGTGACAGGACATTAAGAACAGCCTTCTACACTCTACAGAAGATAACATACACAGCTTCTAACCGTTTTTTTCCCCTTGAAAGCCACTGTCAGCAGGAGCAGAGTCTTACTGCACAGACAAGTGACTGCAGCATTTGGAGTTACCAAGGGAGAAAATTTAGGTTATAAAAGAAAAATATATCACGTACATCTTTACACAGTTCTATACTATGGTTTAAATTAAAAGCCTTAAGCCTTCTCTTAAATCATAGAATGGTTTGGGTTGGGAGGGACCTTACAGATCATCTAGTTCCAACTCCCCTGCCACAGGCAGGGACACCTTCCACTAGACCAGGTTGCTCAAGGCCCCAGCACAACCCAGTGGAATATTGCTATTAGAATACAAACCTCAGGGAGGACACTTCTCACCTCGTTAGTGTGGCTACGCTAAAGGACAGCTATCTTACAAAGGAGATTAAATTCAGATGTTTAGAAACATGAACAGTAAGAGAAGGTTAGAAACTCTAAACAGCTACTAGTATTTCACTACAGTTACCTTGGAGAGAGCATTCAACTCAGCTCCAGGGTTTGCTATGGTCATGGTATGAGAAGGAGGTTCTACCACACCTAAAGGATACGGCATAGCCATCTACTAATTGGCAGATGTGTTTATTTGTCCGTTTGTGAAAGGTCCTTAATTTGTGTCAGAAGCAAAACAAACTCCAGCTGAAGGATTGATATCTGCAGCAGGGCTAAGAGCAGCCACCCCGCTGTTGCACTTCAACAGCTCTCAACAGCACACACACAACATGCTATCTGAAAAAGGTTACTCACTGAAATACATGTATTAAATACTGAAAAAAAGTTACATTTTTGTCGGGGTTTTTTTGTTTGTTGTTTGGTTTGGGGTTTTTTTTAGTTATAATTTATTTTATTTAACAATCTAAGAAGTTTGCAGCCATCAGAAGCTCCAGTGCAATTTCAGGTGCGATGGGGAATTCAGGAATCTCCGTAGAGCTGTTGGTGTAGCGGACCTTGTAGGTGAAATACATGCAGACTTTGGATAGGACATGGGATGGGATCTCTCTGAAATTCACCTCATTCGTTTCGTTTTCTGCAAACTGTCCTGGAGAGAAACAGAAGCAATCAAAAATCAGCATCTCAGTTCACTGCAGAATGGAATGCTTGACCTTCCTGATCAACACTCTGGGCACAGACTTGCCCTCATCCTATGTTAGGGCATTAGGTGCTGTGGTGGAAAGCAGGATGTGCCACATCTGTAATCCTCAAGGGTATTAAGAACCCCTGCGCTACAAAATGTTGGCTTTGCCCACAGCCTATTCACAATGTTCTGAACAACTGCACCAGAAATTTAGGGCTTATTCTGATGCTTGCTTGACAGGAGCTCTCCAACTGTAGCCTGCTGAGCTCTAACAGTCACAGTAACCAGGTTAAAAAAGAACAGAGGAATCCATTGGGGGTGCTGGTGGATGAGAAGCTCAACACAAGCCAGCAGTGTGCACCTGAAACCCAGAAAGCCAATCGCTCCTGGGCTGCATCAAGAGAAGTGTGGCCAGCAGGTTGAGGGAGGTGATTCTCCCCCCCTACTCCACTCCAGTGAGACCCCACCTGGAGTACTGTGTGCAGTTCTGGAGCCTCTATTACAGGAAAGATCTGGAGGTGCTGGAATGTGTTCAGAGAAGGGGGCATGAGGATGAGCAGAGGGCTGGAGCACCTCTGCTATGCAGACAGACTGAGAGAGTTAGGACTACTCAGTCTGGAGAAGAGAAGGCTCCCAGGAGACCTTCTTGTGGCCTTCCAGTATCTGAAGGGGGCTCCAAGAAAGCTGGGGAGGGACTTTTTAGGGTATCAGGGAGTGATAGGACTGGGGGGATGGAACAAAACCAGAAATCGGGAGATTCAGGTTGGACATTAGGAAGAAATTCTTCCCCATGAGGGTGGTGAGACACTGGAACAGGTTGCCCAGGGAGGTGGTGGAAGCCTCATCCCTGGAGGTTTTTGCAGCCAGGCTGGATGTGGCTGTGAGCAACCTGATGTAGTGTGAGGTGTCCCTGCCCATGGCAGGGGGGTTGGAACGGGATGATCCTTGAGGTGCCTTCCAATCCTAACAATTCTATGATTAGCATTTCCAGCTGTCTGAGCCCAGAAGATCCCATGGTTTATAAATATTCCCTGTCTGCACACACATGCTCACCAGTGGTCTCTGCTGTGACTGTATCAGAAAAATTTGAGAGACTGATGAAACTGTGAAAACTTCCTAAGCTGTGAAAAGAGGCAGGCAGGAGGGGCAGGCAACTCCAGTTGTCCTGGAGGAAAGGTTCCCCACAGCACTAGTTCAGCCCTGGGAGATGCTGAAGAATGCCTTGCTGATCTTAAAGGTCTTTTCCAGTCTAAACAATTCTATGATTGCAAAGGTAATCAGCTGCCACCTCCCCAGGGCAGACTGATGCCTAGCCAGTTCCCAAGCAAACTATGCTGACCTTCCTACCCCTCTTGTCCCTTTTTGCTTTTGAGCATGCAGTAGCTCCTTGCTTGGTTTGGATCACCTGCCTGGTTGTGTTCCCTCCCAAGCTCTTGCACACCATTCACTCTGTGGGGCAAAGAGCAAGAGACATGGCAAGCCCAGACACTGCTTGCACAGTGCATGTTCAGCAGCGGCTAAAACATGGTATGTGATCAGCACTGTTTTGGTCACAAGTGAGAGAATCACAGAATGCTCGGGATTGGAAGGGACCTTAAGGATCACATAGTTCCATCCCTGCCATGGGCAGGGACACCTCCCACTAGCTCAAGCTGCTCAAGACCCTATCTAACCTGGCTTTCAACTCTTTCAGGCCTGGAGCCTCCACAGCGTTTCTGAGCAACCTGTTCCAGGGTCTCACCACCTTTGTGGGGAAAAATTTCTTCCTAACATCCAATCTAAATGGAGCTTCTTCCAGTCTGAAGCCATCACTCCTTATCTTGTCATTCCATGCCTCTGTATGAAGTCCCTCCCCAGCACTCCTGCTACCTCCTTCCAATACCTGAAACAAACTAGCTAAACAATTGCCTGCTGGTGAGCTGTAGTAATGACACCATAAGATCATGGACTGTCCAAAAGCAGACCAGCCCAGTTCCATGGCTGGTGGCACAGAGGTGGACTGGTCCACTGGAAAGGGGAACTGGGAGGGGGCTGGAAATGTATCATTCATTCCAATTTTCACACACTGCACAGTATAAATTCAAACTGTCCAAAGGTAAAAACCAAGGATATGGTGGTATTGAACCTACCTGGCCCACTCAGCATGGCTTTTATTGTTCCTGATGTTAATGCATGCTCTCTTTTCACAATGAACTCATGGCCATCGGAAGAGATCAGCTTCACGTACATCGCATCTGGGCCCTCACACCCACCATATGTCTTCTCCTCTCCATCTGCAATGGACACCAGATTGTCAGTTTCAGAACAAACACCATGACTGATGGACATCACTAAGAAGGCATGCTGCAGGCCCTTCTGTGACTGCATAGCAAACAACCCAGCAGCACAACCAGACATGGACAGGAGCATTGTGTGGCTGCACGTGACTTCTCAGAAGCACTCGGCAGCCTGGTTTAAAGCAGGAATTTTTGTCAGAGTAGGTTTTTTTAATTAACATCTCTTTCCTCATCACCACATTTTGACACCAGTTCTAAATTCCATGTAGGGGTGACATTTCCCTTTAGAATTTCTTAAGGGAAATGAATGTGTCACTGCTTCCCTCCGTAAGGCCACTGCTGACTAGTGCTGGCTCAAAGCTGCCTCCATAGCACTCTAACATTTACAAACACAGCACTGCTTTGTGCAGCACAGGTGAGCACAGCAGCAGGCAGCACTCCTGTGCTCAATAAATGACACAAAGTAAGACTCAGCCTCCCCTGCTGCCCAGCCAGACCCAGATGTGCCTTGCTGCACATCTCGGTGGTAACTTTTGGTGGAAAATAGGGGAAGAGCAAAACACTAAACCCCAAGAACTTAGGGATTTCTCCTCCTGGCAGTTTTGATGGTACTTTTTCTGTTTGCCTTCTGCCTCACTATACATCCACTCTCCTCCTCCTCTCTCTAGAAACCTTTATCCCCCATCCCTTTTTGTTCAGTTATTTATTCTTTCCTATCAGAGCTCTCTTTACAAGCTGAAAACCCCAAACACAGCAGTTGCCACCACCGTGCCATCCACTCTGCAATCTTAAAAGCTTCTCCATCTCACACCCCTCTTTGTCTCCTCACACTGGGAAGTTAAGGCCTGCCTTCAAACAGGCTGCTTTCTAAGGGACTCAGCAAGTATTGCTACAATTGCATTAAAGCAATACTGGAATTTGACACTGCACAGCAAATTTCATCTTCAGAACAGTCTTAATCTTGACAGAAAGTTATAAAATGTAAGTCCTGGAAGCTTTTCCAGCGTGCAAACATATCCCAGAAGAGCTCTATACTTCTGGAAACGTAATACATTGACAGGATTTGATGATTATATGCAGGAAGATGAACCAGATACTGACTACAAACTTGACATGTGATTGTTAGTGCTGTTTCTCCTGGCAAAACAAGGACATGATATTAACGATTAGAACAAGCTCCTTGCATTGGATCTGGTGTTACAGCACATGTAACATTCACCCAGTCAAGCTGCTTGTGAATTTGAAGTCAAAACTGAATTACCACCTAGGTACTGCCAGTGTTAACAGAGCATTGCCAGTACCAAATGTGCTAAAACCCATTCAGAAGAAATCCAAGCAAGAAGAGAGCCTGTTTGCTCGTGTTGCACTTGTAGAGGCTGATTAGGGCAGTTTCACTTAGTCACACAATGGAATTAATCAGAAAACAGTCCTCAGTAGGATCTCTGAGCCAGAATTTGACAGGCTGACCTCAGAAACCACCTGACCTCAGAAAACAAATATTTAAACCAGCACACAGCAACACTTTCTTGTCCCCTCTCCACATGTTGAATGCTATAAAAACAGCCTGGTTTAGCATGTGCTGGCACTGTGCATATGGTGCAAGTGAAATGTATTGTTAGATGCACTCTGAACAAGCCTTGCCATGAATGAACAGTCACTTGAAATCCTCCTACAAGTATCTGTAGGGAGGAGCTTCATTAGCTTTTGAGGCTATGAGAAAAAAAGACAAGGTCAACATTTCAAGTCTTATGGTTCATTTCCTTCACCAATGCAAGAAAGAAAATGATTCACAAACAAAATTCCTCTAAGATGATGAACTTACCCATCCTCTTCTTATATAAAAAATTTCTTTCTTTTCAACAGCAGCTTCTGCAATTGGAACGTCTGAAAACATAGAATGGGGGGATGTTTTCAGTCAGCAGCACAATTTCTAAGGTCAGCTTTAGTTGTTATCTGTGTGTTATCTGAAACAGCCTTGAGAAAAGGCTATGCTGACACACAGCATGCAGGCTTGATCAGCATTACATTCTGAAACCTAGTTTTGCCATTCAGGGATCCTTACCACATCGGAGAACCTCTGCATTTTAGCTTACTTTGGAAAGAAGCTGTTCCTCCAAGCTTTTGAAGGGCCCTTCACGGCTCTCCAAGTAAAACCAGAGTTGCTGCAAGAGCCTTATGACTTCTATCACTGCAGACACCATTCCTGCCATGGTACTGAGGAGGTAAAGAAACCAAGTTTTGCCACACTGCAAAAAGCATTGAAAAGACTTGTCTACAAAAAAAAAGANAATGAGGAGTTCTCATCCCATCATTCAGAGGGACCCTGACAAGCTGAAGAAAGGGGACAACAGCAAACTATGAAGCTCAAAGGGAAATGCAAAACCTTGGGAAGAGTTACCACAGGCACCAGTGCTGGCTATAGGCTGACCAGCTAGAAAGCAGCTTTGCAGGAGACCTGAAGGTGCTGGTAGACACTAAGTCGAGCATTAGCCAGAAATGTGTGCTGGCAGCAAAGGTAGCCACCAGCACCCTGGGCTGGATTAGGAGGAGCACTGTCAGCAGGTTGAGGCAGGTGATCCTGCCCCTCCACTCAGCACTAGTAGGACACATCTGGAGTGCTAGGTCCAGCTCTGGGCTCCCCAAAACATGCCAGTCCTGCAAAGGGCCACAAAGATGACCAAGGGATTGCAGCAGCTGCCACAGGAGGAGAAGCTCAAAGAACTGTGCACTAAATATCTGGCCTCCAACCTGTCTTTCCCAGAAGAGACTGAGGCTTCCTGATACAGCCACCAATGTCACCTAGATAATCTACTTCAGACATTTCAGCCAGGTATTCCCATGGTAAGGAACCAGGAGCTTCCACTGCTGAGAAACTGACACCCAGCTTGCTGCACACCTATTTCACCACACCAATGAATCGAAAGAGAGAGCTGAAAGCACTTGTTTACAAAACACATCTGCTGCAGATACAACAGTTATTTCTTTATGCTGAACTACATCTCTGCTGCAGAAACCTTTGGAAGAGAAATTCCACCCACCCACCAGCCTAAAATTTCTTTCACAACAACAGCTCCTTTCCAAACATTAACCCAACACAAATCAATCAGCTATTGCTGTGTGCCCAGATTCCCCAGTACAGCATGAGACATTCTGGGTCGTTTCCCAGACAATATCCATGGTCAGAGGCAGCACAGGGACTGGGAAGAATTTTGACAAAGCAGTGAGCACCAGTAGAGGAACAAACTGTGACTGTTCACCAGAGACGGAGCCCAGAGCAGGAGGTGTGAGAAAACAGAACAAGAGACCACTGCCCTCACCCCTCCCTCCTGTGTTTCTGCCAGAAGCTTAGCAAAAAAAAAAAAAGAAAAAAGTCAGCAAGTTGAGGAAAGAGCTGCAAAAAAGTTTTATAAAGATCTCTTCAGAAGATGCAGCTCTTTGCTGCTTTAATTCTCAACAGCACAAATGTGAAACCATCTGTGCCTCCTGAAGCTCTCCCAAAAAAACAACTCAAACCACACAGTTTAACCAGCAGCTGGTAGCTGCTGTCTTTGGAGAGCTGAGCAAAAAGCATCCTCCATTTACATTGAGCTTGTCTTTCAGAATTATCCTGACTTTACAGATGCATCAATTGTTTTCCTTCCCTGCTGCCATGAAGAACACCTTCATGTGCCATAGAAACATAAAATCAACCCGGCTGGAAGAGACCTCCAAGATCATCCAGTCCAGCCTATCACCCAGCCCTACCCAATCAATTAGACCATGGCACTAAGTGCCTCATCCAATCTTCTCTTGAACATCTCCAGGGACAATGACTCCACCACTTCCCTGGGCAGCCCATTCCAATGGGCAATCTCTCTCTCTGTGAAGAACTTCCTCCTAACACCCAGCCTAGACCTCCCCTGGCACAGCTTGAGACTGTGTCCCCTCATTCTGTCACTGGTTGCTTGGGAGAAGAGACCAACGCCCCTGGCTACAATCTCCCTTCTGCTAGTTGTAGACAGCAATGAGGTCACCCCTGAGCCTCCTCTTCTCCAGGCTAAACAATCCCAGCTCTCTCACCTGTCTTGCAGGTGAAGAGTTCCTCAATACAAAGCACTTTCAGGAATGCCCCCTGAGAGTCAATCTGTGTGCCCTCTTTTAGAGACACCTTGGCATCAAGTGTTACAGGCCTTTCTCATTTCCAGTAATTCCAGGAACTCATCCAAGGAAATGACAGTTGGGTGCTAGAACAGCTGTAGCACAGAACTGATGGGATCTTTACTGCAACAGGCATTGTAAACAGAAATCAAGCAGCTCATTGGAGAGTACCTGTAGCTCAGGAACTGAAGGAATACCTTCTAAGATCTGAAGGGGCCTCCAGGAGAGCTGGAGAGGGACTTTTGACAAAGACATGGAATGACAGGATGAAGAGTAATGGCTTCAGACTGGAAGAGCTCCATTTAGATTTGGACAATATAAATTCTTACCCATGAGGGTGGTGAGGCACTGGAAGAGGTTGCCCAGAGAAGCTATGGAGGCTCCAAGCCTGGAAGTGCTCAGAGCCAGGCTGAACAGGGCCTTGAGCAACCTGGTCTATGCAGTCAGAGCACAGCCACTCTGTGGCCAGCTATCAACTGACACAGCTCTGTAGGGGCAACAATAAAAAAGTGGGGAAGGGTGGAAGAGGAAAAGACAGATATCAAGGATTTCTTTGTAATAGAGGTAGGGAAATACAAACAGAACATTGCAGATGAGCAACAAGTTGTCTGGAACACCACAGACGATTATGAATTCCTGTGTTCAAGAAAAAGAAGTTCTGATTACATAAACTACAGAAAAGAGCTACTGACTAATAGGACCAAAGAGCCTGTAGTAAAAATGAGTCTTGCTTACTCAGCTTGCCAAAATACAACTGGAATGAAGATAAATATTACAATTCATTAAAAGGATAAACATCAAAGAGGGAGAAGTATGCCAACATTATTCCTCTAAGTCCAACAAAGGAACATAAACTTAAAAAAAGAATCAACTTTACAGAGCTATTCTATAATCCATGTTAGGTTCTGGATATAGAACAGAACTAAGCCTCTGCTGCCAAAAAAAGCCATAGAAAGGCTGCCTGCTTTTAAGGAAAGCACAGCCTGCAGTCCTCCGCATGGAAGCAAGGGGCACAGTCTGGTTTCACTCAGTTTCCATTCTGGTATAACAATATGTTATTAAAAAATGGTAATAAAAACACCTAAAAAGAGAACTATGAATACAATCAGGAGTATGGATTTACTGCTGACAAAACATGGACAACAAAGAGCACAGTTGCTGCAACAGAGAAGGAAAGAAACCAAGAAACCTGAAAACCCTAAAGCAGCAGTAATATCCATAAGCATTTGGTGGTTCCTCATCTGGATCCCCCAAGTATTCAGTGTGTGATGGAATTTTCTGAAGATTAGAGCACTCTGCAGTTTAAAGTTACTTTGCAAAAAGCATCTCCTCCCCACCCACTACATTCAAGGTACCTGAGACATCATTAACAGTAATAAACTGCTTATATGCAAACCACTCCATCAGGAACAGAATTACATTCTCAGTCTTCCATGGGCACAAGCCACAGCCTGTTTTTCAGTCAACTCCAGTCAACTTCTTCAGTTCACAGAAAACTAAGTGGAACAGCAGGAGAAATGCACTGTAAAAATGGCAATGCAAGTGTGCAACATTTGATTTCTTAATTTTTGATATAACACTGAGAATCACAGAATCCTTTCGATTGGAAGAGACCTCTCAGATCATTCAGTCCAACCATGCTGTAACTCTACCAAAGCTGGGGCTAAACCATGTCCCTCTGCACCGCATCTCTGCCTCTTTGAAACACCTCCAGGGATAGGGATTCCACCACCTCCCCTGTGGTTGAGAACCCTTTCAGGGAAGAAGTTTCTTCTCTTATCAAACCTAAACCTCCCCAGGTGCAACTTGAGGCAATCTTGATTTCTTATTTAATATCCCCCAAAACCAGAAAAAAAAGAAATGCACATAGAAAGAAACTAGAGAGAGAAAGGATGCAGAAATGCCTGCCACATGTTATTGCTTGTGTGGATAGCAGAAGGAGTGTGGAAGGCAATTTTCTGCACAGAAATGTATTTCTGAATTGACAACTGCATGCCTTTATGTATTAAACTATATGTTAGAAACAGGAAAGTCAAGTCAGAGAATCACAGAATGGTTTGGGTTGGAAGTGATCTTGAAGATGATTTAGTTCCAATCCCCTGCCATGGGCAGGGACACCTTTCACTAGATCAGGTTGCTTAAGGCCTCATCCAACCTGGCCTTGAACACCTCCAGGGAGGGGGCATCCACAACCTCCCTGGGCAGTCTGTTCCAGTGTCTCACCACCCTCACTGGAAAGAGTTTCTTCCTAATCTCAAGTCCAAATCTGCCCTCTTCCAGCTTCAATCCATCCCCTCATCCTATCACTGCAAGCCCTTGTAAAAAGTCCCTCCCCAGCTTTCTTGTAGCTCCCCCGAGGTTCTGTGGCCTGGTGGCTTCTCTTACCAGCACTTCTTCTCTTAGAGTCTATTTACCAATGCACTATTTACTGCAAAGCATGTCCCTGTGTTTTCTTTCCACACAATGAAAGCACACACGACAACATCTGCCAAGACAATGTGAAGGAGACTTGTAACTGTATTTTATTTTCCACATTTCATAGCTGCTCCAATACTGCACCAACCACAGAATATTTTTGACCTTTAAAGCTCATCTAAATCCACACTGTGATAGGGAAGTGAACAACCCACATTTTCTGAACTCTCAACTATCTGCCTTTTGTTGTCATAGATTTCTGTTTCAGCCTCCTGCAAAGCACTGTGGATTTTTGTTGAAGTACATTCCTGATTCCATTTCCCCTACAAGAAGCTTATGTGGCATTACCAATCAGGTGGCTCAGCTCCCTGCCTTTAATCTCCAAAAAGCAGATATATTTGGTATTATTGTTCTCCTGCTTTGACTCCTTAACAACAAC
Organism: Indicator maculatus; assembly: GCA_013399975.1. Lineage (NCBI taxonomy): Eukaryota > Metazoa > Chordata > Aves > Piciformes > Indicatoridae > Indicator > Indicator maculatus. The sequence goes on along the minus strand of VXBD01009695.1, from coordinate 21,848 downwards.
AAAAAAGATGAGCAAAGCCTGCTTTTGTTAAGAAAAGATTACATAAAAAGGACATGCTACTTTTTAATCACTGAGGGAGAACAAAATACAACTAAGCCCTGCAGATTTGGCACAGAAACTTTCCAACCAGTCTAAAAAGGAAGCTCCTGCTGCAGAACAGATCAAATCCTTGTTAGAGGATTGAAAATGTTCACAAGTTGTGAGGATGTTTACACCTATAAGGTGAACATAGCTAAACCCCACATGAGGCAAGTATTCTTGCTGGTGTACTTCAGCCTCCTTACAGCTTATAGAAGCAACACTGTGGTTCAGTGAGGTTAGTTTGATCTCTCTCCTTCTTCTTCTCTTCAACATCAAATGCAAGGAAAAAAAAAAAGCATAACATGTCTATGGCCCTCCCACCTCACTCCCAAAGATGCCTTCCCAAGCTTCCCAGAATTTCCTTGTTTATCTTCTATGTCAATGAGACCAAATATTTGAAGGACATAGAATTGCTTTGGCTGGAAAGGACCTTTCAAATCATTGCATCATTGCATTACCCCAGCACTGCCAGGTCAGTGCTAAACCATGGCCATCAGCAGCACAGCTTTTCAATCCCTCCAGGGATTGTGACTCCACCTGAGCAGCCCGTTCCAGACCTTGACAACCCCTTTGGGGACAAAATTTTTCCTCATGTGCAACCTAAACCTCCCCTTTAAGCCATTTCTTCTTCTCCTATCACATCTTCCTTGGGAGAAGACACTGACCTCCACCTCACTCCAACTTCCTTACAGGAGTTTCCTCATATCCAACCTAAACCTCCCCTGGGGAAGCTTGAGACCATTTCCTCTTGTCATGTCATTAGTCACTAGGGAGAAGAGGCCAACACTGGCCTTGCTCCAACCTCCTTTCAGGTAGCTGTAGAGCACAATAAGGTCTCCTCTCAGACTCCTCTTCTCCAGACTAAACAACCCCAGTTCCCTCAGTTGCTCCTCACAAGACCTGTTCTCCAGACCCTTTACCAACTTTGCTGCCCTTCTCTGGACACAATCCAGTGCCACACAGCAGCTCCAGGAGCCACAGCAGAGCCTGGAATGGGCCAGCCAAGGTCAGGAGTTTACGCTGGCTTTCCTGGCACATGCAGATTCCAAGCTGTGCCCAAGGTGTTTATCTGTCTCAATAGTGCAATCCAAAGGACCTCAGGACAGTGCTGGGCAGCAGGTCTGCTTGTCCCCAGAAGCATCCACACACTTCAGAGTCACAAGCAGAACACTGCCGAGAGCAGAGCCAGGACCAGGGGCTTCAAGGCTGCTGATCCCTGGAGGCTGGCCATTCCAGATCCCTCTTATGGCTCATTCTTACAGCCACCACAGCTCTGCTGCAAGTAGCAGCTCCTCCTTACACAAGCACTCCTGCTACAGAGGAGCCTCCCCCAGCTCTGCTCAAGGTCCTTCTGCATCTACAGGGCTTTCAAATCCCTCCAGGGATGGTGACTCCACCACTTCCCTGGGCAACCTGTTCCAGGGCTTTACAACCCTTTCAGTGAAGATGTTTTTCCTACTATCCAACTTAGCCCTGCCCTGCTGTAATACACTGCTGTAACTGAACACATACAACCACTGCACGGATACCCAGAACCCCAGGGCTTTATTTTGGTTAGCACCAGAAAATTAAACCTGTGCAAACATTGCAAGATCTCAGATTCTTTGATTCTATCTGTAGGAAACTTATTAAAAACTCAGCTTCTACTCTAAGGAAACTCAAGCAGCTTCTAACTCATTATCTGTGCAACACAGGCACAACTTCTGTATGCTTCAGCTCGTGCCACTTCTGCATTCTACGCAATTCACCTCTGGAAAACACAGGGCAAACAACACAAATGTCATCACAGTTTCTAGGTTAGCTCAGAAGCCAAATGCTACATTTTCTGGGTATCATCTGTATATTAGTGAGAGTTCATCAGTAAAAGGCTGCTGTATGTTAAAACAGTAGCCTCCTCCTGCTCAAGCCTCAATTCTACTCCTGCTCTTGATCCTTGTTTAAAAATGCCACTCTGTAGTTTAATGCTCAGTGTGCATCAAAAAAAATTATTAATGTGAGTCAGGATTGAAACAGAAGGGGAATCTGGTACAGCAAGAATCCAATCTTCACTGTGGATTCACAATTCCATACCAGGGGCACTACAGTTCCACTCTTAGGGGGACACTGCAGTGTGGCAGGAAGGTGTGCTACAGGTGAGTGCTGGCCGGAAAAAACAGGAGGTGAGGTAGGATACGACATAAGGAGCCTCAGAGAACTTATATAAGGTGGTCCATTTCCATCCAAGGAAACTTCCCTTTTCAGTAATTCCCAAGGAAACAGTAACACTCCTCTGCCCTTTTATTTTGTCCTTAAGACAGAAAAAGAAGGACAGAGAGTTGTTACTGTTTTCTTCTTATCATACACCAAAATCCCTGTACTGTGCACCTCTTGCCATCAGCGGGGGAAAGCTGCCAACATACTGCAAAATTTCACAGGGCATCCACTTGCCCTCTCTTTAGAAGCATTCATCAAAACCTACTGTTATGCAAACTACCCCATAATGAAGACAATTAAATCCTGAACTTTCCTAGCTGCAAGAGAACTTGTCAAAATACATCAAAATTCCTTTATTTTCACATTACAAACCCACACTTTTATAACAAACCTCATGGGTTTCTTCTAATAAACACTGAAAATTGCAAAAGCACAGTAAAACATCTAAATATACTCTATATCTGAAGTGTACCTCTCAAAGATATTCACTTATGCCCACACAAAGTGTAAGGGACAGAAGAAAGAGCACAAATGGATCAGAAAAAAAAAATATGAGGCTGAGAGACAGAAGAAGGCACCTCCTTCATTGTACCAAATCTAGTCTCACATTAAGGCCATGTGAGACTACTTCAATCTGCTCATGACACATTCTAGTACCAAAAAAGAAAAAAAAAAAAACAGAGGAAGAAAAAGAGATCCTAAATTACTTTTCTCTGACAAGAAAAAAAAAATTAAATACTGGAGTGCTGTAAGTTTCTCAATATTATCTTGAAGCTCCTAATGTCGGTGGGAAATGCTCGTGAAAATTTTGCTGACACAACAGGCACATTAGAAGGCTGATCTCAAGGTCTAAGGTGTAAGTTGTATGTGCAAACTAGTACCAAAAAAGAATATAGAAAAACTATGTATTATAGAAAAACTATTTAACACTGTTTCCCCTTTTAAGTAACTCTTTGGTTAATAAGCATTATATCTCTCTCAATGGTGCTGTATAGCAAAAGACGGAGAGCGGAGCACATAAGAGATTAATCAGAAATAAATTTTTCTTACCACAAGTGTGGCTCACTTGATTACTTATCAATGTTTTTCTGGCTTGCTTCCAAATTGAACTTCTGCAAGTAATCTTTACCAAACCCACGTAAACAAACAGCCTATAACTAAGTCATAGTGCAAGACTCAACTCACAATCACTAGTATTAAACATCTTAATAAAGCTTTTGCGTATAGTATTACCCAGTAGAAGATTACACCGGCCACCAAAGTTAACTGCTAGCATAACCACGTTTCCATACATACAGCTGATGGTCATCAACACCTTACTTATGCTCAGGTTCCCTTGTATTAAGGCAGAATCTCCCTTAGAGGTACACGCGGTACTCAAAAGCTTATTTTTCTTACTACGCATACGTTTATCACCTTCTTCCGTCAACCTTGCTTTGCTTATACTTGTCGACCATCACAGTTAAAGCACTTCTCACCTTGATATAACCCTGGGGGTGCATCTCAAATTCTTTCGTACGTCAGTTCCCCGCCCCCGCCGCCCCCCAAGGGGTGGACGTCCTTTGTGGCGGAAAAAGTTTAGAAAGGCTATTCAATGAAAACATCGCTTTGCTCCCGCTCGCAAAGAGAAACGCGCCCTTCACCACCGTCCCGGCGGAGGAACCCCAGCCTGGCACGGCAACCCCTGACAGCTCCCTGCGTTCTTTCGGCCGCTCCAAGCCTGTCCTCTCCGAGGCCTGGCTCCGATTCCGCAACTCCGAGAGCGGGGCGAGAGCGGCGCGGAGGGCGAGGCCTGTTCCCCTCCGAAGGGGCAGGCCCCAGGGGCTCCCCCTTTTCTATTCTCCGCCTCGCCCTCTTCGACGGCGGCAGCAGCACCGGCGGGGCCTAGTGGAGCGGAGCGGGGCCGGGCCGGGCCGGGCCTGGCCTGGCCTCGCCTCCCCTCCCCTCCCTCGGCATAACCAGCCCCCGCAGCCA
>VXBD01009695.1:0-17489 GCA_013399975.1 Indicator maculatus | reverse complement strand
CGGGCCTGGCCTGGCCTGGCCTCGCCTCCCCTCCCCTCCCCTCCCTCGGCATAACCAAGCCCCCGCAGCCACTCACTAGTCAGCGCCGCTCCCTCCGCCCCGCTCGCAGGGCCCCCGCCGTGTCGGGCCAGCTGCCTCCGAAAGCTTCCGGCGAGGTCACAGGGCACTTCCAGCTCAGGGCCAGCCCCCGGAGGGTCCGCACGTCCCGGCACACCTTGCGCGCGGGACGCGGTGCATGCTGGGGCGGGTAGTTCGAGGTGGAGGGGGCGTGGTGGGGGCAGGAGTCGGGCCACCATGTCGGAAGCGACGCCCGGAGAATGTTGAGACGGCGTTTCCCCGGGAGGACAGTCCTGTCTGTGGGCTCACAGTCCTGTCTGCCCGACAGTCCGCCTGCCCGCGGTAGGCCGAGTCCCAGGCTGGCTGTGTTGCCCAGAAAACGGGTTCTTACCACGCGGTGTGCAGTCAGCCAACCTCTCCCACTGAGCCCCCATACAGACTTACTATAGCAATTCCGGGTGCTGGGGGATATCCCCTCAAAAGTGGCTCACCAGCTGAACTTCGCGCGGCCGATATTTATAAGGTCAAATGGATTAGCTACGCCTAATGCTAACACCTACTAATTAGACATTGCTTAGTTTCTTTCCTGCTCCATCTTAAAGATACAGCTTCTTTGAAATTCACCAGGCATGCTCAGAGAGTGGGGGCTTTGTTTGGGTAGGAGCTTTCGAGCTCCCCAGATGTGGAGTTTAACATATAACGAGTAGTTCACAGAAAAGCTACATCAAATATCTTAGTTTTCTTGCCAGAGGCCTGATTGGTGACACATTATCTCAGGGTGCTCCCCGAAACAGATTCTCCAGTTAAGAGCTCCTCATGATATCCTCAGTGTTTTACTGCCAATTTTGATGGAAACTCCCAGCACAAAGAATCACAGAATGTTAGGGGTTGGTAGGGACTTCAAAAGATCATCCAGTACAACTCCCTTGCCAAAAGCAGGATCACCTAGGGTAGGTCACACAGGAACACAAAGCCCTGGAGCAGCTGCCCAGAGAGGCTGTGGAGTCTCCTTCTCTGGACACTTTCAAAATCCGCTTGGACAGTGTGATCCCGGGCAACCTGCTTTGGGGTGACGGACTGGATGAGCTCGAGAGGTCCCTTCCAACCTGGGTGTGTAGGCTAATGAGCGGGACGTGCATTCTAACGGTGCGGGCGGAGCTGTGGCCCTCTATCCATCGGCAGTGCGGGCTGGGTGGGTCTCAGAACCCCTCCTCAGCGAGGGGCTGCGCTGTNGCCGCTTCCACAGCACCTGCCGCCGCCGGGCGGGGTCGGCCGCCGCCGCGGGGCCCCAGCAGGTTGGGGGAAATGGGGCGGTGAGGGGACGCGGCCCCGCTCCCCTGGAGGAGCTGGACGGGGGGAGGGCGGCAGTCTTCAGACTCGCGGCTTTTCTCCGGCCGAAAATACGAATCGAGGGAGGGAGCGGAGGTTCTCTCGGCATCCCGGAGATCAAACGGGCGCCGTCGGGCGCGGAGGCCGTGAGTCGCTCCCTGCAGGGGCGGATGGAAAATGACTGCGAGCTCGTCGATGAGGCCGCGGATATGTAATGTCGATTATTAAAACAGCCACGCAATACATCAGTTTGTGGCCTGCTTTGTAGTGTAACTTAACTTCAATCCCTAATTTGAGGTGCTGGGACTAGGTTTAGGGCAAGGAGAAACTCAACGTGTGTATATGCACATCTATGTATTTATATAAAGCGTAGTGTGGTTCTGATGTTTGGCCATGTACTGCTTTCATCTTTCAGGTTACATCTTTCCAAGGAATAGCTGTTCGCAGCCTCTGCTCATCCTCCCCTCATGAACACCCAGAACATGGAAGATTAGTTTATAAAGGAAATTTGGCAAAAGCAGTGTTAGGTATGTTACTTGAAGGCATTTGTATTGCCTTTTAAAAATTTAACAGTGTTTAATAATTCTAAATACAGCATTAGGAAGATGAATGTTCTCCTTTCCAAGTCTGCTAATAACCTGGATGCTCTACAACAAAAAAGCCATGGTAGGAGCTTGGTTTCTATTTCTACACTTGTGTGTGAAGAAAGTTCTGTAGGTACTGTGCATTTCTGTGACCCCTCAGCATCTTCCTCTGGTGACTTAAGGACTGTGAGTGATCTATGGCACTGGCTGTTCTCTTTCAAGCTGCATGCAAGTTGGTGTTGCAGTACTTGTTAGCATTGAATAACCTGTGTTTTTCAAGTTATGCATGATGGGGGACCAAGCAAACTTCTTTGTAATGTACGCCGAACGTCAGCATTAGTTGGTGATGAAGAGAGGAATCCCCAGTCATATTTCTGATGATTACCATTATGTGTGTCCATGGCTGGAGTCTAGTTTCTTTGGAAATCAGATCCCTATCTGTGAAGTAAAAACTTCATAGGTATGTGTGATAGCCAGTAGCCAACTTCATCATAGAAACAGGGCCACTTACCAGCTTGATAAACTCATTATGAGCATATGCTCATTGACAAACATTAGTAAGAATCATAGCATGGTTTGGGTTGGAAGGGACCTTAAAGATCCCCCCTAGTTCCAAATCCCCTACCATGGATAGAGACACCTTCTACCAGATCAGGTTGCTCAACGACATATCCAACCTGGCTTTCAACCCTTCTAGGCTTGGAACCTCCACAGCTTCTCTTGGCAACCTGTTCCAGTGCTTCACCACCCTCCCGGGGAAGAATTTCCTCCTCAGAGAGTTTTTTCAGTCTGAAGCCCTTGCCCCTTATTCTGCCATTCTATGGCTCTGTAAAAAGTCCCTCTCTGGTTCTCCTGTAGCCCCCTTCATATACTGGAAGGCTGCTAGAATGTCTCTCTGCAGCCTGCTCTTCTCCAGGCTGAAGAGCCCCAGCTCTCCCAGCCTGTCTTCATAGGAGAGGTGCTTCAGCCCTCCCTCTGATGATCATCTTGCTGGTCTCCTCTGGACCCACTTTACTTTGTCTTGTGTTGGGGGCTTCAGACCTGGACAGAGGACTCCAGGCGGGATCTCGCCAGAGCAGAGGAGCAGAATCTTCCTAATGTCTCATCTAAATGGAGCTTCTTCTGGTTTGAAGCTGTTATGCCTTGTCCTGTCCATGCCTGTGTCAAAAGTCCGTCTCCAGCTCTCTTGTATCCCCCTTCAAATACTGGAAGGCTACTAGAAGGTCTGCCCAGAGCCTTGTCCAGGCTGAACAGCCCTGGGGTGAACTTTCAATTGTTTCATTGAGAGCTTGAAAAATTTAAAAGGGACGTAGATTTTCAGTAGCTGCAGCTATTTGTCATCAATAGACAGTAACTGAACAGAGGCTGATGGGGAAAATTTTACTCCTGGGTCTTAATCTCCGTTTTGTTTTTGCTTTATGTAGGTGTGAAGTTTTTCTCATACTCCACCAGCATATTCAACCTGTTCATGATGCCCTACATCATGCTGAAAACTGGGATTGGGTTTGACAGCGTGGTACTAGAAGCTGCTTTTTATGGAGTGATTGGGTTTTTCACCTTTGTGACACCAGTGACTCTCCATGTCCTTACCAAGGGCTATGTGGTTCGACTCTATTACAAAGATGACATAGACACCTATACAGCCATCACCTACAATGTCATCTTGGCAGAAAAAGCAACTGTTTTCCATCAGAAAGATGTAAAGATTCCAGACATCACCAAGATGTTTACAACATTTTATGCTAAGACAAAGTCAATGCTTGTGAATCCATCACTTTTCCTTAATATTCAGGATTACAACCATCTCATGGGCTATGACAAATCCTTGTACTTTAAATTAGAGGAGGAAAAGGAAGCTGAGGAAAAGAAATGATTTGAAGATCATGAATGTCAGTAGCACTGTTGATGGTGCAGTTCTATATATATGAATGTAAAAGTCTATTACATTTTCTTAAGTACCAGATAGAGTTTTCCCAATGCAGTTTGGAATGTAGAACAAAACAGCATTTTTTTAAAAATTTTGTAAACAGTGTGGAGGGTTCTTCAGAGTTAATGGCACCAAGCATAGTAAAAGAAAAAGCTCTGTGTTGTGCTTGGTTTTTCTTGTTAACTGCATGGGCTGTGGGCAATCTCACCATCCCCCCTTTCAAAAGGAACCATTCATGTAAGAAAAGTCATCAATATTCATTACCTGTCAAGTGCATAGTTAAGGTTTTAGGCCTTAAAGATTATATGTAACCCAAAAACATCTGGCTTTCTTGTCAGTGCTGCTGGTGGTATAAAGGGACTGGAGCTGACTTTCACTTCCCTTTGTGAGAGCGTTGGCAGCCAGGAGGAGTCTGCAGAAAGCCAGATAGGTATTGTTGCTAGGCCCTGCTGCAGTCTCCTTCAAGAGGCCTGCAGGCTTGTGGAGAAGACAAGGAGAATGGCTGCCTTGCAGTAGTTTAGCCACTCACAGCTACTAAATGGTTTCTTAGGCTGGAGTCCCACTCCAAGCAACTCAATCCCTGGAGGTGGAGACCAAGAAGCCTCTGTGTTGAGCAGGAGAAAGCACCTTAGCGTGAGATTTGCTCTGTGACTGTCCCCTTGGTTGCTGTATTTGAACTGACTTAAATACTGGTGGTTAAAATGGATCCTGTCTGCATTTGTGTGAGGTGAGGAAGCAAAAGGGAATCTTGAAGGGTACTGTTTAGATCTTGTGCTTTTAAAAAACATACCTCTTGATCTTTAGCGCTGCAAAGACAGCCACCTTTTAGCTCAAGTGAGAAACAGGAGTAGATTTTTTGTGTGGGGGGGTGACTAGATTGGTTAACTGCACTCTTGAGAATGCTGAAATTGCAATTTAAATGTTTTTAGCCCAAGGAGAGGGTTGTTACAGACTTAACAGGTATTTGTTTTCAGATCATAAAGGGCCTAAATATTTGGAGGCTTAGAAATAATTAAAAAAAAAAGGCAAAACTCAGATTTATCCTTTTCTATTAGCAATGCCCTTTGTAATGAGAAAAGCTGATGTGTGCTACTAATATTAAATCATTCTGAGACTGCAAATAAAGTAATTATAGCTAACTTTCCAGATACTTCCTAAGTTCTAGCTGAAAAAATGCATTTAAGGGCCTGAATGTCTTGCAGATCCCATTAAAACATCTGAGTTTGCAAACGTTGGTTTTCTGACTGTTGGAACTGCTGTCAGTGTATTTGCTGAATAGTTAAAAAGCCAAACATCTCCACCAGATAGTTTTAAAGGACTCGTTTTGTTGGCACAGCTAATTCGGCCCTGGCAAGCCAGGATCAGTTCACAGGTAACTACAATATATTCAAGAATTATTTCCACGAATGATACTGAACTGCAATGTCAGTAACAAGCAATTCTCCCCTGGTTGTAGGACTTGTCTGTACTGAAATGCTGTTTAACACATCATTAAATGAGCTTTGTCTGGTGCATTCACTTGCTTCTTCTTGTGGGTGAAGTTAAAATCATCTTAAATACAGACCTGGGGAGAGCAGGAAACAGTTGCACAGAATCATGGACTGGTTTGGATTGGAAAGGACCTTAAAGACCATCTAGTTCCAACCCTCTCCCATGGTCAGGGTTATCTCCAACTCGAGCAGGTTGCTCAAGGCCACATCTAACGTGGCTTTGAACACTTGCATGCTTGGAGCTTCCACAACTTCCCCTCATGGGGAAGAATTTCTTCCTGGTGTACACCTTCTTCCAGTTTGAGGCCATTACCCCTTGTCCTGTCTCACCATACCTTTGTCAAAGTCCCTCTCCAGCTCTCCTGTAGCCCCCTTCAAACACTGGAAGGCTGCTCTAAGGCTGCTCTAAGGTCTCCCCACAGCCTTCTCTTCTCCAGGCTGAATCTCAGATTAGACAAAATGAAGTCTTTGCTATGAAGCCCTAAATACTCTAGACTTGGAGTTATTTTTTGTATTGTTAACTGGATATGAGAATTGGTCCTTACTAAATAGAGTAGGATTTCAAATTAAATGAGGTGAATTGTCACAACTGTAGTGAGATAACACTGGGATGTAGTTCTTTTCACCTTCCTTCTGGATCAGAGTATGTCAGAAAAAGATTATAGCAAAGAAAGAGTATTTAGTAAAAACAAAATATACAGAAGCTTATATCCTTCTCCAGTGACCTTCCCACTGACTTGTAAGGGGCAGAGCAGACCCCTCACACCTCTGGTGCACTAGTTTGGAGTTTCAGTGAACATCAATCAGAGGTATCAAAAGCCACAAGTGTCTAAACCTGAATTTACTGAGAAGGTTTATAAATAAGTGAGGTTTGATTTAAGACATGGTCATAAGTGATGTTTTAGCCCTGATACCAGCAGTACTTATTGTTCCTATTTCCCGTTAGCCATCCAGATCTTTGTAAAGTGGAGCCTGTTTACACTGATTTTTTTTTAAGCATTGGAATAATCTTGTGCAAAGGAACAGGAGAGGAGACAGAGGCTTCCCCATGTGTCTGTATAAGCCACCAGGGGGGACTCATTGCTCATCTCTATCGTTTACTGCCAGAAGCATCTGCAGAAAACACCTGCTCTTGAACTAGGTCCAGGAAGCCAGCAAGTTCGACAGAGAGCTGATCTTCATTTGTTTCTAAAGAGATTTTCTGCAAATTCTTCCCAGGCTGCACATGTGCCATGTGTTAGGGCTGGCCACTGGATGAGTGCCAGAAGCTCTCTATGAACCCCTCTGCTTCCCAAGGGGAAAAGAAAAGGAATAAGGGAGAGAGACTGATGGGGTGAGAAGCAAACTAAACCAGCTTTAATGAAAATAATAATAATGAAATAAAATATATGCAAATACATACAAAACCAATATCAAGCCTGACCCCCTGATAGCAGTTAGTCACCTTCACCACAGAACATTGGGGGTTGGAAGGGACCTTGAAGGATCATTCAGTCCAACCCCCTTGCCAAAGCACAGTCACCTGGAGCAGGTCACACAGGAACACATCCAGGTGGGTTTTGAATATCTCCAGAGAAGGAGATGCCACAACCTCTCTGGGCAGCCTGCTCCAGGGCTCTGTCACCCTCACAGTGAAAACGTTTTTTCCTTATGCTCACATGGAACCCCCTCTGTTCCAGCTTGCACCCACTGCCCCTTGTCCTATCATCAGTGAGCAGAGCCTGGCTCCATTCTCCTGGGACTGCCCTGCACATCTTTATAAACATGAACGAGGTCACTCCTCAGGCTCCTCTGCTCCAAGCTAAAGTTTTCATAATTTGTGATTTTTTTTTTCTCTTCTTTATCATGTACAGGAGACTCTAAGCATTTGAAATTATACCTTAACAAATGTTCCATCTGATGAGTCAACTAAACTTGCCCTTTACGTGCTTCTGGTAAACATGATTCTATTTCTTACTTCCCCATTTCACACAGTTTTCTCTTTCATTTTTTACTTGTGGCTTGAGCTGTGCTGTCTGGAGAAATGTAGCAACAAAGGCAGAAATTCTTTTTCTTCACAGGATTGATTGTCATGATAACTGATAGTGCTGCAGTAAGAGGGATTAAGATTACAGAGAATTTGACAAAATAACTTGAATATTCACGCAGAATCACAGAATACTAGAGGTTGGAAGGGACCTCTGGAGATAATCTAGTCCAACCCTCTCGCCAAGGCAGGTCCACCTAGAGAAGCTTGCACAGGAGCATGTCTGGGTGGATTTGAATGTCTCCAGAGATGGAGACTCCATCACCTCTCTGGGCAGCCTGCGCCAGGGCTCCAGCACCCTTAAATTAAGGAAGTTCCATGTGACTGAGGATGACTCTGCTGATTTTTTTGTTCCTCTCTACTCAAAACAACGTTTTATTTTACCAAATACCAATCCAAAGAAGTAACTATGTTTGGATTTCTTTTTTTTGTTTTGATCACTCCCGGAGCAAGTGAATTTCTTTGTACATCATCAGACCTGGAATTGTCCTATACTTTTTGTGGTAAGTAAAAAAATGACTTGTTCTTTTCTTATTGTCTATTGCACAATAACTGCTGTTGTCTGAAGCAAATGCAAACTTTCATTCCAATTTGTTTCTTTGATGAATACAAGGGAAAATATAAAGAAGTTCAGCTGGAGTACATTTCTAGTATCCATTACCCTATTACAAGAATTGTACTGCACAGGCATGAACATTAACAGCAGCTAAAAGAGAAATTTACTTCCAGGCATGTTTTGATTCAGAAAACCCTAGAATGAAAAGCTTTGAGGTGGGTGTTCTCCCTAATAGCAAGTGGCAGTACGAGAGGAAATGCCTGAAGTTGCAACGGTGTGGGGGCGGGGGGGGGGCTAGGCTGGAGATCAGGAAAAAATCTTTTACTGAAGGAGTGGTCAGGGATTGGAACAGGCTGCCCAGGGAGATGGTGGAGTCTCCATCCCTGGAGGTGTTTAAGAAATGTGTGGCCTTGGCACTTTGGGACATATTTTTAACATGCTCATGTTAAAAATCTAACAATGTCAGGCCTTAAAGCTTTGAGACCATGGTGAGTTTCGGTTTTTTGCCTTTTTTCCTGTTGCCATTTCCTGTGCACAGTCACCTCCAAGATGAGAAGCTGACTGCTGGTTACTGACAGCCAGATAGTTTCCTTTTGCTTTAATCCCCAAACACCACAGAGCCCTTCCCTACTGAAAGGAGGTTGCAGTGAGGTGGGGCTTGGTCTCTTCTCACTTGTAACAAGTGACAGGACAAGAGGAAATGGCTTCAAACTGCACCAGGGGAGGTTTAGGTTGGATATTTGGATGATTTCTTTGCTGCAAGAGTGGTCAGGGATTGGAACAGGCTGCCCAGGCAGGTGGTGGAGTCACCGTCCCTGGAAGTGTTCAAGAAACGTGTGGCCTTAGCACTTGGGGACATAGTTTAATGGCCACAGTGGTGTTGGGTTGATGGTTAGACTCAATGATCTTAGAGTGCTTTTCCAACCAAAAGAGTTCTATGATTCTCTGAATCACCCCACCACCCTGTTTGCTAGCTGGGCTAGCACTGGGAGCACCCTTTTGCATCCCTTCCATGCCTTCCTCCAGGCCCATGGCAGGCAGGGAGTGGTTAGATAATGGTGGGACTTCATCATCTCAAAGATATTTTCCAGTCTAAATGACTCAGTCTATTCTATGATTCTGTGCTTCAGCTTGAACACTCCAGGGAAGGCAGAAGCAAAGTGAATGAGGCAGATCTCTTTCCTAAAGTTAAAATAAAAGCACTGGCTGGAAATCCTTCCAAAGGCTGCCACTGAGTGTTTTTTTTAAGAGTTAAAATACCAGCTAATGGGCTCAAAATTCAATTAAATACATATTGTGTGCTTCTTTTTCATGTTGCACCTGACACCTTGCATTGTACAGTTCTGTGTGGGTCCTTTCCACAGCAGATCTACTCACAGGCTTGTTTACACTATCCTGGAAAATATGCTGCTGTGGTAAATACATTTTTAGCTGCTGTCTTCAATCACAGAATACATTGGGTTGGAAGGGACCCTCAAAGGGCATCTTGCCCAACGCCCCTGCAGTCAGCAGGGACATCTCCACTAGACCAGGTTTCTCAGGGCCACATCAAATCCGATCTGCAGGAACAGGGGGGCCTCCCCACATACCTGTTCCAGTATTTCACCACTCACTGTGAAGAATAACTTCCTGATGTCCAACCTAAATCTCCATTGCCCCGCATCCTATCACCACAAGCCCTTCTAAACCGTCCCTCCTCAGCCTTCCTGTAGGTCCCCTTCAGATGTTGAAATTTATATAAATTTCATGGCTGGCATCACTAGAGATTTTCTCAGCTGGCTTAATGCTAATAAAAAGTTTGCGTAACTCCAAAAGAGAAATAAAGGTACCTTTGCCTTTGTGTGCAGAATACCGTTCACCAAATAACAGATTTCTTTTTGTCAACTTAAATATGACATAATTTGTGCTAAGTATATAAATAATTCCAAATATACTTTAAAATACATATGTGATAGTTACTATTTCCTATTGATATATATATTAGGCTATTTTATGTGCATTAAATGCATTTTAAAATGTGTTTATAGTGAGTGTGCATATATCTTTGTTATTTTCCTGGAGAAGCCTGTTCACACTACCAACATGAAATATTTTGTTTCCCGTAGATGCCACACCTCATACTTTCACGTTTAATGTGACTCCTTGTACCATGGCAAACAAACCCATCTGGAAGGCTGCACTTACCTGGGTTCCATGTGAGTCCCCCTTGGGTAGGCAATGATATCCTGCAGTGTGCCCAGTGAGACCAGTGGGAGCAGGGCAGGGATTGTGCCCCTGTACTGGGCACTGGTGAGGCCACACCTTGAATACTGGGTTCAGTTTTGGGCTTTTCACTACAAGAAGGACATTGAGGGGCTGGAGTATGTCCAGAGAAGGGCAATAAAGCTTATGAAGAGTCTGGCATACAGGTCTGGTGAGGAGCATCCGAAGGAGCTGGGGTTGTTTAGTCTGGAAAAGAGGAGGCTGAAGGGACACATTCTGGGTCTCTACAACTCCCTGAAAGGAGGTTGGGGTGAGGCTGGTGTTAGCCTCTTTTCCCAAGTAGCAAGTGACAGCACAAGAGGAAATGGCCTCAAACTGCACCAGGAGAGGTTTAGGTTGGACATTAGGAAAACTTTATTCCTTGCAAGAGTGGTCAGGGATTGGAACAAGCTGCCCAGGAAGGTGGTGGAATCACAGTCCCTGGAGGTGTTCAAGAATCATGGACATGGCAGTTGGTTTCATGGCCAGGGTGGTGGTAGGCTGATGGTTGGCAGCAGCTACCGTTTTCTCAATTTCAATGTCTTCACTAGGGAGTGACATCACCTTTCTGAAGACCATCTTCCATGTCTGGTACGACGGAGCCAAAGCATTACACTGGAGACAGGTCCTGTGCAGCGGAGCTGACGACCAATACTCAGTGTGTGGAGCACTGAAAGGGGGTCGGTGTGGAGATGATTTGCTGCCTGTCCCTGGCCTGGCAGGAGCCCTCCACAAGAGGGCCACATCCTACCAGCCCTCTTTCACCACTAACCAGATTTCTTAACAGACTACTTGGTCAGCCCAGAGACAATTTTTCTCCCTAATCTAGACCTGCCTGTTTTCAGGCAGGCAGCAGACTTTGGAGCACACCATTCTGCAGTGCCAGAACCCCAGTAGAGAACTTCCAAATTCTGTGCTTTAATTGCCTTGCACTGCAGCTTCCATCTCTATAAATTAGGATTACTAATACCCTTCATCTCATTATGAAGGCAGGACAGAGAACAGATAAATGTATCCTGAGGAAGACTTGGTGGTGAGAAGCTCAACGTGAGTCAGCGATGTGAGCTTGCAGCCCACAAACAGACCCTGTCCTGGGCTGCATGCCTAGGAGGGTGGGCAGCAGGTATAGGGGAGGATTCTGCCCCTCTGCTCTGTTGAGATCCCACCTGGAGGCCTCTGTCCAGGTCTGAAGCCCCCAGCACAAGACAAAGTAAAGTGGGTCCAGAGGAGACCAGCAAGATGATCATCAGAGGGAGGGCTGGAGCACCTCTCCTATGAAGACAGGCTGGGAGAGCTGGGGCTCTTCAGCCTGGAGAAGAGCAGGCTGCAGAGAGACATTCTAGCAGCCTTCCAGTATTTGAAGGGGGCTACAGGAGAGCCAGAGAGGCATGGATTGACGGAATGAGGGGCAATGGCTTCAGACTGGAAGAAGCTCCCTGAGGAGAAAATTCTTCCCCGGGAGGGGGGTGAAGCACTGGAACAGGTTGCCAAGAGAAGTCATGGAGGCTTCAAGCCTGGAAGTATTGAAAGCCAGGTTGGATATGTCGTTGAGCAACTTGGTCTGGTAGAAGGGGGTTTGGAACTAGACGATCTTTAAGGTCCCTTCCAACCCAAACCATTCTGTGATTCCATGATTATGACACCCTATCATTATCATCTCCAAAATGACATGGAAAGGCTACATTGGACTGGACTGCACAGAAGACCTGAGAGGAGCTAGAGGCGCTACTGACATTCAGAACAGTTTATTTCTGTGTCAGGATGAGTTTGTAGAGATGTTCTCCACACCCACCCATAACCTTTTTTTTTTTTCTCTCCTATCAGAGTAAAGTTGATCCTGTTGTAGGGACTAACCAACATTAACATGGCACAGGATTGGATCCAGGGAATTCAGACAGGATGTCAGCTCAGAGGCCAAAAAGACCTGTAAGGAGACCATACATACATAGCCCACACTTTCGTTTCTTTAAAAAACAGTATCAGCTCCCTTCAGCTGTCATTCAGCTGACCTAGTATTAGAAGTAAAATTATTGGAGTTATCTCAGTAGGATGGATCTGCAGGAGCTTCCCATTTTCTAACCTGGTTTAGACAAACAGAGCTCTAAGAGAAGATACAGGTGAGGGCTTTGGCTGCAGAGAGGCAGATAGTATTGGCACTGCTGCTGATAGATATGCCATACTGCTTTGAAGTTGTTTAGGATATTTGGTTGATAACTTGCTGATTAAGTAACCCTTTATGTGTTATAATTATCTCTGTTTTACAGAAACAATTGCAACAACGTTTGACATCAAAGGTTCACGAATATCATTTCCAAAGGTATTTTTCAGCATTTTATCTAAAGAAACAGCAATAGAAAAGTCACATACTCACATGAACTTGTTTTCTGAAAAGAGATATTCACCCAAACTGTAGCAAACTGCAAAAGGAAATGTCAGCAAAGTTTCTTATGTTGTGGTGAATCCAGGATGGTAGCATCTCAGAAATGTTCGATGTTCTCAGGTTATTATTTCTCCTTTATTTTACAAAAGAAAAGACCAAAGATGTCAGTTAAACTCACCTTAATAATCCCATTTTCTTGGTTAAATTCTTGCTTCCTCTTACCTGTTGGAAAGTAAAGCCATACATATTCTTTCTGTCCATTTTGTTCTTTCTTTTCCACTTCATGTGCTGGTCTGTTTCTCCCTGAAACCCTTTTCAAAGATTTAAAGAGGAATAACAATATCCAAAGCAACGGCAATGCTCCAGTGTTAAAACATGAGCGGCACAAGTCCTCAGGCTGCCCACACTCCTCCAGCACCTGCTCATCAGCTGCAGCAGCCTTCCAAGACCCTTAGTGTCCCTGTTAATCCCACAACTGTTGCTAAGGAGCTCACACTGGTACAAAATCTCCAGCTTCCCCTGAACTTGCGGCTCCTGAGCCTCTAACAGTGTTGAACTCCATCCAGCCCAGCATCTTCTAGCCCCAGAGCTGGTAGTAGAGAGGAAGGTCCTCTGTCCCGTGTAGTCCTCCTGTAGCTGAGGTGCTTATGGCAGACCTGACACTTGTGATAGGACTCACTGAGAACCTGGAAGCCTAATCAGAGCCTTGCTGAAAACTGTAAGCTCCTGCAAGCCTCCTAGTCCTTAGATTAGTCCTAAGAGCCCTTCAGCTCCCAAGTGCTGATCCCCAGTTTGCTGTACCAGAAGAGGAAGGTGGCAGGCATCAAAGAAGGCAGGGTAAGCCCTGGGTTCATCCTGGTCCACATAGCTGTTTAAGATTTTCCCAGAGCCAAAAGGCCCCAGTGGAACAGATTTAGATTGCTTCCCCTCTCCCCTTTTCCCAGTAGGGAAAAAAAAATTAGGCAGGAGGCGAAGAGAGAGGTATAACAATGAAAGAACAGTCTTGGACTGGTTTGGAAGTAAAAAGGTAAGTTTAATGAAAAATAAAAGGTATTTAGGTAAAAGGAAGGTTACAAAGGTATAAGGAAAAGGGATAAATAAAAATGTGTACAAAACCAGACACAGATGGCAAAGGGTTCTCTAATTGTAGGGTGGATTCTCTTTGGCTGCTACAAGTCAATGATTTTGGTAAACACCACTGAGGGTGAATCATGTTAAACATCCAGTGTGTGATTATAGCTGGAAACCAAAAAGTGGGCTGTTCAGTAGAAGAACTTGGGTTACCAGACTGGTCAGCAGTGATGTGGTGTGTAGCCTGCATGATTCCCTAGCACTGCCTGGAAAGTACAGAAGTTGTTATTGCAGCTCTGTATGGTCTGGGTCTGGGTATTGAGGAAAGCAGGAGGCAGAAGTTCAGGGGAGAATGGGTGTTGATCAGTCTGAATCCTTGCTGGAGGCCAGCTGTAAGGGCTAATGAAGTTACTGCCCTGTAGAGGGGACAAAAGGCTCATTGCTGCAGAACTCAGTTAATTCCTGTTTGTAGAGTCAGAAATCCTCAAGAGAAGAGCTCAGGAAGGGGGAGTTGGTGCCCTTGGGAACAAGAGACTCCAGTTTGAGAGAGCTCTGACAAGTGCAAGCTGGGTCATAGCCTGCCCCTGTCCCTTAGTACCCTGCTCATGAGAAGCTTGAGCACTAATTTTGAGTGCACACATGTATTTGAATATACCCATGGTAACAGTCCCTGATGGGAACCTTTCTTTTCCAGCCCTGACAGAAATCACCACAACCATTCCAAAGCAATTCCTTAGATAAGAGAAGGCAGCATTATGCACTAATTTTCTTTCCTTTTTCCTTGATTGTTTTAGGGCAATTACAACATTATTTTAGAAGGATTCTCTGATGATTCTGAGAAGGATATGGTCATGTGCTTGAATGTCACCATGAGAGTCAAACATGACACTTTCTGAAGGTAGCAAACATTTCCAATCATTCCAGGACACAGAGGTCACTTCGGCAAACAACTGGAATCCAAACTGCAAATGAAGAAGCACGCTAATTGTACTGTCTGCAAAGCTACATGATGGATGGTTTTATCCATTTATAGCCCTGCTGTAAAGAGATGCTCAGCCAATGTGCGCAAGGCCTCTGGGAATCAGGTGCCCTGATTAATCCACAGAGTAGCCCTGACTGGATGTCAGGCTGGGGAATGCATTTTGATGCTGTGCCTTGAGTTACAAAAAAACTACGTCTTGTGGTGCATGAATACAAGACATTTTGAAGTTTGGAAGTGCAAGAATCAGAAGTTCACCAGTATTCAATTAAAAAACCCCAGCAACTGAACCTGGGAACCCTGCTGTAGGTGTTTCAACAATAAAACTTGTCTGTACAAACAATTAGAGAAATGGGTTTTGTTTTCCTGTTATTTTCTTATTATCATTGTAGACCCACAGAATGGTTTGTGCTGGAAGGGACCTTAAAGATCATTCTAGTTCCAACCCTCCTGCCATGGTCAGGGTTACTCTGGGCCCCATCCAATCTGTTTTTCAACACTTCTGGGTTTTGAGCATCCACAAGTTCTCTAGGCCACCTATTCCAGTGCCTCACCACCATCACGGGGAAGAATTTCTTCCTAGAATCTCATATAAACGGAGCTTCTTCCAGTTTGAATCCATTGTTCCTTGTCCTGTCACAACACATCTTTGTCAAAAGACCCTCTCCAGCTCTCCTGTAGCCCCCTTCAGGTACTGGGAGGCTACTCTAAGGTCTCCCTGGAGACTTCTCCAGGCTGAAAAGTCCCAACTCTCTCAGCCTGTTTTCAGTGGAGATTGTCTTTAGATGTTTCCTAATGTTCTGCTCCCTCTGCACTGAGCTGTTATGTGGTACTAGCTGATGTAAGTAGCCTTCAAAGTGGAACATGTTTCCAGTTGTACTGGTAAGGTATGGCTGAATTTAGCCATCCAGAGCTGTGATTGCAATCCCATAGCATGCTTTTAGCTCTTGCTCAGAGTCTGAGGGGCAGAGGCTACACAAGTTGTTTCCTTCAGAGGCAGGAAGATGGCTGTTGCCCAGGAGATTGACCTTCTTCAGATGACTCATAGAATGGTTTGGGTTGGAAGGGACCTCCAAAGCTCATCCAGTCCAACTCATCTCTGCAGTCAGCAGGGACATCCTCAACTAGATCAGGTTGCCCAGAGCTGTGTTGAGCCTGACCTTGAATATCTTCAGGGATGGAGCTTCAACCACCTCCCTCGGCAACCCGTTCTAGTGTTCCACCACCCTCATGGTGCAGAGCTTATTCCTAACATCCAATCTAAGTCTACTCTTCTCTAGTTTGAAAAGACCTCTAAGATCATTGAGTCCAACCATCAACACAACACCACCATGGCCACAAAACCATGTCCTGCAGTGCCTTGCCTACACGTTTTATGGATATGCTGTGTCTGGCTCTGTCCAGAGTTTGAATGGTGTGACTCTGTGAAGTCAACAATCCACTGACTAGTTCTTACTTAAAATACTCAGTGAGACCTACATGTCCTGAGATACCTGGACTGTGCCAGAAGTTCCAGTGAGCTGTGCAAAGCCACATCCCCTGCAGACCATAATAAAATAGGAAGACCTTGCATGCAACACACTTATCTGAAACAGATCTCTAAAGCCTTCACAAATGTCTCGTTTCTCTCCCTCATTACTGTTGTTTTTATGTGGCTGTCAGGATTTGCTGCAAATGGGAAAATAGCTTTGCTTCACCCCCTCTCCCTCTGTCACCAAATATATAATTATCAGAAGCAGCAGCTCCTGTAAAATTTGTTTTCTAATAGGAGTGCACTTTTGGAGCTCTACTTTTGAAGTTTCACTTGATAAAAACACTACAGCATGCACAATTGCAAATCAGAGAAGTCCTGCAGACTGCAGAAACACAGAATCACCAGGGTTGGAAGGGACCTCTAGAGATCATTGAGTCTAGCCACCCTGCCAGGGCATGTTCACCTAGAGAAGGTCACACAGGAACACACCCAGGTGGGTTTGGAATGTCTCCAGAGATGGAGACTCCATCACCTCTTTGGGCAGCCTGCTTCAGGGCTCCATCAACCTTCAATTAAAGAAGTTCCTCTTCATGTTTAGATGGAACTCCTCATGATCAAGACACCTATTACCCCTTAGAATCACAAAATCATTCAGGTTAGAGAAGACCCCTGGCATCACCAAGTCCAAGCATCAACCCTACTCTACAAAGTTCACCCCTAAACCGTATCCCCAAGCACCACATCTAAACCACCTTTAAACACAGCCAGAGATGGAGACTCAACACCTCCCTGGGCAGCCTATTCCAGTGTCTGACCACTCTTGCTGTGAAAAACATTTTCCTAACGTCCAGCCTAAACATATCCTGTTGCAGTTTGAGGTCATTCCTTCTTGTTCTGTCACTAATTACCTTGTCCTGTCACTGGGCACCACTGAACAAGGCCTGGTCTCATGCCCTTTAAGTATTGATCAGCATTGATGAGATGTCCCCTCAGCCTTCTCTTTTCCAGACTAAAAAGCTTCAATTCTCTCAATCTTTCCTCACCATGGAGAAGTTCCAGCCCCCTCAGCATCTCTGTGGCCCTTTGCTGTGCCCTTTGCTCTGCCCTCTGCAGCAAGTCCCTGCTCCTCTTGAACTGCACAGCCCAGAACTGGGCACAATGTGGCCTCACCACGGTAGAGTAGAGGGGGAGGACAACCTCCTTCAACCTGCTTGCCACACTCTTCTTTTTGCTCCTGAGGATGCATCAAGACACACACATTGCCTGCTGAAAATGGTAACATCTCAGACATTTCTGAGAGAAACACACGAAGAAATTGCCATGTAATTCAGGTATTACCAGAGGTGATCACAGAATCATAGAATAGAATCATAGA
>VXBD01009694.1:0-17293 GCA_013399975.1 Indicator maculatus | reverse complement strand
GTCTCTTTGTCTTCTCCACTAAGCTTAAAATCAACAATCAGCTTTTTTTCTCTTCCCAGTCTTGGATTTCACCTTACATGCCATTTGGATTTTAGCAGGGCATGTGAAACTCCTTTGGAAGCAAAGTAGTAATTCATGTTTACCACTGAAAGAAACAATTACATGCTTCTAATTTCTAGTAATCCACTTCTTCATTAAAAATTCTTTTTTAAAAAACTGCCTTTATAGAATTTTCCTCACTGCTNGGAGAGGAGAGGAGAGGAGAGGAGAGGAGAGGATTGCGTTTCCCTGTTCTTTCACAGAAGATTATGAATATCTCTTTATTGTTGCTCACTCAGGTGAGGCTTGGGTTCCCTTTGTGATACACACAACACCAGGGAAAATAAGATACTACTTGTCTGAAAAACTCACAATCTGAAATTAGACTTTTCATCCCTCTTGGAAGATGTTTTGTCATCTAACAGATTAAAAAAATCTGATCTACCTCATTTGTGGACTGAGTCATCATGAAAAATGCAGTACAGAAAGAGAAAAGGGAAAGGTGGGCTCTCCTTAAGTGTCTTTCCATTAACTCCTTGAAACAAATGCATAGCAAAGTCCTGGGAACTGGATGGCATGCATCCTTATTTCATGGGCAATTCAGAAATGCATGTAATGAACTGAGTAAGCTCTTTAGTTGAATTGGCAATGCAATTAATGTCGAAATGGACCACTTTTATGAAATCCAGTGGAGAAATGTACACATGTATAATAATAATCTAATTAGTAAATTATTTATTAAAAACTTTATAGAGGAATGGAATTATTTAAAATTAAAAAAGTAAGAGAGGAAAAGAGCTTCTGAATTATATCTGTTGTAATTTTACATTTTGCTGATTTTACAAAGTTGGTCAGATACCGTATGAAGACTAAAGCTCTGTCTATTGCAAAATCATTGCTCTTTTAACACCAGATTTTACTGTAGCAGGTGCTGTGTCAGAAGTTCAGGGCCTATACAGTCAAACATCCAATGAATAGTATACCATATAATGAATAATATCCCAAATTATTCTTTCTATGTCTCTTTTCATTTGCACAGGTATGCTCTTGCATTGTTTACCCTACAAGAACCAGTTTAAGACTGCTGAGGAAATTTTTCTTTTGTTTAGCTTTGATTTGAGTCAGCATGGAGAAGAGCTGTAGTTTCCTAAGTTTAATTATGCTTAGTTCAGGGTTTAAGATAACTTTTGCAAGTCACTTTACATTACAGAAAATGTGGTGGTAGTCTTATGCAAGACAGAGAGAACAATAGTAAACACTCATTCTCAATGGTGTTATTATAAGGACATTCAGGCCATGAGTTGGAGACCAAACATCGTAATTTTCATTTCTGTTTGTATGTCAGCAGCAGTGCTTGCCTTGCTGCATAGTATGTTTAGAAGAGAAGTAGCAAATGAAAGTACTGCTCTGAGACAAAAAGCTGACACCTAGGACTGAATTTCTAGCAGATACTAGATATTTATAATTTTCTGCAGGCAAGTAGACCTTTGTACAGAGGAACAAAATTCGAATTTCATTGTGTGCATTTCTCCAATTTTGTCACCACAAGCACAGTAATAATATTACACATAAGACTAATTGTTAATAATTAAAATATTCTGGGTTTTTTTTCAAGGTAATACACTGTTACACTCCACCAAGACTGCCAGATGGTTATTTTTCACTATGATGAGGCTAATCTTGGTTCTGTGCGATGTCATGCTTGGTGTTAAGATGAAGGCCACAGTTACAGGGATTTGAAAAACACAGGAAAGAGAATGATTTAAGGAGTGTTCTGTGTAAAGAAATTGTTCCCACATTTCAAGCAAAACTGAAACCTCACTTGTAGTGCAGCTTGATCTTTGGTTGACTTCAGTAGGTATATGGTGAGGCTATGAGCTGAGACCCTGGGGATTTAGGACTTTTGATGACCCATGTTTTTGGGCACTTGTCCCTCGTATTCCATGATATGCAGACCTTTCTTTTGACAGCTGATCAAGACAGATTCTCTTAAGTGCCTTGTAGTAATACAGGTGAGATAGAGAGGAATTTCAATCTTTTTTTCTAGCATAGCACCCTGTGTCAGATGAGTGCTGGTCACCAGAGTAGCCTCTCCATCCCACAAAAAGAGTTCAGCCTGAAGAATTTAAAGATATTTTCATGCAAGTATGATATTTGGTCTTTGCAATAGCATACATAAAAGGCTTGTGTGACACATCGTTCAGCAAGGTATAGAGTACAAAGGAATGTGCTTTTTCCCTTGTCAACCATTAAGTTATGAGACTCCACTCACCATGTCTATTAGGCATTTATATATAAGAAAAGCAGTCACAAACTTAAAAAGTAACAAGAGACACCATCATGCATGCAATGAGAAACCTGACTTGGAGTTTAGTGACTTTTTGGACAGAGGGAATTTCCACTTTAATGCTTCTATGTTATTTTCAGGTATAATTTTTATACGTATTTTATTTTACCTTGCCTTTCTTGGAGTGGGTTAAAAATATCCTAGCTACAGCTCAACCTTTCAAAGTATTTATACATCTTCTGAGGAAATATTAATACATAAGCACAATATAATTTCTCAGATATCTATTACCTTTCCACAAATCAGAATATATTTCAGAGTAATTGTCTAGTTTGCATGGCATCTGACCAAACAAACTATTGTAACAAAACTAATGAACTATTCTTTTACTAGTAAACTGTTACTTTGAAAGTGCATTTTACTCTAAGCCTCTCATTAAAATTTTGACAAAACTTGTTTAATGTCCACATATTCTCAAGTCTTCCAGTATTTCAGTAATAATGATCACATGGCAAGCCCAATTACAAGGGTAGTGAAAAAAGTACTCCTCCAAAAAATATCCTTTAACTTTCTTCATGTGCTTCTTTATTTTTTTTAATAGCTGTAGAATCAACCAAGAATCATGTATGCTTATTAAAACAGGGAAGTACATACAAAAATCAAACCACATGTGAAAGGTATAATGTGACTGACTTGTATTAGGGCTGTGTTTGCCCTGAGTGTGTAAACTTCACATGAATCATTAGCTCCCAGTAACTGAAGAACTGATAGTTTTAAAATCAGCTCTGTCCTACTAAATGTGAGTAATACCTTTTCACTTAAAGGAAAATAGTTCTTCTCTTTTCCTCCTGAGAGCACATTGCCAGCATTATAAAAATCAGTTTGTGAGCTTTTACCCACTCTGAGTAATTTACAGGCTTTTCTCAGAACAAGACACTGAAGTGCCAACAGATTTTATCCAGTCTTGGCTAATTTTAATGATTTGGAGGTATTCTGACATCTCTTTTAAAATATTACACTGATAAAATACTTCAACAGAAGTAATTCTGTGGGACTCTGATCTTGTAACTGTCCACACTTGAATCAATAATCTTCAAACTGGTGGTTTGTCGTGTGACCACACCCCTGAATAATGCAGCACCTTAAAATTGAAATATCTTGTTTGTCACTTGTAGACACGTTTCCGTAATTGATACTGTTTAGCTATTGGTAATAGCATAACAGTGTGGTAGATTACAATTAAATATCCTGAGCCATTTTTTTCACCTTTCCTTGTGTTGAATGATGCCATTATTTTTAAATAGCTCCTCTAGTAGGATTATCTGTAAAGCAGAGAAACAACCTAAAAGGAAGGAAGAAAATAATATTAAATATTCACTTTGAAGTAGATTCTACAGTTAGATTAAACTACTATGGGGGGGTTATGTGTTATGTTCTGTAAAAGAAGCTATATTCTTACAGTTGAAGAATATAGCTTTTCCTTCCTCCCACCCCCACAATGCATTTATTGATTGCCTCCTAGAGACACTTGCTGCTTATGTGAAGTACTTGATCATATGTGTTATTAATTTATACTCTGAGCTTTGTTGAATCCACAGGTAAAGGCTGCACTTCATGTATGGGCACTGTATAGTATAGCTGGGAAGTGAATCTCATTCCTCTTACAATCAAAAACTATCTTTTTAATTATCTGCTTTCTTAAATTAAAACAAGTGTTTATGCTGCTTACTTATTTTTACATGTAAAATGGCATTGATGCAACAAAGGGCAAAGGCTTTCCTCATGAAAAACTTCTAGAAAACTTATTATTTCTAGAAAAGATGAACTGCAGAATTCCGTATTTGTGAAGAAGAGCAAGGAGCAGCTCTGAAAGCACTGTTCAAGGGAACCAACAAGAAAAACATGTAAGTATAGGAAAGTGAATCATCATTAAAATATATTCTGAAGATACAGTTGCATTTAACATGATAACATTGAGTCGTGTTCAAATGAGACATAACATTAGCCTTGGTTATAGAGTTTCAAACACAACCAGCATGAAATAACCTACAAGCCTTTATAGTTGTTAAAGGTTTAAAAGCGGCTTTTCAAACCTGGGTGTGCCCATGGGGATGTGGTCATATTCCCACTAAACCTCTTTAGAGAAAGCTCAGAGGCATGATACTGAGGTGAACCTGATACTGAGGTGATACCTCCACTGAGGTGCCTGTAGACAAAAGCTGTATCTCTTTCTATGAAAGGCAGAGCACGGTGCAGAGTCCTCTGAGTGAGGGATGTGACTGACAGTAAGAAGACTAAACCAGAATGAAGAATTGCTCCTGAAAATTTCCATTTATAAAGCAAACTTCTCAGAAGTCTACCACTTTATGCCATAGGGTTGCCAGAAGTGGTGTGACTATTTTCCCATTGTTAGAATCATAGAATTCTTAGGGTTGGAAGGAACCTCAAAGATCATCTAGTTCCAACATCCCTGCCATGGACAGGGACACCTCACACTAGATCAGGTTGCTCAGAGCCACATCCAGCCTGGCCTTGAAAGCCTCCAGGGATGAGGCTTCTACCACTTCCCTGATCAACCTGTTCCAGTGTCTCACCACCCTCACGGTGTAAACCTTCTTCCAATCTGAATCTACCCACTTCTAGTTTTGCTCCATTCCCCCTAGTCCTATTGCTACCTGACATCCTAAAAAGTCCCTCCCCAGCTTTCTTGTAGGCCCCCTTCGGATACTGGAAGGCCACAATAAGGTCTCCTTGGAGCCTTCTCTTCTCCAGACTGAACAGCCCCAACTCTTTCAGTCTGTCCTCATAGGAGAGGAGCTCCAGCCCTCTGATCATCCTCGTGGCCCTTCTCTGGACACGTTCCAGCACCTGCAGATCCTTCTGTAATAAGGGCTCCAGAACTGGATGCAGTACTCCAGGTGCGGTCTCACCAGAGCAGAGGGGGAGAATCACCTCCCTCAACCTGCTGGCTATGCTTCTCTTGATGCAAGTCATTATGTGGTTGGCTTTCTGAGCTGCAAATGCACACTGGTAGCTCATATATTGAGCTTCTCATCCACCAGCACTCCCAAGTCCCTTTCTTCAGGGCTGCTCTCAAGCCAGTCACTGCCCAGCCTATATTGGTACTTGGGATTACCCCAACCCAGACGTAGGACCTTGTATTTGTTCTTGTTGAACCTCATGAGGTTGTCATGACCCCACCTCTCCATCCTGTCAAGGTCCCTCTGGGTGGCATCCCTTCCCTCCAGCGTGTCTGCTGCACCACACAGCTTGATGTCGTCAGCAAACTTGCTGAGGGTGCACTCAATGCCACTGTCCATGTCTCCAACAACGATGTTAAACAAGATTTGGCCCAGGACTGATCCCTGATGGACTCCACTTGTCATTGGCCTCCACTTGGACATGGAGCCATTGACAGCAATTCTTTGGGTGCAGCCATCAAGCCAGTTCTTTATCCAATGAATGGTCCATCCATCAATCCTAGACAGTACCATCTTGGATACCAGGATGTGGTATGGGATAGTGTCGAAGGCTTTGCTCACATCCAGATAAAAGACGTCAGTTGCTTGGCCTTCATCTATTAATGTTGTGACCTGTTCATAGGAGGCCACCAGGTTTGTCAGGCAGGATTTGCACTTGGTGAATCCAAGGTGATTGTACCCAATAACCTTTTCATTATTCTTCTGTCTCAGCAGTGCCTCCAGGAGAATCTGCTCCATGATCTTACTGGGCACAGAGGTGGGACTGACTGGCCTATAGTTCCCTGGGTCATTGTTCTTTCCCTTTTTGAAAATGGGAGTTATGTTTCCCCTTTTCCAATCAGTGGGGACTTCACCAGACTGCCATGAATTTTGCAATATAATAGAGAGCAGTTTAGCAACCTCATCTGCCAGTTCCCTCAGCACCCCTGGGTGTATCACATCGGGTCACATGGATTTGAACACTCTCAGGTTCTTCAGATGGTCACGAACCTGATCTTCACTCACAATGGGCACTTCCTTCTTCCAGTCCCTGTCATTATCTTCCATGATCCCAGGAGTTGGATCCCAGGTTGGAGCCCTTGCCAGTAAAGACTGAGGTAAAGAAGTCATTGAGAACCTCAGCCTTCTCCATGTCACTTGTCACCAGCCCCTCTGTTTCCTTTCTGAGGGGGCCCAAACCTTCTATAGTCTTCTTTTTACCATTAATATACCTATAGAAATTTTTATTGTTCCCTTTGATCTCCCTGGCTAGATTTAATTCTAACTGAGCTTTAGCTTTTCTAACCAGGTTTCTTGCTGCTCGGGCAGCTTGATTATATGTCTCCCATTCTATCTGTCCTTTCTTCCCCTCCTTGTAGAGTCTCTTTTTGTGTGTCAGGGTGTCCAGGAGCTCCTTGCTCACCCAGGCAGGTCTTCTAGCATTCTTTCCTACTTCCCTCTTTGTGGGGATACTTTGCTCCTGGGCATGGAGAAGGTTGTCCTTGAATACTGATGATCTGTCCTGGGCCCTTCTTCCCTCTAGGGCTTTGTCCCATGGTTCTTTGTCCAGCAGATCCCTGAAGTGATCAAAGTCTGCTTACCTAAAGTCCAGGGTTGTAATCCTGGGATGTGCCCTCCTAGTTGCCCTGAGGATCTTAAATTCTATTATACCATGGTCACTGCATCCAAGGTTATCCCTGATCCTCACCTTGGTCACCAGCCCTTNTGGGGATACTTTGCTCCTGGGCATGGAGAAGGTTGTCCTTGAATACTGATGATCTGTCCTGGGCCCTTCTTCCCTCTAGGGCTTTGTCCCATGGTTCTTTGTCCAGCAGATCCCTGAAGTGATCAAAGTCTGCTTACCTAAAGTCCAGGGTTGTAATCCTGGGATGTGCCCTCCTAGTTGCCCTGAGGATCTTAAATTCTATTATACCATGGTCACTGCATCCAAGGTTATCCCTGATCCTCACCTTGGTCACCAGCCCTTCTCTATTGGTGAGAACAAGGTCCAGCATAGCACCTTTTCTCATTGGTTCCTCTGCCATTTGGAGGAGGAAGTTGTCATCTACGCAATTCAGGAACATTCTGGATTGTTGGTGCCTTGCTTGTGTTGTCCCCCAGCAGATGTCAAGGTGGTTTAAAATCCCCCATGAGGATCAGGGCTTGTGCCCGTGAAGCCACTTCTATTTGCCTATGGCCACTTCTATTTGCCTTAGCTTGCAAGTGAGCCTGAGAACATAATTAAAAAATGTAACAAAAATAAGAGCTTTGATGAAGTCCAACACCCTCATTGCTTCATTCAAAGTAAAATTCAAGATGGATCTATGAAATTATGCAAAATATCATTCTGAACCATTTACGCTGCCAATGAGCTCCTAGCTAAAATCCAGTCAGAAATGTAGTCAATGTAGTCAGTTGGATCAGAAAATTAACTTTAATGGCAAACTATTGTTCTGAATTGGTCATTTTACTGTCCAATTACATTAAAAAGTATTGTATTGCAAAATCTGTGTTTGCTTAGATCAGCATCTGTTATTATGTGGGCTGTGCCTGTTTATTTTTCACTTAGATAAATTTTAGAGGCAAATCTTTTTAACTAGACTTACTGTCTATGGCTGTATAGAGTCCATGAGCAGTATACATTTCTAATTGTGACCTACTTTACAAGTTACTTAAAGTTAATGCTAAGGTTCAGAGCAACTTGAAACGGAGATTCTATTTCTTTGGTTATTGCTGTAAAGGTTAGTGCACACATAACCATATTAGGACATAGAGAATGCATTTTAGTAATTTTAAAAACTATTAGTTATGTCTTTTGGTACCTCTCTTGTTTTATATGCAAGTTTTTGCTTAATTAATTTAACACTATGACAATTTCTTCCCATGTACTATCCCTTTAGGCCATAAGGTGCTGAAAGGAGCAGCAGGTCCATTTTCAAAGAAATAAGATAAGAGGTGTCTCCGGGTCTATGCAGACATCTGAAAACCTTTACTAATGTTCCCAAAGTCTGAATTGTACAAGTTTTTTTAAATGCTTCATTACAGTTACTCTGGCAATCATTCACCAAAATGCCATATGTTGCCAATAAATAAGTCCCCACTAGATAGCCGTTGTTCCCTATAACAGACATAAATGCTTGTTAATTAAACTTCATTAAGCCAATAACATATATATTGGAACCACATGCTGACCACTTTGCTAGCCAAAGTTAGACTAGCCAAGTCTTCAGCTTTTGGCAGATTGCTAATATCTCAAAGCCATTTACATTAATAAAAAGGCTCTTAAGAAGATGGACATGAAAAAGGTTTGTGTACACAGACACAACCTTCAGGTCTGTACAGATGTAAGACTAATTTTCTCTGTGGCCTGAGAACCAGCAACACTTCCAATTCAAATAATTCAGTTCTGGAAGTTTCTCAGAGAAAAAATAAATCACATGAAACTTTGTCCCTTTTTTGAGGGCTCTGTACAGGAATCGCTGGTGGATATACGGCCAGAAGAAGTGTTGTGCCATTGCAAACTCCTAGACAGCCACGCTCCATCTCCCAGCTAGACTCCTAAAGCTGGTTTCGCAAAGGTACGTACCCACCAAATACTGCAACCTGTCCTCAGGACACCAAGAGTTCTTATAAAGCCAAAAGCTCTTGGTTCATGGATGTCTGTCTATGTGATTTCAAGAGCAGTAGCATGTAATTTTCTTTTTTTTTTTCATAATTACATTAATACGTACCAAGTCCATCACCATTTTATACATTAGCAGGCCACTGTGATGTGAGAAACAGTAGCGGGACAACACATAAAGCTATGCTATAGCTGTCATTCTGCTTTAGAGTTAGCACCCAAAAATTTCTACACTTCAGTTTTTCCCTTCCCCCTGTCCCAATTCACCATTTCAGCAGGTCTAGTTAATGTCTTCTTCATACAGATATTTTGACTACTACTTTTGGAGAAAGTCTGACTGACCTTTATCATCTGGGGTCATCAGTGCAGAGGACACAGGCAGTCACCCATGGCACAGCCTACAAGCAATGGCAAAAAAAGGCTGCCTGAAGTGTTAGTCCATATTTAGTGTTTAAAATGTTAGTGACATTTTTAGTTTGATAATGAATCATAGTATCATAGAATGGTTTGGGCTGGTAGGGACCTCCAAAGGTCATCCTGCCCAACGCCCCTGCAGTGTGCAGAGACATCACTAGCTAGATCAGGTGTGCTGAGAGCCTGAATATTTCCAATGGTGGTGCCTCAACTACCTCTGTGGGTAACCTGTTCCAGTGTTTCACCACCCTCATGGCGAAGAACTTCCTCTTAATGTCCAACCTAAATCTACTCTTCTCTAATTTCAAACCAATCTCCCTCATCTTATCACTACAGACCTTTGTAAACAGTCCCTTTCCAGCCTTCTTGTAGGCCCCCTTCAGGTGCTGGAAAGCCTCTATAAGTCCTCTCCAGAATCTCGTCTCTCGATCTGGTGGCCACACTTCTTTTGATAAAGGTGAGGATGCCATAGGCCTTCTCTGCTGCAAGCATGCACCATTGGCTTATGTCCAGCTTCTCATTCAGCAGAACTTCCAAGCCCTTTTCTGCAGGGCTGTTTTCTGTTACCTTCCGGCCCAGATGCAGAACCCTGCACTTGCTCTTGTTGAACCACATGAGGTTCACCTGGCCCACCTCTCCAGCTTGTCCAGGTCCCTCTGGATGACATTCTGTCCCTCTGGCATATTGGCAGTGCCACTCAGCTTGGTGTTGTCTGCAAACTTGCTGATAGTGCACTTGATCCCACTGTCTATATCATTGATAAAAATATTAAGCAGCACAGCTCCTAGTACAGACCCCTGAGGGACACCACTTGTCACTGCTCTCCATCTGGACTTCAAGCTATTGAGCACTACCCTCTGGATACGACCCTCCAGCCAATTCCTTATCCGCTGAATAGTCCACCCATCAAATTCATATCTCTCCAACCTGACAAGTAGGATGTTGTGGGACACTATGTCAGAGGCCTTGCAGAAGTCCAGATAGATGATATCCACTGCCCTTCCTCTGTCCACTGGTGTAGTCACTCCATCGTAGAAAGACACTAGGTTCATTCAGCAGGACTTGCCCTTAGTGAAGCCATGTTGGCTGTCCTTGATCACCTTATCTTCCATCTGCCTTGTCAAAGCTTCTAAGAGAATGTGCTCTGTGATCTTCCCCGGCACAAAGGTGAGGCTGGCAGGTTGGTACACCCTTTTTAAGAAGGGGTGTAATGAAGAACCTGACGGTTGCAATGCAAGTGTTTCTAACAAAGCATACAGTGCAAAAGAGTACAGTGATCTAATGTTTTCATAAAGCTATATTCTTACTTTAAAATAATTCTTACATTGCCTAGCAAATTTACCAGTCTCATGTCACACCTGATGCCTTTTAGAAGATGTGAGCAGCAATATACTACAAGCAAGCTGAAAACGTAACTTTCACTGCTGATGCATACTGAAATAGAGACGTGTTTAGGAATGTTGACAGGAAAAACAAGATTTTCTTGCCTTTAGCTGCCAACAACTACAGTTTCTTATCCAGAGATATTTATCATAATTACCTTGATCTCCCTGCATTCACTTTTCCAATGTCTAGTACATTTAAGCTCTAATGCAGTAAAATGAAACCATCTTTATTTTTTATTTAATTCAAAGCAAAATTTAATTCAAGTGTCTCATATGCAACCAAATATTTGTGTGAAATATCCTGCATTTATGAATATTATATTAGTAACATTTATTAGTTGATGATTTAAATTAACCTATATTTACATATGCAATATTAAGCCACAAAATTGCCTAAGTTTCCAATTACAAGACAGAACTGATATTATTTGCAGTGTTTAAAGTAACAGCAGGGAAGTTATTGCACTGGAATAATGGGAAAAGAGCTGGATTTTAAAACATTGTAATATCTATCAATTCCTTAGAGGGCTGATTTGCACATAATTGCCTTCACTCTGGAATCAAAAGAAATATTGCCGTCATTTAAAGTTTTAGAATATAGTGCCAAGAGATGGTGATGATGAATTATATGTCAGTACCCCTCATAGAGAGTGATGGAATTTTGCAGGGAAATATGCAGGCAATTCTTCCTACTGGAAGTCTTGTGAATTATTTCCCTTCCGTGTACAAAATGGAGATAACAAAAGCATCAAATATTTCTGCCAATATGCTAGGTGTCTAGAAGCACTAAATGTTTGTCCATACTTCAAG
Source organism: Indicator maculatus (assembly GCA_013399975.1). NCBI lineage: Eukaryota > Metazoa > Chordata > Aves > Piciformes > Indicatoridae > Indicator > Indicator maculatus. The sequence continues at coordinate 5,776 of VXBD01009694.1, read as the reverse complement.
AAAAATTCATTTGTTACCAGTATTGATTTACCTCTCCTGTTTTTTGAGAAGCAGCAAATAAAATGAAATAAAATTTCCAGACTATTTTATTCCTTTGGTAGAATGTGAGCAAGGACAAGATTAAGATGCCAGAATACACATTTGGGGTAATAGGGAAAACCTCAATTCTTGTTTCTTTCTGAATAAATTTGGGGTTACTTTTTCTCAAAGTGGTAAGTGCAAAATAAATCCTTAATCTCAGCTATGATGTTTATCTAGGTCAAAGGAAATCAACATTTGGCATAGGCAATCTAAAATAGACTCTGTACCATTAGTAACTAGTTACAGAAGTTTGTAGCTTGTAAGGTTCTTGAAACAGGGACATCAGATTTTCTAATGAATCTTCCCTTGAATTGAATATGAAATATTAATAAGGTAGAAATATTATAAAATATTCATTATTATTTATTAATATTACTAAAATGTCAAAATTTATTAACAGTTATTAACAATATTTAGAGGTATAGGTGCATGGTCATGGTGGTAATCTCCACAAAAGGGTACAGGCAACAGTTTAAACAATAGTGGCAAAACTAGAAAATGCAGAACAGATGCTCAACTAGCAAAAGAATCCACGGTGCAATATGTCACTTGCCCACTAGGGATAGCTTTGACAGGCACCTTGCTGGTGGAAACAGTAGCAAGGAGTCAAGGCACAAAGCTAAAGAACCTTTGCAAAGAGACTTAACAGGAATAAATCAATTTTACTCCCAATTTAGGACTCTGGAGGTTACCAGAGCTGCTGCTATTATAAACCACAGATTACGATAGCACGCAAGCAAGGGCAGGGGTTTTTAACAAAACCAAAATGACATTAAACATGTGAACACTGAAAAAGTAGAGTTTCACTTGTGGCTGTTTCCCGGGCAGTTCCTCCTAGGGGCATGTGTGGAGGCAGCTCTTTCCCACAGTTGAGGGGTGCAGCTTGGGTTCTGAGGGTGCACTCACTGCTGTTGAAGGTGGCAGTCTCCTTGGCTCAGACTGTACCCAGCTCTGCACTCGAAATGAGCGAACAGTAGCCAATTCCTCTCAGCTGCTGCTTTTTCCGGGATTTTCCTGGTGCTGGCAGTTGGCACGTCCCAGTGCTAGGCTCCTCAGGGCTGTAGAGCACTGTGGCTTACAGTCAATGCCTCCTTTCCCAATTCAGGTAAATCCCATCTTAGGCAACTTCCAGATCTCTGTGGACAGGGCTGGCCATGGACAGCGGCAACTATCCACGCCAGAGTGAGTAGGTCTCGAAGGGTTCTTGCACTTGGTGCTGCAGGATCAGTCGCTTGAACTTGCTGTGCTGCAGTTTGCAGTGGTCATGCTTAGAACTGCTGAAAAGGGCTTGGGCATGTTCTCTGCCAGCTGGTGGGGCATAGATTCTCTTGCAACTCAGTCAAGGTCCTGGTTCTCCCCAGGGCTTGTCCTCCCAGGTCTTTGTCCCTTCTGCAAGGCCAGGCAGCTTCTTCCTATCAGCAGGACTCATACGATGATTTGCTGCAATGGGTTCTTTGCTGATTCTGGATAAACTGAGGCAAAGCTTGGTTCCAGGTTTGCAGGCAGGCATGAAGTTTTTCCCAGGTCACAATTAAGATTAACAGGGCTTCTTTCTGGACAGCAGGCAAGGGCAAGGTGGTTTACAACTTTTCTAGTATTTGTCATTTGGCCAATGCCTGAATTATCCAATGGCAAAACTTGGTAAACACACCAATTAACCTATAGCAGAACATTTGGCCAGAATTCTTCCATACATGGACATAGCATAAGCACAATCATAAGCATCTCACAAGCTGCATGCATGATTCTTGTTTACCCCAACTAGGCATGGAGGGGAAAAAACCTAAACATGTTGGTGGTTACCCAGACTAGATGGTGCCTGGCCTTTTGTCTTCAGCTCTATGCTAAAATGACCACTCCAGAAGGGAGGGGGGGAATAAGAGAGCGGTTGAGCAAAACGTGTAGGGACATCTGGGCATAATTCTGGGCATATGCGCCCTTCTAACATATCCTTGGAGAGCTATCTGATTTACATTGTTACCTATCACTGCATCATATGCTTACAGAGAGTATTTTAAAAGTAAATGTCTTTATTTTAAAGTATTTCTACATTATGATGCATTAGATTACATAAAGGTTCTCTCTGTCTTGTGCAAACTATGTATATGATTAAGTTTATGAATCCCAGAAACTGGGCTTGCAAGAACACAGATTTTTTTTTTAGGGTGGGTTGGGATTTGCAGATATAATAAGATGTTATTACAACTATATACTTTCCCTGACCTCTGAATAGTTTATTTAATCTATGCTCCCAGAAAATCATTTATTGCAAGCAGGTGCAGGTGAAATGCAGCAGCCTTCATCATGCCATTGATGAAATGTCCGTTACAAATCTCTGAAGGACAAAATTGAATTTTCATTAAAATAGAACATTTTTCCTCATCTCTGTCATTTTCACTTTGAATCTGAAGATTTTTCATAGAAATTTTCACAGAAAATTTGCACAGAAAATAGTCTGATTTTCAAGTCAAAATGACCATTTGATGAGAAACTTCTATATCAGTCGCTCAGAACATCCGGATGACCAAAATCACAACCAGTCAGTCCCTGTACCTTTTTTTTAATTTGGTGACCACGTTGGGCTTTCCATAACCAGGAAGATCAGAGTGACAGGCAGCCCCTGTCTGGGTTCCGGTTTCTCTTACAAAAGAGGTGGGGACAGGTATGGGCCAAGCCGCAGTCACTGCAGGCTATTTAAATGCCCCAGGACACTGAGCAAGGCCAATCAAGGGTGAGTCATCCTGACATGTCTCGGAAGTCTGAGAGGTCAGTTGCTCATAAACATCTAGCCATGGTTATAACTTGGCCAAAAGCTGTTGTTAGAAAAATCATGGGTACCCAAACAGAGGCCGCACACAAACATGTACGTGTTCAGGCCCCTGGCTGCAGACAGTGATGGAGATGGCACTTGTAATGGAGGGGGGCTGAGACAACACCTATGTTAGGTGTGAACAGGTGAATGACCTGCTCAGTCTGGTGGATGAGCTGAAGGAAGAAGTGATAAGACTACATATTATAAGGGAATGTGAAAAGGAGTTAGACTTGTGGGGGGTTGGACTTGATGATCTCTTTGGGTCCTTTCCAACCCCTGACACCCTGTGATCCTGTGAACAAAGACCTGCGGACATCCCTAGTGGAGAGAGGTGACCCAAGAAACGGGGGAAATGGATACAGGTTCCTGCTAAGAAAGGCAAGGGAAACATCTCCTGGCCCCCCTCACCCTGCCAGTTGCCTTTGCACAACAAGTATGGGGCACTGAAAGTTGAGGAGGAGGCAAATGAGAATGCAGAAGAGATACCATCTGCAGGGTTGCCTGAAGCACAGCAGCCTGCCCCGCGCATTAAGACTTGTGCCCTTAAGAAAAAGAGGACTTTAATTGTTATTGGAGATTCCCTTCTGAGGGGAACAAAGGGACCCATATGTCAGCTGGATCTCTTCCACAGGGAAGTCTACTGCCTCCCTGGGGCCCAGGTTAGAGATGTTACCAGAAAGCTGACTAGTCTGATATAGTCCTCTGATTACTGTACTTTATTAGTTATGTAGGTGGGAAGTGATGAAGTCAAAACCAGAAGTCCAAAAGCAATCAAAAGAGACTTCACGCCACTGGGGAGACTGTTGAAGGATCAGAGACATGGTTAGTTTTTTCTTAAATACTCTCAGTAGTAGGAAGGAATACTGAAAGGAACAGGAAATCGTACATTAATAAGTGGCTCAGAGGCTGGTGCCACCAACAGAATTTTGGGTTTTTTTGATCTTCGGGTACTTTACGTAGCACCAATTCTGCTAGCAGCAGATGGAGTAGATCTGTCCAAGAGGGGGGAAAAGATTCTGGCACATGAGTTGGTAGGACTTGTTGAAAGGGCTTTAAACTAGGCTTGAAGGAGGAGGGGGTTAAAACCAGATGTACTAGAGATGAATCTAGTCTTCAGTCTGCCATTTCACTTGAGGTGGGAGATGGTGACAATATATCAAAATTGTCTGTGTCTTCAGTCTGCCATTTCACTTGAGGTGGGAGATGGTGATAATATATCAAAATTGTGACAAGTGGCAGGAAGACAGACCATGTTTGGAAGGATGGGGTGATAGTAAGGACCTTCAACCTCTTGCCCTAAAGCATGCCATGAACACTTTTGCAAAGAGGTAAGCCAGGGGCCTCTGAGGTAACAGGAGACACAGGGTAGCTCCCATGAAACACCTTGGGAAAATAATGAGGTACCCCTCTGTCCCACGTTACACCCATTCTTGATGGGGGGCTGAAAAGAACCCAGCCCCCAGGTGGACAAAAGAAACCTGACCCATGTGGACAGAGAGAGAAAGAGACTTGATTTTCCCCCTCCCAGGAGGAGGGGTCCCCTGGGTCAAAGGTCGAGTCTACTCCCCCTTCCTGTCCAGCAAGCTTATTTAAGGAGAGACACTTCTTGGTTCTTTCTCTTTCCCCTGCACATTGACCGCTTTACAGACTTTGCTGCTGCTCCTGCTTCCTGCTACCGTGTGGCAAAACCTACCTCCATGCAGCATCCACATTTCTAAAGAGCTGCATCCACTTATGTCAAGGGAATCCAATGCCATCAGGGACTGGTTTTGTATACTTTTCTATTTATCCTTTTCCTTATACCTTTGTAACCTTCCCTGTTATTCAAATGCTATATATTTTGTCAAAAAATTACCTTTTTTACTTCCAAACCAATTCCAGACCATTTCTTTCATAATTCTACCTTTCTTTTCTCCTGCCTAATTTGCAGGGAAAGGGGGAGGAAAACCTAAATCTGTTCCTTTTGGGCTTTTGGCCTCTAGAAAAGCTTCAAACCACTACACTCTCTAAGAAGATGACATGGCTGGCAACCCAGCTGAAGTGCTTTTACACCAATGCATGCAGCATGGGCAACAAACAGGAGTCGGAAACTATCCTGCTACAGGAAAGCCATGACATAGTGGCAATGGTAGAAACTTTGTGAGATGAATCCTATGACTGGAGTGTGGCTATCGATGGCTACAAGCTGTTCCAAAGGAACAGAAGAGAAAGAAGGTGTTGCCCTCTACGTAAAGAAGTGGATAGAATGCCAAGAGTTGTTGCTAAATAGCCACGAGAAGGTTGAAAGGTTATGGATAGGTATTACGTATCGGGACAACAAAGGGAGCCTTGTGGTAGAAGTCTACTACAGGCCATCTGACCAAGCAGAGCCTATTGATGAAGCCTTCTTACTCTAGGTTGAGAAGACCTCATGATCACAGGCTCTCATCTTTCTAGGGGATTTTAACCACCTTGACATCTCTTGGAAAAGTAGCAGAGATAGCTGTAGACAACCCAGGAGACTCTTGGAGTGCAGAATGACAACTTCTTGAGACAAGAAATTAACAGCCCTACATGAGGGGATGTGTTATTGGACCTGTGGTCACAAATGCAAGTCATCAGATATGTCAAAATCGAAGGCAGACTGGACTTCATTGATCAAAAGCTAGTGCAGTTCACTATCCTAAGGGGTAGGAAGCCCATGAGAACCATAGTTAGGACTCTAAATTTTAAGAAAGCAAAATTCCAGCTCTTCAAGGAGTTAGTAAATAGGACCCTGTGGGAAATGGCCCTCAGGGACAAGGGAGGGGAACAGAGCCAGCAGATCTTTAAGGATACTTTCTATGTCTGAGTTGAAATCTGCTGGTCAAACAAAAGGGCAAGTTGGGACTACACAGGAAATGG
>VXBD01009693.1:101898-189393 GCA_013399975.1 Indicator maculatus | reverse complement strand
GGATCCCATTGGCTCTCTTGGCCACAAGAGCACATTGCTGTCCCATGCAGAACTTGCTGTCCACCAGCACTCCAAGGTCTTTCTCTGTGGAGCTGCTCTCCAGCAGGGCAGCCTCTAACCTGTCCTGGTTCCTGTTGTTATTCCTCCCCAGATGCAGGACCCTGCACTTGTCCTTATTGACCTTCCTGAGGTTTGCCTGCAGCCAGCTCTCAGCCTGTCCAGGTCACACTGGATGGCAGCACAGCCTGACAGGTGTCAGCCACCCCCCAGTTTTGGATCATCAGAACTTGCTGAGGGGACTCTCAATGCCCTCAGCCAGGTCGTTGATAAAGATATTGAACAAAACTGGACCCAGTACTGATCCCTGGGGGACACCACTGGCCACAGGCCTCCAAGGTGACTCTGTGCCACTGATGACAACCCTTTGAACTCTGTTGCAGAGCCAGTTTGCAATCCCCCTCACTGACCACTGTGCTCAATTTCTGGTAGCTTTACTCTCACATCTCCTCGAGTCAATAGATGTTACAGTGACTCTTCACCAATTTATTTACCTTTTCATATTGAAGAGCTGTGCAGTACAACAACTTCTTAATTTATTAAAATTCTGTATCTTGAATGCTTCCAAATTCCCCTCTTCATATGGGCTTGCTGAGCTGATTGCATTAATAATACATCACAATGAAAACTAAAGTGCATCACAGCGACCATGCTAATCGGTGTCGTTGATTGAAACTTGTAAATGGGTGGCTAGCAATCAGAAGCCAGGTGGAAATCTGACTTCAGATGAACTGGCAAGGGTAACAGTGCTGAAATTTTAGGCAAGATTCATAGCCATGGTGTTGAGGGGGGGAATGGTAAGTATAATGAAGCTACTTAGGATTAAGCTGTGTTACAAGCTTTGTTGCCCTTCTCGGGACACATTTGAGCAACTCAACCTCCAAGATCAAGTCCAACCAATCACCCAACCCTAACTAATCAACCAGACTATGACTGCAAATGCTTCATCCAGACTTTTCTTAAACACCTCCAGGGACACTGACCTACCCCCTCCCTGGGCAGCCCATTCCAATGGTCAATCTCTCTTTCTGAGAAGAATTTCTTTCTAAGATCAAGACTAAACTTCTCCCTGGCACAGCCTGAGACTGTGTCCTCTCCTTCTGTCACTGGTTGCCTGGGAGAAGAGACCAACTCCCACCTGGCTACAACCTCCCTTCAGGTAGTTGTAGACAGCAATGAGGTCTCCCCTGAGCCTCCTCTTCTCCAGGCTAAACACCCCCAGCTCCCTCAGCCTCTCCTCACAGGGCTGTGCTCCAGACCCCTCCCCAGCTTTGTTGCCCTTCTCTGGACACATTCCAGCATCTCAACATCTTTCTTAAATTGAGGAGCCCAGAACTGGACACAGCACTCAAGGTGTGGTCTAACCAGTGCTGAGCACAGGGCAGAATGACTTCCCTGCTCCTGCTGGCCACACTCTTCCTGATGCAGGCCAGGATGCCATTGGCCTTCTTGGCCACCTGGGCACACTGCCATGGTCTAGTTGATTAGTTAGGGTTGGGTGATCGATTGGACTTGATGATCTTGGAGGTCTCTTCCAACCTGATTCTGTGATTCTGTGGTTCTGTGAAGGGGTGCAGGCAGGGAATTAATACAAATATAAATGATTTTGTTAATTTAGAAATCCCACCACCCACCTGACTTAGAGACAAATTAAGAAAGATATCCTTGACAGGTTGGTTGCTCAGTTGCACAATATCTGCCAGAGTACAGGAACAGATCCACACTGCTAAACATCAGCATTTGGAAATTGATGGAATCCAAGAGCAGTGTATTGCCCCTGCTAACAAGAAAAAGTATTCCCTGGAGACTCAGGCAGGTTCCAGATATACTCACAACACTGGTTGCAGTTGGGGGCAGTCCTCTTAGTGACTCTCTTCCTCAAGGAATCCTTCTGGACTGCAATGTGTGATCCACGTGTGCTGGGGAGAATATCCCAGGAAGGGCCTCCAGTGGTCTCTAGCAAACCCATTGTATATCAGCTCATCGCCCAAATCACAGGATCACAGGATCACAGGATCACAGGATGTTAGGGTTTGGAAGTGACCCAAAGAGATCATCCAGTCCAATTCCCCTGCCAGAGCAGGACCATAGAATCCAGCACAGATCACACAGGAACACACCCAGATGGGGCTTGAAAGTCTCCAGAGAAGGAGACTCCACAATCTCTCTGGGCAGCCTGTTCCAGTGCTCTGTGACCATTACAGTGAAGAAGTTCCCCCTTGTGTTGAGGTGGAACCTCCTGTGCTGCAGCTTACATCCATTGCTCCTTGTCCTATCACAGGGAGCAAGTGAGCAGAGCCTGTCCCCTACCTCCTGACCCCCAGCCCTCAGATATTTATCAACATTTATTAAATCCCCTCTAAGTCTTCTCCTCTCCAGACTAAGCAGCCCCAGGTCCCTCAGCCTCTCCTCACCAGGCAGTGCTCCAGTCCCCTGATCATCCTCATAGCCCTCTCCTGGACCCTCTCCAGCAGGTCCCTGTTCCTCCTAAACTGTGGAGCCCAAAACTGAACACAGTACTCCAGATATGGTCTCACCAGGGCAGAGTAGAGTGGAAGGAGAACCTCCCTGGATCTGCTGGACACACTCCTCTTAATACACCCCAGGATCCCCTTGGCCTTCTTGGCCACAAGGGCACATTGCTGTCCCATGCAGAGCTTGCTATCCACCAGCACTCCCAGGTGCCTCTCCACAGGGCTGCTCCCCAGCAGATCACCTCCTGACCTGTACTGGTGTATTTATTTTTCCTCCTCAGATGCAGGACACTGCACTTGTCCTTGTTGAACCTCATTTGGTTCCCTTGTGCCCAGCTCTCAGTCTGCCCAAGTCTTGCTGGATGGCCACACAGCCTTCAGCTGTCTGAGCCAAGCCTCCCAAGTTCGTGTCATCAGCAAACCTGTTGAGCAGAGACTCTGTCCCCTCATCAATGTCCTGTGTATCATATTCCACATGCCAAAAAAAAGGACAAGAAACTGATCATCATCAGGTTCTGCATTGTCCAGGCTTGTGCTGGCCCTGGGGGTCTGCCCCTGCCCTGTGACTTGGGGGAAGGGGATCAGGGGTCAGCTGGCACAGTCTTGAAAGCCTTCCTCCTTACCCCTCTTCCCACATTTTCTGATCTTCACCCCCATCCCGACTCCATGGTGGGGGAAAGGGATTTTGGATGCATTGCCACAAGCTGGAAATAAAATGTGAAGTTCACACCCCAGACTTTTGCAGAGATTTTATTTTTTTCTTTCTTTTTTCCCCCCTTTTGTATATTCAAAGTTATTTCATTCCCCTTTGAATTTGGTTTCACGTTTTAGCATTCAAAAATAATTGTGGGGTAAAATTGCTTTTGTCCCATGCAGATGGTGGAAGTAATTTTCTTAAGAATGAATTCAGCTTTTTAAGGCATCAGAATAAAAGGGGGTGTTTGGAACCACTAAATAGCACTTTGTGGTTGTGTATTGTCAGCCTTACCACTTCTGCTTGCAGACAGGGCTACTACTCTCTGAAAAGGAGGGAAATGGTAACATCCTTCATGGGACAGAGTCCAGTTGGAGACCTGGGTCTAGTGGAGTCCCTCAGGGGTCAGTACTGGGACCAGAGCTGCTCGATCTATTCATCAATGACCTGGATGAGGGCACAGAGAGCACTGTCAGCAAGTTTGCTGAGGACACCAAACTGGGAGGAGTGGCTGACACAGGAGGGTTGTGCTGCCAGTCAGCCAGGCTGGAGAGTTGGGCAGGGAGAAACTGAATGAAGTTCAACAAGGGCAAGGGGAGAGTCTTGCACCTAGGAAAGAACAACCCCATGGAGCAGGAGAGGTTGGGGACTGAGCTGTTGGAGAGTAGTGAAGGGGAAAAGGACCTGGGGGTCCTGGTGGATGGGAGGTTGACCATGAGCCAGCAATGTGCTCTGGTGGCCAAGAAGGCCAATGGCATCCTGGGGTGGATGAGAAGGGCTGTGGTTAGGAGGTCAAGAGAGGTTCTCCTCCCCCTCTACTCTGCACAGGTGGAGAGGGTGCTGGCCCAGCTCATTTAAATGATATTCTTACCCTGAAAGCTTGGACTAGATGATCCTTGAGGCCCCTTCCAACCTGAATGAATCTCTGAAGAGTGGAAGCTTTGTGGTCTGAAAATTATGATGATATCATCAAGCTGTTTTCTAGTCACTTCAGGTGCTAGGATTTGGATAGTTTGGTGTTGTTTTTGCCTTTTCTTGCATACCTCTCCTACAACTTTACTATCACATCAACACTTTCAGAAACTTCATATTCATTTATGGTAACCCTTGGGGTTTGGGGTTTTTTTTGGTTGGGTTTTTATATTGCATTTTATTTTATTGTATTGTATTGTATTGTATTTATTTTATTTTTTAAATTTTATATTATTTTAACTTATTTTATTTTATTCTATTTTATTTTTTATTTTTTATTTTACTGTATTTTATTTTATTTTATTTTATTTTATTTTATTTTATTTTATTTTATTTTATTTTATTTTATTTTATTTTATTTTATTTTATTTTTTACATATTGTTCCTGTCCCTGTTGTAACATAGCCCTTCAAAAAGCTTATCTGGAATCTCTGCAGGATGCAAAAGAATCTTCATATCTTAATTGTACCAAGCTAAAGATAGATAGGGGAGCATGTGGGGAAATTACAGAGGAAGCTAGCATCAGATTTGTAAATGGATTTCAGATTTTAGCACATCTCTATTAAATACAGATCTGTTGGCTACATTCCATGTCCTGATTTCCTGAACATTTAGATTTCAGGCAGGGAGCTTTGGAGATCCTGGGCAAGATCAGACTGTAGAGATTTTTCTGTGGCTTTTTGTAGAGGACTTTTAAGTCCATAATGTACCACTCTTCCTTTGGACAAGTGGTAGTTTGAATCTGGGTGAAGGCCTACCTTGTGAACTTGCCAAAACTGCTGAACCAGATGTGCCTTGCTACTTGGGGACAAAGAAAGAATCTCTTGGCAGAAAATGAGAGGGGAAAGATAATAATAATAATAATAACAACAACAATAAACATATATATGTAATACTATACATAAAAATAATAAATAAAATAATAATAAAAATTAAAATAAAAAATAAAAATAATAATAATTATATAATATATAATAATATATGTATAATATATAATATATAACAATACAGCAACAACAAAATAATAATAATAAATTATTATTATTATTGTTGTTATTATTGTTATTATTACTAGTTGTCTGGAGGACTCCTAGGACTTGTTCTCCAGACCTCTCCCCAGCCTTGTTGCCCTTCTCTGGACACGTTCCAGCACCTCATTGTCCTTCTTAAATTGAGGAGCCCAGAACTGGACACAGCACTCAAGGTGTGGTCTAAGCAGTGCTGAGCGCAGGGAATGACTTCACTGCTCCTGCTGGCCACACTCTTCCTGATGCAGGCCAGGATGCCGTTGGCCTTCTTGACCACCTGGGCACACTGCTGGCTCATGTTCAGCTGCTGTCAAGCAGTACCCCCAGGTCCCTCTCTGCCTGGCTGCTCTCCAGCCACTCTGTCCCCAGCCTGTAGCACTGCTTGGGGTTGTTGTGGCCAAAGTACAGCACCTGCCACTTGGACGTGTTAGATGCCATCCTGTTGGACTCTGCCCATCTGTCCAGGTCCCTCTGCAGGGCCCTCCTACCCTCCAACAGATCCACACCTGCTCCCAACTTGGTCTCATCTGCAAACTTACTAATGGTGGACTCAATCACCTCATCCAGATCATCAATAAAGATATTAAAGAGGATTTGGGTTGCTGGCTCATATCAAGCTGGCTGTTAACCAACACTCCCAGGTCCTTTTCTGCTGGCCACCTTGCTGCCCCAAGCTTGTAGGGTTATATGGGGGTGTTGTGAACCAAATGCAGGACCCATCCTTGTTCAACTTCACACACAGTTGGCCTTGCTCCATCGATCCAGCCTGGCCAGATTGCACTGCTGAGCCTTCCTGCCTTGGAGAGGATAGGAATTCTTGGGAACAGCAAGGAGAAAACACACAGGAAGCTGCTGGGATGACTTTCTGTGTGATCCCCTTAGGTCTCCAAAGTCTGGAAGTAAGGAAGATTGTGTGAGGTGTCCCTGCCCATGGCAGGGAGGTTGGAACTAGATGATCCTTGTGGTCCCTTCCAACCCTGACTGATTCTATGATTCTATGATTATTTGATTCTATGATTCCATGATTCTATGATTCTATGATTCTATGATTCTTTGATTCTATGATTCTATGATTCCATGATTCTATGATTCTATGATTCCATGATTCTATGATTCCATGATTCTATGATTGGAGAGGTTGAAAGCCTGAAGAGGAGGATCCTTTTGGAAAAGGCAGGTGGAGCAGAGGGGGGGATGGGGTTTGCAAGTATCTTTTAATGTTATCCTGCATGTTCCAGAGAGGAGTTGCCTCTATTTCAAAAGGTCTTCTAATAATACTCAGCATGGAAAGCTCAAAGCACTTTTTTTGTTTCCTGTGTGGTGCTGAGTGTAACAAAAAAAAAAAAGAGAAATATGTGGTGCAGGTTGTCAGGCTGAGGGAGTCCTTGGGCAAAGATTAGATATTTTTTGAGAGCTTAAGTGCATAGAGCTGACATAGTTAAAAGCACCCTCCAGACATGGCAAAGGGTAGTGGGATATGAACTTATTGGTACCATATGCTAGCAGTGAAATGTTGATTCCAATCAGATTTTGTTGCTGCATTGTTTATTACTCTAAATTCAGCAACATCTTTTTCTTAATCTTTCCCTAGAATAGATTTTTCTGGTTTTTCTTCTTCCACAACTTAGGCTTGCCTAGAAGGGGGAAAAAAACCCCAACAAACCCAACTGTTTGAGAGTTCATAATTGAAAGCTGTGTTCTTAGGGAGAGATAAGACAAGGTCTGAAAAAATACTACAGTTAATTACACTTGAAGAGGAGGTGTTGGTGGTAAGACTGTAGAGAACTGATGTGTTTACCTGCAGTCTCCTGTTCTCTTGTCTGCAACACACAAGGGAAAGAAAACAGGAAAAACATTCCACAAACATATAATTTTTTTTTATTGAGTCAGAAGCATGTGGGATTAATTTCTGGTATAGTAGTGGCAGTGTGCTTTGGTGGCCAAGAGGGCCAATGCCATGCTGGGGATGTGGTTAGCAGGTTGAGAGAGGTTGTCCTCCCCCTTTACTCTGCCCTGGAGTATTGTGTCCAGTTCTGGGCACCTCAGTTCAAGAGGGGCAGGGAGCTATGAGAGAGAGTCCCTTGCACAGCCACAAAGATAATGAAAGGAGTGGAACATCTTCCTTATGAGGAGAGACTGAGGGAGCTGAGGGCTCTGTAGCTTGGAGAGGAGGAGCCTGAGAGGTGACCTCATTCATGTTGATAAAGATGTGCAGGAGGAGTGCCCAGAGGCTGGAGCCAGGCTCTGCTGGGTGATGCCCAATGCCAGCACAAGGGGCAGTGGTGGATGTTCCATGGAAACAGGAGGAAGAATTTTTTCCCTGTGAGGGCAATGGAACACTGGAAGAGGCTGCCCAGGGGGGTTGTGGAGTCTCCCTCTGTGGAGATATTCAAAATCCACCTGGATGTGTTCCTGTATGACTGCTCTAGGTGATGCTGCTGTGGCAGGGGGGTTGGGCTGGATGAGCTTTCCAGGTCCCTTCCAGCCCCTAACATTCTGTGATTCTTTCACATTGTACATGCCCTGCATGTGTCACTTGTCCTTTTTGCTTACTGGTGTTCAAATAAGAATTAATAACTCAGGGTTTGAGATTTTTTTGTTTGTTTGTTTTTAAATTTATTTTTACAGAAAATGTTCATCGAGGGAAAGTTCAAAAGCAGGAATGTTAGTTATGAATTCATTTTTATCAGATTACTCTCTGTTTATGGCAATGACAGCACTGAATAACATTATTTGCCTCCTTAACTTGCACCCTCCTTTCATTATTACTGTTGTTATTGTCTGGTGTACTTCATTGCAATGCCCATTACAAGTTTTATGAGGTGTGAATCAAAGGTAAAAATCCCTGGGCTTGAGCTGTCAATAATCATGCTGTGGGCTCCAATTATAGAATGATTCTTCCAATTATTCTGCTTAATTTTAGGAAGCAAAGGTCACAGGAATAGATTTTCTTTGTGTGAATAAACACTGGGGAAGTAATTATTGAGGACCTAGCTATTACCATAGGAGGTGACACTCCATTCTGTCAGTCTAGATGCTTGCAGGTCACAGTAATGGCAAGTCCATGCAGTTCTATTAGCACTGAAGCTGGTAGAAGTCTTAATGCTCCTTGTGAGGTTGGCTGCTCCAGTAAAGCCACTGGGAAGAGCCCAGCCCCATCCTCATAACCTCCACCCTTTAGATATTTATAAGCACTCTCAGATCCCCTCTCAGTATTCTCCTTTCCAGACCCAGGTCTCTCAGCCTCTCCTCATAAGAGAGAGGTTTCAATCCTCTAATCATCTTTGTGGCCTTCCATTGGACTCTATCCAGTAGTTTCCTGTCCCTCTTGAACTGGGGAGCCCAGAACTGGACACTGTACTTCAGATGTGGCTTCACCAGGGCAGAGCAGAGGGGGAGGAAAACCTCTGTCAACCTGCTGGCCACACTCTTCTTCATGCATCTCAGGATAAGGTTAGCCAACTTGGTCACAAAGCCACATTGCTGGCACATGGTGAACTTCTTGTCCACCAGCACTTGTGGGTCCTTCTCTGCAGAGCTGCTTTCAAGGAGGTCAACCCCTCCCTAGGTGCAGGACTCTACACTTGAGGTTCACCTCTGCCCAACTCTCCAGCCAGTTCAGGTCTTGCTGAATTGCTCTGGGTAGCCTGCTCCAGGGCTCTGTCACCCTCACTGGAAAGAAGTTTCTCCTCATGTTGAGCTGAAATCTTCTCTGTTCAAGTTTGTCTCCATTGTTCCTTGGCTTATCACTGTGCACCACCAAAAAGAGCCTGGCCCCCTCCACTTGACACTCACCCCTCAGCTCTTGAGAGACATTGATCAGTTCCCCTCTCAGCCTTCTCTTCTCCAGACTAAACAGCCCCAGGGCTCTCAGGCTCTCTTCACAGGGGAGATGCTCAAGTCCCTTAGCATCCTCCTTGCTCTCCCTTGGACTCTCTCCAGCAGGTCTCTGTCTCTCTTGAACTGGGGAACCCAAAACTGGGCACAGGATTGCAGCTGTGGTCTGAGCAGGGCAGAGGAGAGAGGTAGAAGAACTTCCCTAGCCCTGCTGGACACCTTTCTTGCTGCCCTCCCAGGATCCCATTGGCTCTCTTGGCCACAAGGGCACATTGCTGTCCCATGCAGAACTTGCTGCCCACCAGCACTCCAAGGTCTTTCTCTGTGGAGCTGCTCTCCAGCAGGGCAGCCTCTAACCTGTCCTGGTTCCTGCTCTTATTCCTCCCCAGATGTAGGACCTTGCACTTTTCCTTATTGACCTTTCTGAGGTTGTACCTGCAGCCAGCTCTCATCAGCTAGTGCCAATGTGTTTTCTGATGTTGTACCTGAAAAGTGGGAGAGCTCTTTGATACTTGTATGTAAGTCATGCTGAATCTGTTACGTGGTACTTTTTTAGGCTGTGCCTTTAAAATTTTCCCCAGATCTTGAACAGAAAGTGGCAGAATGTAAATAAATGCTTCTTTTCTTTTTCTTTTTTTTTCTTCTTTTTTTCAATGGCAGTGACATTCTTCTGATAGTGCATTTCTCAGATTTCAGCTTTTTCTTGGTTATAATTCTGAGCAATTTTTAGCATGTACTGAGTTTTCTGAGCATGGTGAAGCACAGAATAAGCATAGCTGCATTTACGCATTCAGTGTGACACTTAGACAATTAGCACCTTTGAAACTCCATAATAAATGAGTGGAGGGCATCATAATTGTGTTCCAGTGCAGCTTTAAATAAAGGAGCAAATTTCCCTATGAAATCTCACCCCCACCATGTTTTATTCCTTGTAAGCAATGCAAGCTGCATTCAGATGGATAAAAACCTTTCCCTCAGAGAGCTGAGTCACGCAGGCAATATGTCATGTGAACATTTATGAAACACCTTTCTCTGCCTTGTGCTTCTCTTCAGAAGTCATTTACTGTCATCTTCACAGCTGTTGTGATCACTCTTACAGAGAGGATTTCAACATTCTCATTCTTCACAATGTTTGCATGGATCTGACAGTTGGTACCCAAATAAAGCCATTACCAAAAGGAGCAGCAGAGAAGAGGATGTGCTCCTATTATTGCTTTGGGAGGGATCAGTTTGAAACTCTGTTCAGCCTGCTATTATGTGCCTGCTGTTTTTACCTTGTTATTAACATATCACAACATAGATCAAAGCCAGCTGTGAGGAAGAATGTGCCATCTGTCTGTAATACTATTGCTTAGAAGCATGGGATGGTAATAGTCATGTAGGAAAAAAGTCAAAAGCAGTCTCTCCAAGAACTCATTCAGAATCACAGAATCAATAAGGTTGGAAAAGACCTCAAGGATCATCAAAGTCCAACCTGTCACCCAAGACCTCTTTGGACAGGGCTTTATTTGTAGTGTTTTGGGGGTTGGTTTTATGAGGAGATGGAATGGAAATGCAACTATCTTGGGCCAAGGTTGCACTTTCATGTGGAAGTGTGCCTAATGCAAGTGAATCTTACCCCTGAACATCACAGTATCACAGTCTCACAGTGTATCAGAGATTGGACCTCCAGAGATCATCAGGTCCAACCCCCCTGCCAGAGCAGGATCACCCAGGGGAGTCTGCACAGGAATGCATCCAGGTGGGGTTGGAAAGTCTCCAGGGAAGGAGACTCCACAACCCCCCTGGGCAGCCTGTTCCAGGGCTCTGGCACCCTCACTCTAAAGAAGTTTCTCCTCATCTTGAGCTGAAATCTTCTCTGTTCAAGTTTGTCTCCATTGTTCCTTGGCTTATCACTGTGCACCACCCAAAAGAGCCTGGCCCCCTCCCCTTGACACTCACCCCTCAGCTCTTGAGAGACATTGATCAGATCCCCTCTCAGCCTTCTCTTCTCCACACTAAACAGCCCCAGGGCTCTCAGGCTCTCTTCACAGGGGAGATGCTCAAGTCCCCTAAGCATTCTCCTTGCTCTCCCTTGGACTCTCTCCAGCAGTTCTCTGTCTCTCTTGAACTGGGGAGCCCAAACTGGACACAGGATTGCAGGACATGGGGCAAGGAGGGATTCAGTTATCCTTCACACAGCATAGGGCAGCTGAAGGCAGTGCTGGTGCATGACAGCCCCATCAGGGCTTTTGTAGGCACAAAGAGTGAGGTGGCTTTCTGTCCCTGATCTGTGTCTGTAAGGTGAAAAAGGCATGCAATAAAAGCACATTACTTTCTCTTGTGTTCATGCTATTCTCTTTTTCTCGTACACTGATTGGTCTCTTGTTAAGCTCCACACAAACAAGTGGAAGTTATCAAGGTTCTCATTTTATAGGAAAGGGTAGATTCAGACTGGATGTTAGGAAGAAATTCTCCCCATGAGAGGAGTGAGACATTGGAACAGACTGCCCAGGAAGGTGGTGGAAGCCTCATCCCTGGAGGTTTTGAAGGTCAGGCTGTATGTGGCTGTGAGCAACCTGATCATAGAATCATAGAATCATAGAATCAGTCAGGGTTGGAAGGGACCACAAGGATCAGCCAGTTCCAACCCTCCTGCCATGGGCAGGGACACCTCACACTACAGCAGGCTGGCCAGAGCCTCATCCAGCCTGGCTGCAAACACCTCCAGGGATGGAGCCTCAACCACCTCCCTGGACAACCCATTCCAGGCTCTCACCACTCTCATGGGGAAGAACTTCTTCCTCACATCCAGTCTGAATCTCCCCACTTCCAGCTTTATTCCATTCCCCCAGTCCTGTCACTACCTGATAGCCTAAAAAGTCCCTCCCCAGCTTTCTTGTAGCCCCCTTCAGATACTGGAAGGCCACCAGAAGGTCTCCTGGGAGCCTTCTCTTCTCCAGACTGAACAGCCCCAACTCTTTCAGTCTCTCTTCATAGGAGAGCAGCTCCAGCCCTCTGCTCATCCTCATGGCCCTTCTCTGGACATGTTCCAGCACGGTCATGCAATTATCTTTGCATACAATATAATCTTGGTTTGGTTGTAATATCATTAACTACTGCATATCCCTCTTGCAACAGAGGCTCCAGAACTGGATGCAGTACTCCAGGTGTGGTCTCACCAGAGCAGAGCAGAGGGGGAGAATCACCTCCCTGGCCCTGCTGGCCACACTTCTCTTGCTGCAGCCCAGGCTCTGGTTGGCTTTCTGGGCTGCAAGTGCTCACTGCTGGCTCATGTTGAGCTTCTCATCCCCAAATCCCTCTCCTCAGGGCTGCTCTCCAGTCTGCCCCTGCCCAGCCTGGATTTGTGCCTGGGATTGCCTCAATCCTGTTGTAGTGTGAGGTGTCCCTGCCCATGTCAGGGGGCTTGGAACTGGATGATCCTTGTGGTCCCTTCCAATCCTAACAATTCTGTGATTCAATGACCCAGGGAGTGACCATCTCCTTTAGAGCAGGGTATGGGTGTCAAGAGATGATAAGAGATAAGGAGGGAGGTGAAGCTGTAATTCCCCAATGTTCTTGCAAGTGTCACAGGAATATCTGTGGTAATACAAGAAGCAAAGTAATGCAAGTCTTCATTTTCTCTGCCACTGGATATTGCACTGTCTTATTTTCTTTGCTTGTCAGCAGTAATGCAAAATGGTAGAATCTTGATTGAGGTGCTTACAGATGTTTGTCACCTTCCCAAAGGTAAAGTGGGAGGATTTTGTTTTTAACAGCACAGCCAGCAAGGGTACCAAGAGTGGCTGAAGCATGGCTGCCTTAGTCTTCAGAAATTGCACAGCTCTCAGCCAAGTATTCCTTCACTCCTCCTTGTGGCATCTATAGATGTAGTACTGAACTGGGACAAATGGGTCATGGTAGAAAACCTTTGATCAAGCTCTCTGTGAAGCCTGGGAACTGGAAAGTGGTTTTAAAATGCAGTCTGTGGAAAGTAAAGCTCCTGCACTTTCCTTTTCAAACTGAACTGAGACTGATTAAGCATTTCTCTGCTCCATTTTTCTTCAGAGAGCACTAACTTTTGTCACTCCTCCCCAGTTCTGCCTACAGAAAATCTGGGTTTGCTGGTGTGTCTTGTTTGGTCATTTCTTGGTTTGGTTTGCTTTGGTTTGGTTTTTTTTTAAATGCAAGTCTGATTGCTCTATGTGAGGGGTGATTGTGTGCTCTGTTGGGATGAAATGTCCTTATGCAAGTTGCCACACAGGAGAAAATCTCTGTATTACCTGTGGGGTTTTTTTCCTCTGGGTACCTTATTCTAGTGACTGAATTTCAAAGTCAGAAGTGTAAGGTCTACCTGCAAGTTCTACCTTTGAAGGTGTTTGTAAACATTCATTCCATGAGATAGCAGAAGTGAAGCTAAGGGAGGACTGTAGATAATGCTTCCAGTCTGGAAGCAATCCAGTCTGAGAAGGGCAAGGAAGCTGGGGAGGGGTCTGGAGCACAGCCCTGTGAGGAGAGGCTGAGGGAGCTGGAGGTGTTTAGCCTGGAGAAGAGGAGGCTCAGGGGAGACCTCATTGCTGTCTACAACTCCCTGAAGGGAGGTTGTAGCCAGGTGGGAGTTGGTCTCTTCTCCCAGGCAATCAGCAGCAGGAGGGGACACAGCCTCAAGTTGTGCCAGGGCAGGTCTAGGCTGGATGTTAGGAGGAAGTTCTTGACAGAGAGAGAGATTTGCCATTGGGATGTGCTGCCCAGGGAGGTGGTGGAGTCACCATCCCTGGAGGTGTTCAAGAGAAGCCTGGATGAGGCACTTAGTGCCATGGTCTGGTTGATTGGCTAGGGCTGGGTGATAGGTTGGACTTGGATCTTGGAGGTCTCTTCCAACCTGGTTGATTCCATGACTCTATGACTCTATGATTCTATGATTCTATGATTCTATGACTCTATGACTCTATGATTCTATGATTCTATGATTCTATGACTATGACTCTATGACTCTATGATTCTATGACTCTATGACTCTATGATTCTATGATTCTATGACTCTATGAAATGCCTTCTGTGCTTGAAAGTAATATACCTAGGAGCAAGCAGAAGAATGCATTGCCCAGAACATAGCACTCCACAGAGTAGATACAAAACCCTCTGATGTTTTCCTAATGGAGCAATGCAAGCTTGCAAACAGGATTATTGTTTTTCATAGGCTCTGTCACCCCAGTGCTGTAAATTAACAGAGTGGTGTTAACACTGAATTTCATCAAATGCTTCAGTGAATATTGCTGGGCCAACCTGAGAAGGAGACAGTGCTTGGAAGTCCTTGTTTCCTGTGCCTGAGTGCTTAGTGAGCCTTCCCCTTTTTGCTTTGGAAACCCTGAATGTTTGTTTTTGCCTGAGGAAAAAAAATCACAATCCAGAACACTCAGTATGAGGTGTCAGATAATTCAGCTACCAGTGGCACAGCCTCATGTTTGACTTGCAGAGATTGGAGGTGTTGGGGGTGGGAGAGCAGCTCTGAAAAGGTCAGTCTTGGCAAAGGATTCCTCACGATTAGCTTGCTGTCCTGTATTGACTTGCAAATGTTCTTATCACCCAGAGGCCAGGTGCTTTAGGAACAAATGATAAATATGAAGTGACAGAACAAAATTACCTGATGGGGCCTGATCACAGATTTGTTAGATAGCCTTCCATGTAAAGGTTTTGCTTCTGTTCATCTGATTTCATTTCCAGGTGTCTGGATAAAGCCCAGAGGTGAGCTTTGGAAAGGGACTTGCTCACTGGGGTTGCTCACATGAGATACAAGGCAGGTCAAGTAGAAACTGTATGGAAAATACAATGGGGGAGAAATAATTTAGACGTATTGCCTAGAAATAAATTATACACATTTCCTACACATTTTTCCCAATGTGGGAGGAATAAATTATACATATTTCCTAGCACTCCCTTGTCTCAAACTTCTTGGGTAGATCCACCAACTGGAGTTGTTGATGTGGCTCTTCATCAAGGTCCTCCCTAGTTCTGTCCAAGAAGTTTCACAGCAGGTTTGGAATCACAGAATCAGAGAATTGTCAGGGTTGGAAGGGACCTCAAGGATCAGCCAGTTCCAACCCCCCTGCCGTGGGCAGGGACACCTCACACTGCAGCAGGTTGCTCACAGCCACATCCAGCCTGGCTGCAAAAACCTCCAGGGATGAGGCTTCCACCACCTCCCTCAGCAACCTCTTCCAGTGTCTCACCACCCTCATGCTGAAGAATTTCTTCCTAACATCCAATCTGAATCTACCCATTTCTAGTTTTGCTCCATTCCCCCCAGTCCTATCACTCCCTGACACACTCAAAAGTCCCTCCCCAGCTTTCTTGTAGCCCCCTTCAGATACTGGAAGGCCACCAGAAGGTCTCCTGGGAGCCTTCTCTTCTCCAGAGTGAACAACCCCAACTCCCTCAGTCTCTCCTCATAGCAGAGCAGCTCCAGCCCTCTGCTCATCCTCATGGCCCTTCTCTGGACATGTTCCAGCATGATCATGCAATTATCTTTGCATACAATGTACTGCTGATTTGGTTGTAATATCATTAACTGTGCTGCTTGTCCTGACAATGCTGATTAATAATAGGTGTGGGGAGGACTCTGTCTTTGTTTAAGATCATACAGTGGCAGTAGAGGAGTCCATTTAAAATGATTGATACCTTCCTTATCTGGAAGCATCAGGGTGTTTACATCCTGTTTCATTAGACCAGGCTATAAAAATAAAATCATTCTCATGTTTTCTTTGATCTGGGAGATAGAAGTCACCTGCATTTACAATGGGTGTAGCTTGGTCTTCAAAACATTGGATAAAAGCATTCAGAGTTTTCAGGATAAAAAAAAAATGAAACCTGCAGTTTGTAGATGACCTTACATGAAGTAAACAAAGGTTTGATTACCAATTTCAGTTTCTCAGAGTTGGTTTACACTTCAAATTCTGTTCAAACAGGTGTGGAGGTCTCTTTAATACATTTTTTTTAATGATTTTCAAACTGTTAAACTGGTGAGAAAAATCATAGAATGATCCAGTCTGGAAGGGAACTCCAAAGCTCATCCAGCCTGACCTTCCCTGCACTCAGCAGGGACATCCCCAACTAGATCAGGTTGCCCAGGACCTCATCCAGCCTCACCTTGAATATCTCCAGGGAAGGAGCCTCAACCCCCTCCCTGGGCAACCTGTTCCATCACCCTCATAGTGAGTTGCTATCATCCAACTAGCCAAAACCTAAATGCTTATGTTCATTCCTACTTTTTATATCAAGTTTTTCCTACCATGTAAAAGAGAATTTTAATAAGTGATAATGTCCCAGTGTAAGGTTTAAAAAAATATATATTAATAGAAGCTTCATTTTCTTTCCATTCTGCTTAATATGTTTTAAAGCCCACATAGTAATATGCTGATTTATAATCACATTTCACAGAATCATAAGATGCTCTGGTTTAGAAGGGACCTCCAAAGGTCATCTACTCCCCTCCCTTCTGCTGTCAGCAGGGACACCCTCAACTAGATCAGGTTGCCCAGAGCCCTGTTGAGCCTCACCTTGAATATCTTCAGGGATGGGACCTCAACTACTTCCCTGGACAACCTGTTCCGGTGTTCCACTCCCCAACAATCCTAACATCCAATCCAAATCTGCTGTTCTCCAGTTTGAAGCCATTGCCCCTCATCCTATTACTACAGGTCTTTGTAAACAATCCCTCTTCAGCCCTGCCCTGGCCTCCCTTTAGGTTCCCACCAGGTCTCCCTGGAGCCCTCTCCTCTCCAGACTGATCAAGCCAGCTCCCTCAGCCTGTCCCCATGGCAGAGGTGTTCCAACCCCCCAGACATCCTTGTGGCCCTCCTCTGGACCCACTCCACCAGGTCACTGTCCCTCCCATTTCACCCACTTACAACTTGCTTGGATTCCTTTTGTTTAGAAGGTTTTCTTTCCAGTCTAAACTAAACTCTGTGCACAATGCCTCTTTGTTCTGAAGCCACTTACCCTGTGTGCTTGGGTCTCAAGCCATTCTGAAAAACCAACCAAAGCTGGATGAATGTGTTTCAGAGTAGATTTTAGGGAATTCCTCTGGACAGTGAGGTGTGCAGGGTAGATGGCACAGGAGAGTCTCTAGTTTTGATGATGAAGTCATGCTGAGAAGTTCCTGCTTGCCCTGAGCCATTCCTGCCCAGAAGTCTGCCAATTGTTCCCTGGCATGGGAGGAGTATTTTATGGAGCTGTGCTGTAAATGAGCTCCATGGAAAAAAAGCTGCCTGGAAAGTGGCACACAGGGAAGAGGATTTTGCCATTTGCATACATTTGAATAGTTCCATCAGTTTAATCAAGTACCTCATCCACAGCAAGTGGAAGTGCCTCTCTTCCTAAGCACTGATATAAGCTGGGCAGGAACTGGCTTGAGAGCAGCCCTGAAGAAAAAGACTTGGGGGTGCTGGGGGATGAGAAGCTGAGGGAGGGATGAGGAGCCAGCAGTGAGCACTTGCAGCCCAGAGAGCCAAGCAGAGCCTGGGCTGCAGCAAGAGAAGTGTGGCCAGCAGGGCCAGGGAGGGGATTCTCCCCCTCTGCTCCACTCTGCTGAGACCCCACCTGGAGTACTGCATCCAGTTCCGGAGCCTCTGTTACAAGAGGGATATGGAGGTGCTGGAAGGTGTCCAGAGAAGGGCCATGAGGATGAGCAGAGGGCTGGAGCTGCTCTGCTATGGAGACAGACTGAGAGAGTTGGGGCTGTTCAGTCTGGAGAAGAGAAGGCTCCCAGGAGACCTTCTTGTGGCCTTGCCGTATCTGAAGGGGGCTACAAGAAAGCTGGGGAGGGACTTTTGAGGGTGTCAGGGAGTGATAGGACTGGGGGGAATGGAACAAAACTAGAAATGGGTAGATTCAGCTTGGATGTTAGGAAGAAATTCTTCCCCATGAGGGTGGTGAGAGACTGGAAGAGGTTGCTGAGGGAGGTGGTGGAAGCCTCACCCCTGGAGGTTTTTGCAGCCAGGCTGGATGTGGCTGTGAGCAACCTGCTGTAGTGTGAGGTGTCCCTGCCCATGGCAGGGGGGTTAGAACTGGCTGATCCTTGAGGTCCCTTCCAACCCTGACAATTCCATGATTCCATGATATGAATTCTGATGTCAGTGACTGCACATAGTCAAGCTGTCCTACTCAGCTCCATAAAATCAGCTGGGTTTAATGAGCTGCTCTGTTAATTGAAAACACATTCCCCATGACAAAGCCATGCCATGCTACTGCTGAACCTCCTTTGTATTCCTTGCAGTTGACTATTTGACTGTAATTTTAATGACAATGTAATTAGCATAATTTATGTGAGAAATCCATGTTGCTATGCTTAATTACATTCTTTTCCAACAATGCTGCACATTCAAGATGGCCTGATAAAGGTTCATGTGCTTCCATTCCATGGTGCTTGCCCTCTAGACATCTGATAGTTATCCTTACTTAACATTTCTGAGGAGATAGGAAAAAAAAATCACCAAACCCTGCCATTCCAGCATTATGGAAATGCATGCAGGCTGACAAATCAATCCCATTAACCTCTCTTACCCCAATGGTTTTGGTTATTCATAACTTTTGCATCAGGCTGTGGAAGCATGGAACTAAAAGCAAGGCAGGTTTGAATCCTTGCAATCTGTTCTGGCTGAGGAGTGTGTGGGCTGATGCAGATCTGCTGAAAGAGAATAATCCAAGTGCAGGGGAGATTGGGTTCTTCATTTTTAAAGAGTCATCTCTGAAGAAGTCCCTGCTCAGTGGTACAAACATCTGGTGAGCCAGGTGCCATGAACCTGAAAATCAACTGGAGCCCTTCTACAGTCAGGACTATTGATATCATAGAATGGTCTGGGGCTGGAAGGGACCTCCGAAGCTCATCCAGTCCAACCTCCCTGCACTCAGCAGGGACATCCCCAACTAGATCAGGTGGCCCAGGGCCTTGTCCAGCCTCACCTTGAAGATCTCCAGGGAAGAAACCTCAACCACCTCCCTGGGAAACCTGTGCCACTGTTTCACCACCATCATAGTGAAGAACTTGTTCCTAACATCCAGTCTCAATCTGCTCTGCTCTACTTTGAAGCCATTGGCCCTCGTCCTGTCCCTGCAGGCCTTTGCAAACAGTCTCTCTGCAGCCTTTCTGTACCCTCCTTCAGGTCCTGGCAGGCTGCTCTTAAGTGTCCCTGGAGCCTTCTCTTCTCCAGGCTGAACACCCCCAGCTCCCTCAGTCTGTCCTTGTAGCAGAGCTGCTCCAACCCCCTGAGAATTTTCATGGCCCTCCTCTGGACCCTCTCCATCAGCTCCATGTCCTTCCTGTGTTGAGGGCTCCAGACCTGCACACAGTGCTCCAGGTGAGGTCTCAGCAGAGCAGAGCAAAGTGTCAGAATCACCTCTCAGGCTCTGCTGGCAATGCTGCTTTGGATGCAGCCCAGGCTGTGCTTTGCCTTCTGTGCTGCAAGCTCCCCCTGCCTGCTCCTGTCCAGCTTCTCATCCATCAGCACCCCCAAGTCCTTTTCCTCAGGGCTGCTTTCTCTCACCTCCTCCCCCAGTCTGTATTGACAGTGAGGATTGTCCCAATTGTGTAAGCTGCAAATACTCAGGGTGTAAACATAGAGGGAAACAGTGACAGTACTCTTGAGGAAAGTGAGGATCTGTTAGCTCTGTCAGTCACCAAAGGACCATCTGTGAAGGAGCCAGAGTGGAAAGGTTACCTCTCATGCCAGCCTGATACTGCACACTGGCTCTGGTTCTGCTTGCTGCAGTCCCCGGTGGCATCCATCTTGTGTAGGTGTGGTAGGTTTAGGAATTACCCCAAACATAAATCTGGAGAATTACCCCCAAAATAAATCACCAGAGTAGCTCAGAAGGGTTTGGATGCAAAGGAAGCTCTATTGACAAACAAACTAAAATCTGGGATTATGAAATGCAATGAATACAGGTTGGACTCAATGATCTTTGTGGTCTCTTCCAACCTTCTTGATTCTATGATTCTGTGATTCTGTGAATATATCCCAAATATATATTTACATGTGTTTACAATTTATAAACAAGACAAAGACTCCTCTGGACAAAGTCAGGTGGCTACCAACAGCCTTCTCCCTCTACTCCTTCCTTCCCCCACCCTCCCCAGACAAGGAAAGAGGAGAAAGCAGTTAGAATAGTGCTTAGCCCCAACAAGGAACACAGCCAAGGTCAGCAAAGCCAAGCAGAGACACCAGCTAGTAGCAGCTGAAGTGAAGAAATGGAAAAGAGAGAAATCATAGGGGTTGGGAGGGACCTTCAAAAATCATTGAGTCCAACCCCCCTGCCAGAGCAGGGCCATAGAATCCAGCACAGGTCACACAGGAACACATCCAGATGGGGCTTGAAAGTCTCCAGAGAAGGAGACTCCACAACCTCTCTGGGGAGCCTGTTCCAGTGCTCTGTGACCCTCCCAGTGAAGAAGTTCCTCCTCATGTTGAGGTGGAACCTCCTGTGCTGGAGTTTCTCTCCATTGCCCCTGTCCTATCCCAGGGTGCAAGTGAGCAGAGGCTGTCCCCTTCCTCTTGACAGCCAGCCCTCAAATATTTATAAACATTTATTAAATCCCCTCTCAGGCTTCTCTTCTCCAGACTGAACAGCCCCAGGACTCTCAGCCTCTCCTCACAGGGCACATGCTCCATCCTGGTAGCTCACTGTTGGACTTTCTCCAGCAGATCCTTGTCCCTCTTGAACTGGGGAGCCCAAAACTGGATGCAATATTCCAGGTGAGGTCTCACCAGGGCAGGAATATTGTTTATGTCTATGCAACTACTTTTTATCCCTATTAGCAAGCCAATGGAATTATTTAGACCTTACCATTGTTTTTCTTTTATATCCAATGACAACTTATTTACCTTTCACTCTTTTCTATTCAAGGTCTCTGTAATTTTCCTAGGCATCAGCCTATAGCTGTAGCAGTAGGGAAAAATGAGACCTGATGAGCTGTTAGCCCAGACATGGGACCTGGCACACAAATGCCTTGGCATCACCTGCCTATGGCTCTCTGCCATAGGCAGAGCCTTTGCCATCTGGTTAAAGCCCTTGGTGCTAAGGAAGTGGACAAAGCTCTTGTCTCTGTAAAGGCTATCAATGGATAAAATCTTTACTACAATCAAACTGTCTGATTTAATGTCCTCTGTGTTCTCCCTTTGCATAATTTTTTTTCTTTTTGTGTGTGTTTTTTCATCCCCCTGTATTGAGGGAGAAAGATCAGTGAAGTCTAAAGGAACAGAATTGTCTTTGGAGTTCAGTAAAGTTGGCTGTGGTAGGACCCAGCCTGTCTGTGCCTGGTGGCACTGGCTGCCTGATCCAAATGTGGTTGGTTGCAACAGAAAAATCATTACACCTTTGCAAGCAGCTGAGAATTTCAACTCCTGGGGCACTAAGAAGCTCTCTATGTTTATACAGTCCAGTAGGAAGGAAGCCTGCTCCTATGTTCTGTACTGCTACAGAGGAAGATGTTCTGCACCACATCCTGGTCTCCAAACTGGTGACACATGGGTTTGATGGGTGGACCAAGAGATGGATAAAGAACTGACTTGATGGCTGCACCCAAAGAGTGGCTGTCAATGGCTCCATGTCCCAGTGGAGGCCAGGGACAAGCTGAGTCCTTCAGGGATCAGTCCTGGGATCAGTCTTGTTCAACATCTCTGTTGGTGCCATGGACAGTGGCATTGAGGCACCCTCAGCAGGTTTGCTGATGACACCAAGCTGTGTGGTGCAGCAGACAGGCTGGAGGGAAGGGATCCATCAAGAGGGACCTGCACAGGCTGGAGAGGTGAGCCCATGACAACCTCATGAGGCTCAACAAGAGCAAGTGCAAGGTCCTGCAGCTGGGTCAAGGCAATCCCAAGCACAAATCCAGGCTGGGCAGGGACTGGCTGGAGAGCAGCCCTGAGGAGAGGGACTTGGGGGTGCTGGGGGAGGAGAAGCTCAACAGGAGCTGTCAGTGTGCACTTGCAGCCCAGAAAGCCAAGCAGAGCCTGGGCTGCAGCAAGAGAAGTGTGGCCAGCAGGGCCAGGGAGGGGATTCTCCCCCTCTGCTCCACTCTGCTGAGACCCCACCTGGAGTACTGTGTCCAGTTCTGGAGCCCCTATTACAAGAGGGATCTGGAGGTGCTGGAAGGTGTCCAGAGAAGGGCCACAAGGATGAGCAGAGGGCTGGAGCTGCTCTGCTATGAGGACAGACTGAGAGAGTTGGGGCTGTTCAGTCTGGAGAAGACAAGGCTCTGAGGTGACCTTCTTGTGGCCTTCCAGTATCTGAAGGGGGCTGCAAGAAAGCTGGGGAGGGACTTTTGAGAGTGTCAGGGAGTGATAGGACTGGAGGGAATGGAACAAAGCTGGAAGTGGGGAGATTCAGACTGGATGTGAGGAAGAAGTTCTTCACTGTGAGGGTGGTGAGAGCCTGGAATGGATTGTCCAGGGAGGTGGTTGAGGCCCCATCCCTGGAGGTGTTTGCAGCCAGGCTGGATGTGGCTCTGGCCAGCCTGCTGTAGTGTGAGGTGTCCCTGTTCACGTCAGGGGGGGTTGGAACTAGATGATCCTTGAGGTCCTTTCCACCCCTGACTGATTCTAAGCTTCCTCAGAGCTGAACAGGGAGCTGGAATAGCTTAACACCACTCCATGCATCCATGCAGCACCATGGAACTACCCTTTTGTGCTTCTGGCTTGTGTGTTTTGGTAGGCTTTGTGATGAGCATTGATTTTCTTTGTTACACCACACAAAGCAACAGCTCAAAGTACTCAACTAAAGTCTCATTAAAGATGAATTAAATAAGAAATAATAATAAAGAAAAAAGGCTTGAAATGCATTGAGAAAAAATAAGATTAGAGGTCAAGCAAGAAAAGAACAATTGGACAGAGAAGGAATACACTGGAGAGGATGAGGTGAGAAGTACAAAGAAAGAGGTAATTAGAGTGGAAAGTGGATGGTTTAGGTACAGAAAGATCCAGGTTGTTTGCAGAGGTAGCAAATGAGGGATTAGAGGGCAAAATAAGCCAGTTACTGGATCAAATATTGAGGAATCTGGTTCAGTACAAAAGGGTGAAAATCTAGGCTCCTTGAGAAGGGATTAGTGGTGAAAAGTGATAATTACAGTTGAAAAGGAAGACTATAAGGCTTGTACAGGAGGGGAGAAGAAGGATAAAACTGAAACTGAGGGGAAAAAAATAAAGCATGGTAAAAATCCTAGGATTTAATGAAGCAAAAGTCTGCCATGGAATAGAAGCCTCCCATGTAATCCAGGAGGGGATGCTGACACAAATGAGTAATCAATTTGGTTTCAGTTTTTGTCACACGGGGTGTGCCTCAGAATCTTTCCTGGAGGCCAGGGGCAAGGAGGTCAGAGCTGTGATTGCATGAAATGAATTTGGAGCACTTACCATTTCCCACTGCTGTTGGGTGTGCTCCAAGGGGTAAACTTTCAGCACCACAATCTGAAGATGTGCAGGCAAAAAGCTGGGGGTTTGCTTGGATGGAAGTGGATTGGAGATGCATCTCTCTCCCTCTGAGTTGGCATCCCTAAGTCTGTCAAGAGACCTTTCATTCTTCCCCAGAGAGATGTGTTTATTTATATATATATATTTGATGTGTTTATTTATACAAACATAATGCATGATGTATTTATTTATATTGATTTATGTATTTATTTGTATGTATTATGTATTTTTATTTATAGATATTATGTATATTTATAGATGATATATAGGGATGATAGAGATAGAGATTAGAGATAGAGACAGAGACAGTGATAGAGATAGACATAGAGAGAGAAAGAGAGAGAAACAGAGATAGAGACAGAGATTAGAGATAGAGACAGATAGAGACAGAGACAGTGATAGAGATAGAGACAGAGAAAGAGAAAGAAATAGAGAGATAGAGATAGAGACAGAGAGATAAAGACAGAGAGAGAGTGATAGAGATATAGATATATATATATAGAGAGAGACAGAGAGATAGAGATAGAGAGATAGAGATAGAGATAGAGATAGAGATAGAGATAGAGATAGAGATAGAGATAGAGATAGAGATAGAGATAGAGATAGAGATTAGAGATAGAGATAGAGATAGAGATAGAGATAGAGAGATAGAGATAGAGAGATAGAGAGAGAGAGATAGAGATAGAGAGATAGAGATAGAGATAGAGATAGATAGAGATAGAGAGAGATAGATATAGAGAGATAGAGATAGAGATAGAAATAGAGAGACAGAGAGAGAGATAGAGATAGAGAGATAGAGATAGAGATAGAGAGACAAAGATAGAGAGATAGAGACAGAGACAGTGATAGAGATAGAGATAGAGATACAGATACAGATACAGACAGAGACAGAGATAGAGATAGAGACAGAGACAGAGATAGAGATAGAGATGATACAGATATAGATAGATATGGATATAGATATAGACATAGATAATATTTGGAGATTTTTTATGCACCCAGTGTGATTTTTTATTTTAGTTGGTAGTAATAGGAGAGTTTGGAGCAATTTTAATTTTTTTTTTTTAATTTTTTGCATGGGATTCGTTGAACCAATAATGCTGAGAGTTAATCCAACACTAGCAAAATGACTTCAACTAATTCTCTGATTGGAGGAGTGATCACTGAATGACTTATTCATGAGCTATCTTTCAGACACAGATTAATGCAAAATGGATTCACATTTTTATTTGAAGCAATGTGGAATTGCAATTAATAACTTGAGTGTGGAGGGATAGACATTGCTTGTGATGGTTATTGCTTCCTACAGTACCTGAAATATGATAAACACAGTTCAGAGAGAGTGATCCAAAATGGAAATGCCTGCTTCTGCTGCATGGCTGAGCTCTTCCCAGAGAAAGAAACCACTGAGCCCCTTTGGAAATGTCCTGGAGCATTTTTGTTGCAGTGTCCAAAGCTGCTGATGCTGTTGGTTAAACAGCTCTGCTTGTTTGTGGAGAGAGGGAATAAGGGCAAGGCAGCCCAAAGTTTGTCATAGCAAATACCATCTCCTCGTTTTGCTTCATGAAAAATGCATTTGTTTCAGCAGAACAGATTCCCAAACAGTTTCTCAGATTTCTTCTTCACTGCCTGAGGACTGAATTGTGATTAGTTCTGCATTTTATTCAAATGTTGCTCCTGTCAAGGAAGTAAAGAGTGGAACTGACATGAGCATCTGTGCCGGCGTCTCTTGACTTGGTCAAGGTTCGATACGCCTTTCAAAGGTCTGTGTTAGTCTATCACAAGCTCTTGGTTTCAGTCACAGATCAATCACAACATAGGTGTGGTGGCCTCCATTATAGAGTAAGCCAGACTAGGCCACCTGAACTGGCCTTTCCTAGTCTTGACTTACATGAATCTTGGTCAGGAGAATCGTGGAATCATGCAATCATAGAACTGGAAGGGACCTCAAGGATCAGCCAGTTCCAAACCCCCTGCCATGGGTAGGGACACCTCACACTACAGCAGGTTGCTCACAGCCACATCCAGCCTGGTTGCAAAAACCTCCAGGGATGAGGCTTCCACCACCTCCGTGGGAAAACTCTCCCAGTGTCTCACCACCCTCATGGGGAAGAATTTCTTCCTAACATCCAATCTGAATCTACCCATTTCTAGTTTTGCTCTATTCTCCCCATTCCTATCACCCCCTGACACCCTCAAAAGTCCCTCCCCAGCTTTCTTGTAGCCCCCTTCAGATACTGCAAGGCCACAAGAAGGTCACCTTGGAGCCTTCTCTTCTCCAGAGTGAACAGCCCCAACTCTCTCAGTCTGTCTCCAGAGCAGAGCAGCTCCAGCCCTCTGCTCATCCTCATGGCCCTTCTCTGGACACCTTCCAGCACCTCCAGATCCCTCTTGTAACAGAGGCTCCAGAACTGGACACAGTACTCCAGGTGTGGTCTCAGCAGAGTGGAGCAGAGGGGGAGAATCCCCTCCCTGGCCCTACTGGCCACACTTCTCTTGCTGCAGCCCAGGCTCTGGTTGGCTCTCTGGGCTGCAAGTGCTCACTGCTGGCTCCTGTTGAGCTTCTCATCCCCCAGCACCCCCAGGTGCTGCTCTCAAGCCAGTCCCTGCCCAGCTTGGGGTTGTCCCAACCCAATGCAGGACCTGTCCAATGTGCAACAGGGACCTAGGACAGGCTGTTAATTTAGAGTTTTAAGCTGTCATCATCTCTTAACTATTAATTTATGTTCATTAGTAGGATCTAGCTGTAATTGCTCCCATTTTTGATTTTTGACTGTGATGCAGTGAAAGGCTCATGCAGTAGCATCAGTTCTTGGGATACTCCTCCACTCCATGCCAGAGCTCTCCTTCACATGAAGGCAGAGAAGAGACAGAATTCTTTGACATGTAATGCTCCTGCTGTGGTTCTTGTAACCTTCTCCTGCAGTCCAGACTTTGCCCACTGCTCTCTGACAGAAAGCAGCACCTAAATATTAAAGATGCCCCAAGAAGAGGATGCCTGCTGTGATCTTTTACTCCCCAAGGGACTGCTTCTTACAAGCTCATTGCCTTCTACACAAACTTTGTAAGCTGTGGTGATTTAATGAATGCCTGAAAGTCACCTCTCAGAGCTTGCCTGTATCATATACTGGTGCATCAAATAATAACCCAGGGGAGGTAAAGCTGCTTGCTGTGGAAGAACATGTTCAACACTGACATTTTAAGTCTGAATGCTAGGCTGAAAAAATACTGGAAATAGCTCTTCAGGACTCTTGATGTGGCTGTCACATTTTAGACCAAGAGGGGATGGCCTCAGGGGGCAAATGGTTTAGACTGGACAGCAGGAAACATTTTTTTCAGGGAAAGTGGTCAGGGATTGGAATGTGCTGCCCAGGGAGGTGGTGGAGTCCCCAAGCCTGGAGGTGTTTCAAGGTGGTTTGGATGTGGTGCTTGGGGCTATGGTTTAGGGGTGAGCCTTGTAGAGTAGGGTTCTGGGTTGGCCTTGGTGATCCTGAGGGGCTTTTCCAGCCTGACTGACTCTGTGATTCTGTGTGTGAAGCAGAATTCCTAGACTGGACATTAGGAAAATTTTTTCAAGGAAAGAGTGGTCAGGCATTGGATTGGGCTGCCCAGGGAGGTGGTGGAGTGTGGCATATTAAGGATTAAAAATGTTGTGTCCAGCAGGAGCAGGTAGGGGATTGTCCCCTGGGACTCAGCTCTGGGGAGGCCACACCTGGAGTGTTGTGTCCAGTTTGGGGCACCTCAATCCAAGAGAGATGTGGAGGTGCTGGAGCCAGGGCAGAGGAGGGCAAGGAAGCTGGGAAGGGCTTGGAGAAGAAATCTGATGAGGAGCAACTGAAGGAGCTGGGGATGGTTAGTGTGGAACAGAGGAGGCTGAGGAGAGACCTCATTGCTGTCTACAACTACCTGAAAGGACATTGTGGAGAGGCTGCTGCTGGTTTCTTCTCACAGGGAATTAGTGACAGAACATGAGGGAATGGCCTCAAGCTGCCACTGGGCAGGTTTAGACTGGACAGTAGGAAACATTTTTTTTCAGGGAAAAAGTGGTCAGGCATTGGAATATGCTGCCCAGGGAGGTGGTGGAGTCCCCAAGCCTGGAGGTGTTTCAAGGTGGTTTGGATGTGGTGCTTGGGGCTATGGTTTAGGGGTGACCCTTGTAGAGTAGTGTTCTGGGTTGGCCTTGGTGACCCTGAGGGTCTTTTCCAACCTGAATGTTTCTGTGATTTGTAACCAATCTCCTTACTTTGTAATGGAAGTCTGAATTTTGGAAAAAATGATTCTTTTTCCTGTCTTTTTGTCTTTTCTTTGTTTGTTTGTTTTGCTCTGGTTTGTTTTTGCTGAAGGCTCCCTTTAGTCACTTTGAATTGATTTCTGCTTCCTGAACAGGACATAATAGGTCCTTTAACTGTCTTGTTGGGCACACTTAGTCAGAAATAAGTATCTTATTATGGCAGGAGTACTTTTTGTGATGTTGTTAGAAAGGTGAAAGATGTGTTAAGGGTTACTTGAAATGAGGAGGTGGACAAGTTTTGACTTTATCAAAACAAGATGTGAGACTGGAAGCATGTGCCAAGGAGCTGATTAGGAACAGCTAATGCTGCTTTGGTCAGCAGAGCTATACATTTCCATACTCTCATGCACTTTGGATTAATCTTTTCCAAAACTCTGTAGTGAGTGAAATGGATGCTGATGGAATTATCCACAGGCAAGTTAGCATTCTTTGAGTAGTTGTCCATGATATGGAAGCTCCTCCACTTGCCTAGGCTGGAGATGAGGTGGTTTAGCATGGCACTGCCTTTGCCCATCTCCACTCACTAACAGGAGTGTGATCACAGATTCACAGAAACATTCAGGTTGGAAAAGACCCTCAGGGTCACCAAGGCCAACCCAGAACACTACTCTACAAGGGTCACCCCTAAACCNGTGTGGCCTCCCCAGAGCTGAGTCCCAGGGCACAATCCCCTCCCTGCTCCTGCTGGACACAACATTGCTGATCCCAGCCAGGATGCCTTTGGCTTTCTTGGCCACCTGGGCACACTGCTGGCTCCTCTTCAGCTGCTTGTCCATCAGCACCCTCAACCACCTCGTTCTGATTCATTTCCCTGCCTCCTAGTTCGTGCGGCTGGATGTCCAGGGAACTGCTGGATCCAGTGCTAAAGACCAAGGCAAAGTAGCCATTGAGCACCTCAGCCTTCTCCTCATCCTTAGTCATTCTGTTTCCCTCTGTATCCAATAAAGGATGGAGATTCCCCCTAGTCCTNACAAAACGGTGCAAGATCCCCCCCCCCCCCCCAGTCCTCCTGTTGTTAATTAATTCGTAGAAACACTTTAATTACCCTTAACGGCTGTAGCTAGAGCTCTAGCTGTGCTTTGGCTCTGCTAATTTTACCCAGCATAGATTCACTACATCTCTATACCCTCATGAGAGACCTGTCCCCTCTTCCACAGGCCATAGACTCTCCTTTTGTTCTTGAGATCCAGCCTAAAGTCCCTATTCAGGCAGGCTGGACGCCAGTTGGTTTGTCAGCACACAGGGACAGCTGCTCCTGTGCCTTTAAGATTTCCCTCTTGAAGTCTGTGCAGACTTCCTGGACTCCTATATCCTTCAGGGAGATGCAGAGCTCAGCAAGAGCTGTGCCTGGCTGTTTCCTCTCTTTGGGCACAAGGTGTCTGGTGGAGACTCCTTAGAGGCAGGAACCTCTCTCCTCGAATATGACATTCAGGCTTGTGACTCCTCGTGGTGTTTGTTACAGTTTGGAAGGAGGAACTTTAGCCTAGTCCTTGACTGCAAAGACTGAAAGAGAAATAAAATTATCCTTGGATACAAAAGGGAAATAATGCTAAGGTCTGCAGAATTCATTGGCTTGCTAATGGGGATATGGAGTAGGGGCAGAAACAGTTCTTGCTCTCTTCTCCTGTCCCTTCTGCTTGCAACTTCTCTCTCTGCTGTGGCCTTGCCAGGGGATCTCTGCTTTGAGTACTGTGTGAGGTGCAGGAAGGAGGGAGGGAGGGAAGAAAGAGGTGAATGGTTCCCCTGGATCCATCCAGAGGGGTGTGAGGAGTTTCTGTGTTGTTCATACATCATAATTATATCTCCACTGTACATCTATTGTATATTTGGTACCTATTCATTGCATGTCCTATTTCTAGATTGCAGTTTGCTTGCAACCAGAGCTTCCTTTGCTCCCATCCCAAACTGAGCTGGTCTGGCAATTTGTTTTAGGGGGGGTAAGTTTCTCCAAATCAGTTTGGGGATCATTTCAACCCAACACAGTGTTGTTATGTTTAGGGGATTTTTTTTTTTATCTGTGTCATCTTCTTTCTTACTTTCATTCTTACTTTCACTACTAGAAAGTTTATAGAGCCCTGTAAAATCTTCAGAACAATTCCTGAGGCATTCAGTAAGCTGCATTGCTGATTTGCCTTTACTTCTGTTAAGAAGAATTGTGATGTCTGATGTGGGGTAAAGGGGAGTTATTTGACCCTTGATAAAATGTCTGTTTTTAGAACTGAAGAGAGCTGGAAGGCAATGTGAATGGGCAGAATAAATATGATCTGGATGCTGTTAGATGCAGTCAGTAAGGCTAACATTCCTTGGAGACTGAATGACTCACTGGACTGCATACCAATTTCAAACTCTAAAGGAATGCAGATGTTTCAAGGATGCCAGCTTCCATTTCTCAGATTCCATGTAACCTACAGAAGATTAATTAAGCAGAGCATTTTCTCTAATGGAAAAAATGTGTCCTGTGATCAGGGTCTAGCAAGTGCCAGCTATTCCTGCTGCACACTTGATTGCAAGGTATTAAAAACACTCTGTGAGAGATCTTAAAGGAGACAAAAATGATCCAAGGGCTGAAACACCTCTGAGGTGAGGGTAGGCTGAGGGAGCTGGGGTTGTTCAGCCTACAGAAAAGGAGACCCCTCAGCTTCAAACCATTCCCCCTTGTCCTATTACTAGACCCTTATGAAAAGTCCCTCTGAAGCCTTGCTGCAAGATGCCTTCACCCATTGGAAGGCAGCTCTAAGGGACTTTTCCTGAGGGTGTCTAGCAATGGGACAAGGGGGAATGGTTTGAAGCTGAGGGAGAGTAGATTTAGACTGGATCTTAGGAAGAATTTCTTAAGGATAAGGGTGGTGAGACTCTGAGATAGGTTACCCAGGAAGGCTATGGATGCCTCCTCCCTGGGAGTGTTCATGGCCAGGCTGAGCAACCAAGTCTAGTTGAGACTGGGGAGGTTGGATTGGATGATCTCTAAGGTCCCTTCCAACCTAAAGCATTCTATGATTCCATGATTCAGTGATGCTTACAGGAGACTCTGCTTCTCCATCTTACTCAGGGGAAGCAGCAATGGGCTGAGCCACTGGCCCAGATGACTCTGGCAATGAACAGTTCACCCAATGTCGTTTTGGTTCCATGTGTTTTCAATTCAAACACTAGCACAGACTTGCTAGATGGTGAAATATTCCCTTTGTCTAACATCACAGGGCAGACAAAGCAGAGAGAGGTATCACAGCACAGATCCTACCCACTGCACAGCACAGCACAGCACTGAAATCCTACAGAAAAAGGATTACTTACCACAGAAACAACCCAGACATTTTAATTCTGTGAATGGTAATCTATTACCTCACAGTTTGAAGCTAAGTGGGGAGGGGGAAGGGAAAAAAAAAAAGAACAGGTTGAGCAGCCACGGATGGCTGTATCTTTGTGAGAGTGATGTGTTGAACTAGATCTTATTTTAAAATGGGAACTCCCTGAAAATTAAATTATGATGTGCACATGCAGCCCACACTGGGATTTAATAGTTGTCTGGCTTTCTCCTCTCTCCCTTATCTTCTGGTTTTATTTAAAACAAAACAGCCCCAACCAAACATCCCCCACTCCTCTATGTGTTTTGCTCTTGTGGCCAAGAAGGGCAGTGCCATCCTGGGGTGGGTTAGAAGGGCTGTGGTCAGTAGGTCAAGAGAGGTTCTCCTCCCCCTCTACTCTGCCCTGCTGAGGCCACATCTGGAATATTGTGTCCAGTTCTGAGCCCTCAGGGAAGGACCTTGGGGAACTGCTTGAGAGAGTCCAGTGCAGAGGCACAAAAAATGATGCAGGGAGTGGAACATCTTCCTTATGAGGAGAGCCTGAGGGAGCTGAGGGCTCTGTAGCTTGGAGAGGAGGAGCCTGAGAGGTGACCTCATTGCTGGTGATAAAGATGTGCAGGGGGAGTGCTCAGAGGCTGGAGCCAGGCTCTGCTGGGTGATGCCCAATGACATCACAAGGGGCAATGGTGGATGTTCCATGGAAACAGGAGGAAGAATTTTTTCCCTGTGAGGGCAATGGAATACTGGAAGAGGCTGCCCAGGGGGGTTGTGGAGTCTCCCTCTCTGTAGGTATTCAAAACCCACCTGGATGTGTTCCTGTGTGACCTGCTGTAGGTGATCCTGCTCTGGCAGGGGGGTTGGACTGGATGAGCTTTGGAGGTCCCTTCCAGCCCCTAACATGCTGTGATTCTGTGATTTCATCATATGACCACAGTTCATTATATGCCTCTTAATAGATAAATCTGAGTTCCAATCACCATTTCTACTGTTATAGGAGTAGAAAATACTGAAGGCTTAATGTGAGACCCTCTTTCCTCTCACCATCACCAAGAATATGATGAGACAGAAGTACAACTGCTATGTACTTTAGCTAACAATACTGCACTGCCTTTATAAAGTGCTCAATGGATTATCTTAAAGCTTTATTTTAACCTGTGACAACAGAGTTAAGGGACAGTAAAACATTATTTATCCATTCAAAAGAGTATTGAAATTAAATTTTCAATCATATCACTGTTCTGGAAATATATGCAAGGGTTTCTGTGGTGTTAGGATAGGATAAGGTCACTCTGCCCAAGGCAAGTTAATTTTGGATATAATTATTTCCTTTCCCTTTTCTTTTCTTTTCTTTTCTTTTCTTTTCTTTTCTTTTCTTTTCTTTTCTTTTCTTTTCTTTTCTTTTCTTTTCTTTTCTTTTCTTTTCTTTTCTTTTCTTTTCTTTTCTTTTTTCTTTTTTCTCTTTTCTTTTCTTTTCTTTTCTTTTCTTTTCTTTTCTTTTCTTTTCTTTTCTTTTTTTTTTTTTTTCTTTTCTTTTCTTTTCTTTTCTTTTCTTTTCTTTTCTTTTCTTTTCTTTTCTTTTCTTTTCTTTTCTTTTCTTTTCTTTTCTTTTCTTTTCTTTTCTTTTCTTTTTAATTTTAAAGAGCTTGTAGCTGTCCTTGGCTCCTAAATTCACATTTAACACTATTAGCTGACAGTTTCACAGAATCACAGATACATTGAGGCTGGAAAAGACCCTCAGGATCACCAAGTCCAACCCAGAACACTACTCTGCAAAGCTCACCCCTAAACCATAGCCCCAAGCACCATATCCAAACCACCTTTAAACACAGCCAGGCTTGGGGACTCCACCATTAACCTGGGCAGCACATTCCAATGCCTGACCACTCCTGCCATGAAAAAAAGTCTCCTACTGTCCAGTCTAAACCTACCCAGTTGCAGTTTGAGGACATTCCCTCTTGTTCTATCACTAATTCCCTGTGAGAAGAGACCAGCAGCAGCCTCTCCACAAGGTCCTTTCAGGTAGTTGTAGACAACAAAGAGGTCTCTCCTCAGTTTTCCAAACTAATCATCCCCAGCTCCTTCAGTTGCTCTTCATCAGATTTCTTCTCCAGGCCCTTCCCAGCTTCCTTGCCCTCCTCTGCCCTGGCTCCAGCACCTCCACATCTCTCTTGGATTGAGGTGCCCCAAACTGGACACAGCACTCCAGGTGTGGCCTCCCCAGAGCTGAGTCCCAGGGCACAATCCCCTCCCTGCTCCTGCTGGACACAGCATTGCTGATCCCAGCCAGGATGCCTTTGGCTTTCTTGGCCACCTGGGCACACTGCTGGTTCCTCTTCAGCTGCTTGGCCATCAGCACCCCCAGGTCCCTTTCTGCCAGCAGCTTTCCAACCACACTGCCCCAAGCCTGTAGCCTTGCTTGGGGTTGTTGTGCCCCAAGTGCAGGATCTGGCACTTGATCTTGTTGAAGCTCCTCCTGTTGATGCTGGCCATTGATCCAATCTATCCAAGTCCCTCTGTGGAGCCTCCCTACCCAATATTTGCCTTTGGTGATTTTCCTTGAGTATTTACTGGATAGTTCTGCTGGTCTCACTTTCATTTACCTCATTGCTTCAGAGTCTGCACAATTTGCTGAGGAATAATTACACCATGCCTTGCTTTTCCATGTTGGGTAACACAACTACCTCCTGGAAGTCTGTTGAGAGCCTGGATTTGGTTGGCAGGTGATCTGCTCTGGTTTTTCAGTCCCTCTGCAGAAGTAAGAGCAGGTGAGGTGGAATAGCTCCCAGAGTATGTGTTTGCCCATCCACTGTATCTATTTTAAGCACTGTGAGGCAGAGAAATGCCTGCAGGTGAAATGTATATCCACAACAACAGCTGCTGCTGCTGCTGCTGCTGCTGCACAGTTTTGTTGCTGCTACCAAGATGAAATACCAGAATCTTTTTTTTTTTTTTTTTCATACCCTGGAATTCATATTAGAAATGCTTGCCTGTTTTCAGCCTTCTTGGGTTGAAATCCTGGGGTTTGGGGGTTTTTGTTTGTTTGTTTTAAACATAAATGTCATTTTTTTCCCCCTGTTCCATTAGGTTTATTTCCTGTGACTAAAGGTCAGATTTCTAAAGACAGCAATTTTAGGGGGAGGAAGGAGGGGAAAGTAACCAATACAAATGTGAAATCAACAGGTATTCCTGCCAGCATGAGACCAACTTGGTTTATGTGAAATTACAGATGATTGTGTAGCAAATATTTGCTCCACATGTTGTAAGCTAAACTCTTGTGACTAAGACCTTTGTCTGCCCTTTTGCTTTTCATCTCAGTATAGTTACAGGTTCCAATATGGTCAAAGTGGACAACTGTAGTCAGATATTTTTATTCCCTGTGGAGTATGGCAGGACCACCAAATACCTCTGAATATCTATTACTATAGAGGTTATGTTGCTCTTTACTTTCTCATGGTAAGGAAAGGGGAAAGCTCAAGCTGACACTGGTTGTGCCTCAGTTAGCTTTATAGCCTACAATGGGTTGAGTATGTAATGACTACAGTCATGGAATCAGAGAATTCTTAAGGTTGGAAGGGACCTCAAGGATTATCCAGTTCCAACCCCCCTGCAATGGACAGGGACACCTCACACTACAGCAGGTTGCTCACAGCCACATCCTTCAAAACCTCCAAGGATGAAGCTTCCACCACCTCCTTGGGCAATCCGTTCCAGTGTCTCACTACCCTCATGCTGAAGAACTTCTTAACATCCAAT
Organism: Indicator maculatus; assembly: GCA_013399975.1. NCBI lineage: Eukaryota > Metazoa > Chordata > Aves > Piciformes > Indicatoridae > Indicator > Indicator maculatus. Next base: position 154,544 of record VXBD01009693.1, on the reverse strand, counting down.
CTGAGTCTACCCATTCCTAGTTTTATTCCATTCCCCTCAGTCCTATGACTCCCTGACACCCTCAAAAGTCCCTCCCCAGCTTTCTTGTAGCCCCCTTCAGATACTGCAAGGCCACAATAAGGTCTCCTCAGAGCCTTTTCTTCTCCAGAAAAGTAAATAAAGCAAATTAAAAGCAGAGATTGTTTATTATTAAAAGAAACAAAACAAAACTGTGCAACACAAACCCAACAAAAAACCAGAAGAACAAAACAAACAAAGAAATACCTAAAGGTAAGATTTGTTCTAGTTTGGATGTAATTAATCAGCATATTATGTAAATGATCTGAGAGAGTTCCATCTAGGGAGATGTTCTAACTAGGAATTAATGCTCTTTTCCCATTATTTCACATTTCCTTATTTTTATTTTCAAATTAAATGCTTTAGGTGTGGAATATTATAATGATAGGTGTCTTAAAAAAGAAAAGAAAACAAAACAGGCAGTTTTTAGTCAATTCTGGTATTAATTTAATATTGTTCTGCACCATTTCACAAGCAGGGATTTTCATTACTGTTGGTGTTGGCAGGATGCCACAGTCAGGTGTGACTTTCATCTTATTAATGGGATAGAGATTAGGAGTTGAACACAGTGAATGAAGTAAGTTCCTGCTGCTGCTTCCCAGGAGAGCAGGGAGAGGAGCAAAATCCACTTTGAGGAGGGTGCTCACAATGGAAGGAAAATGGCAATCAAAGCTGAAAAACTAAATGTAGGTTTTATTATTCAGTCTGGAGAAGAGAAGGCTCCCAGGAGACCTTCTTGTGGCTTTCCAGTATCTGAAGGGTGCTACAAGAAAGCTGGGGAGGGACTTTTGAGGGTGTCAGGGAGTGATGGGACTGGGAGGAATGGAACAAAACTAGAAATGGGTAGATTCAGATTGGATGTTAGGAAGAAGTTTTTCTCCATGAGGGTGGTGAGACACTGGAAGAGGTTGCTGAGGGAGGTGGTGGAAGCCTCATCCCTGGAGGTTTTTGCAGCCAGGCTGGATGTGGCTGTGAGCAACCTGCTGTAGTGTGAGGTGTCCCTGCCCATGGCAGGGGGGTTGGAACTGGCTGATCCTTGAGGTCCCTTCCAACCCTGACAATTCTATGATTCTATGATTATTGTAGCAGACATTGAAAAAAAAAAAAAGACAAAAAAAAAAAGGCAAACAAGCAGGATATAAATCAACAACACACCAAAAGGAGAGATGAAATGGGAGTGGACATGATGGCCAAGAGGCTGGCTGTGGGCTGCTGCAGGAAGCAGAAACAGAGCACCAAAGATGGGAACCACTCACTGCCCTCTCCCCTGTGCCTTGGCAGAAAGATTTTCAGGGTAAAACATCACCCCACATTCTCTTCTCCTATTGGCAGGTGTACTTCAGGATTGGCCCCTTTGTGTTTTGCTGCAGGTGTCCTTCTGGTGGCTGGTGGTGGAGCTGGAAGCAGGGGGAAGCAGCAGTTTTGCCAGTGAAGTGCATTACCCTGTTGCTTGTCCTTTCTGTGCTGAGCAGTGGCAAGGAGCAGTCATGCCTCTCCTCCACATCATGCACCTGCAGCATGCTCCAAAACCTCATTTTCTTAAAGCAGCAACCAGAAAATAGTGTAGCAAACTGCCATGGCTGGTGAGGGACACAAGGTGAAGCAGGTTGATTAGCAAACCTGGGAGCTCAGGGCAGGCTGGCACCCAGGGCTTGGACAGGGCTACCTCAGAAAAAGGCTGTCCAGGCAGGCCTGGGCACTGCTGCCTTCCCTCCTTAACCCCTGGTGATCCCTGGGGGTGGTGAGGCTGTTGCTGCTGCTGCAGCCCCACTCAGGTACAGTGGGCCCAGGCTACCCAAGTGTGGTGGGTTGGAAATTCCCCCCAATATTAATTTGCCAGCCCAGCTCAGCTGGAAGCAAATGAATCTGTATTTACAAGCAAAACTGCAATCTACAATGAAATGCAATATTGCATTGGAATAGGCTCAAAATATACAATATTTACAGGGATTTAGAATGGATAAACAGCACAAGAACCCCCCTTGGGCAAAAACCAGGGGAGCTGCTATTAGCTTCTCCACTCCCTGCCTCCCTCCTTACCCCCTGGACACAAAGGGACAAGAGAAAGAGCAGAGAATTGTTTTGTTAGCATACTCAGCCAAAAGAAAGAACACAGCCAAGGTCAAGCAGAAGCAAGTTAATGTCTCCCAGAGTGAGGAAGCCAAAAGAGAGTGAAAGGAAGTTTTCTTTACTGGCTTATGTTTGTTATCTGTCCAGTGGATTGTTTAGAACTTATCATTATTTTCCAATAGTGATTTATTTGCATTCTACCATTTTTTTTTTTTTTTCTCAAGATCTGTGGAAAATTTTCAGGGTACAGCCTAGAACTACCACACCAAAGGTCATGCCTGGTGCAGGCACTGCTGTCCTGGATGTCTTTTGACCTATGGATTTGATAGGAATGTGGTAGCTTACAAATGCAGAATGGCTTTGTTAATGACTCTGTCTATTGTAACTCTGCTATAATGTCCAGCTCCTCAAATTATAGAGGTGGGGTGTAGAAAACTTCCAGGAGAGCAGCAGTAGTGCCAGCAGACATCTCCATAGCTCTCTCAGGAGCCTGTGGTGGTCAGTGAGCAATCGGTGCAGACAGCCTTGCTGTGCATCACTTTCTTAATCTTTGTAACCCAAGGGTTTTGGTCTCCTCTTGTAACTCATTGCTCTGCTTTGAGATAAAAACCTGGTTGGATTAACCTTTTTTTACTTGGGCCATGAATTCCTATTTTGGACTGTTTATTACACAAAATCCCACAGAATTAACCAGGTTGAAAAAGAACTCAGAGATCATCAAGTCCAACTTATCACCTAACACCATCTAATCAACTAACCCATAGCATTAAGTGGCTCATCCAGGATTATTTTAAACACTTCCAGGGATGGTGACTCCACCACCTTCCTGGGAAACCCATTCCAATGGCCAGTCTCTCTGTCTGGGAAGAATTTCTTCCTCATATCCAGCCTAAACCTTCCCTGGCACAGCTTGAGAGTGTGTCCTGTCCTTCTGTCACTGCTGGTTGCCTGGTTGTCACCAATCCCCACCTGGCTACAACCTCCCTTCAGGTAGTTGTAGACAGCAATGAGGTCTGCCCTGAGCCTCCTCTTCTCCAGGCTAAACACCCCCAGCTCCCTCAGCCTCTCCTCACAGGGCTGTGCTCCAGACCCCTCCCCAGCTCTGTTGCCCTTCTCTGGACACGTTCCAGCATCTCAACATCTTTCTTGAATTGAGGAGCCCAGAACTGGACACAGGACTCAAGGTGTGGTCTATCCAGTGCTGAGTACAGGGCAGAATGACTTCCCTGCTCCTGCTGGCTCATGTTCAGCTGCTGTCAACCAGCACCACCAGATCCCTCTCTGCCTGGCTGCTCTCCAGCCACTGTGTCCCCAGCCTGTAGCACTGCCTGGGGTTGTTGTGGCCTTAGTTATGTTGTGTGCCTTACTTACCTTCTTCATCCAAATCAAGTTGTTGTTTGTTTTTTTTGGGTTTTGTTTTTTTTTTTAATTCCTCTCTGAGTATTTAAAAACTGAAGGTCATTTTAGATGTGGACATATTAACAACAGTTGCTGGTATTTAAGTGCTGCTGGTCACAGACTTCTTTGAGAAGTGGCATTTCAGCAGTGGCATTTCAATATCTACAGGTCAGCCTCACCTCCATCCCTGGAAAGGTGAGGGAACAACTTATCCTTGGCACAGTCTCTATATATACCAAGGATAAGAAACTCATTGGGAGCACTCAACATGGTTTTACCTAAAGTCATGCTTAAGCCTTTTATGAGGACATAACCAGGTGGATAGATGATGGTAGAGCAGTGGGTGTGGTTTAGCTTGATCTCAGTAAAGCATTTGACACTGTCTGCCACAGCATCCTTGCAGCTAAGCTGAGGCAGTGTGGTCTGGATGATCAGGGAGTGAGGTGGATGTGAAGTGGCTGAAGAAAAGAAGTGAGAGAGTTGTGGTCAATAGGACAGAGTCTAGTTGGAGGCCTGTGTTTAGTGGAGTCCCTCAGGGGTCAGTACTGGGACCAGAGCTGTTCAATCTATTCATCAACAACCTGGATGTGAGGGCACAGAGAGCACTGTCAGCAAGTTTGCTGAGGACACCAAACTGGGAGGAGTGGCTGACACAGGAGGGTTGTGCTGCCATTCAGCCTGACTGAGACAGGCTGAGAGCTGGGCAGGGAGAAATGGAATGGAATTGAACCAGGGCAAGGGGAGAGTCTTGCACCTGGGAAAGAACAACCCCAGGGAGCAGGAGAGGTTAGGGCCTGATCTCTTGAAGAGCAGCTCTGGGGAAAAGAACCAGGGAGTCTTGATGGATAACAGGATGACCATGAGTGAACTATGAGCCCTTGTGGCCAAGAAGGCCAATGGCATCCTGGGGTGGATGAGAAGGGCTGTGGTCAGTAGGTTGAGAGAGGTTCTCCTCCCTCTCTGCTCTGCCCTGGTGAGGCCAACTCTGGAATATTGTGTCCTGTTCTGGCCCCTCAGTTCAGGAAAGACCTCAGGGAACTGCTTGAAAGAGTCCAGCACAGAGCCACAAAAATTCTGAAGGGAGTGGAACATCTTCCTTATGAGGAGAGCCTGAGGGAGCTGAGGGCTCTGTAGCTTGGAGAGGAGGAGCCTGAGAGGTGACCTCATTGCTGGTGCTAAAGATGTGCAGGGAGAGTGCCCAGAGGCTGGAGCCAGGCTCTGCTGGGGGATGCCCAATGCCAGCACAAGGGACAATGGTGGAAGTTGAAGCATAGGAAGTTCCATGGAAACATGAGGAAGAATTATTTCCCTGTGAGGGTGACAGAACACTGGAACCCACCCTGAAACAGGCTGCCCAGGGTGGGTTGTGGAGTCTCCCTCTCTGGAGATATTCAAGACCTGTCTGGATGTGTTCCTGTGTGATCTGCTGTAGGGGATCCTGCTCTGGCAGGGGAGCTGGACTGGATGACTTCTAAAGGTCTCTTTCAGCACCTGGCATTCTGTGATTCTGTGAAACTTGATGGGACCTGATCTACTTAAAGATATCCCTGCTCACTGCAGGGGGGTTAGACAAGATGCCCTTTGAGTGTCCCTTCCAACCCAATGCAATGCATGATCCTATGATTCTCTTGTGATTCAAAATGGATCTGCATCTGAAATAGAGGGAATCTGTTAAAATTCGATATTTATTCTTGTTGCCTGCAGCCAGCAATGCTCTAAAGAAAGGAAATGATTAGAGGGCTGGAGCACCTCTCCTATGAGGACAGACTGAGAGAGTTGGGGCTGTTCAGTCTGGAGAAGAGAAGGCTCCCAGGAGACGTTCTGGTGGCTTTCCAGTATCTGAAGGGGGCTACAAGAAAGCTGGGGAGGGACTTTTGAGAGTGTCAGGGAGTGATAGGACTTGGGGGAATGGAGTAAAGCTGGACATGGGGAGATTCAGACTGGATGTGAGGAAGAAGTTCTTCCTCATGAGAGTGGTGAGAGCCTGGAATGGGTTGTCCAGGGAGGTGGTGGAAGCCTCATCCCTGGAGGTGTTTAAGGCCAGGCTGGATGAGGTTCTGTCCAGCCTGATGTAGTATGAAGTGCCCCTACCCATGGCAGGGGGGGTTGGAACTGGCTGATCCTTGTGGTCCTTTCCAACCCTGACTGATTCTATGGATTTATGATTCTAAATCAGCTGCTGTTGAGAAATATGGAAAGAGGAAAAGTAACTCTGCCTAGTAATGCACTGCGGTTAAAAGAAAACACATTCAGTGGCTTGCTTTGTTACAACGACTTGACTACAGGAAAAGGTCTTTGAAATCTAATCTCTTCAGATGCCTCCAAGATTAGAAAGTCTGAGAGCTGCATTGCTTTAGGAAGTGTATTTTGAAACTATCCATAAGGACTTCGGGACTTCACGTTTTACCTTTGCGGTTGGCTTGGAGTTAGGTAAATGCAGCGTTTGAGAGCCACTCATCTGCCCCTGAGAAGCTTTATTTTTGGAAGCCTGGCCATCCTCTAAAAAATAAACTATGAGATCATAAGACTTTTATGAAATAGGCCATTGATAGGGAAGAAGCTTAGGATGAAGCAGCTTTCATGTAGGCAGTGTGGGGAGTGGAGTTTGTCACAGGAGCACCACCCACAGCAACTGTGAAGATCCAACGTCTCTTCCATTCCACTGTCTTGCAGCACTGCTTGCTAAGGAGATATCAGCTGGCAGCACACCAGGTACTGACACTTCTATGATGCATGGATTTTTGGTACTGAGAGCTTGAAAAGTGTGTGACTTTCATCCTTGCCTTCTCTCTCAAAGGAATCCTACCAAAAGTGGTAACATTGTGCCTTCTTCCATGTTTATTTTCTCTCTCTCTCTCTGTTAGCAGCAGCAATTATTTCTTTGCCTGTTGAATGGAGTCTGACAACAGCAAATGCTGATGGTGAAAGAGTGCAAGTAGTGACAGGTGAAAGGATACCAAGACCTCTTCTCAATATCCTGCATTCAGGTTTTGGGAGGTGGACTGGCTGGTGGGGAGGACTGTCAGGGTGCAGTGTGGATGAGCAGCTCTTCTCTGAGACACAGGGCTATGCTTAAATACATTGGGCTACTGAAGGGAAAAAAAATCTAGGGATTTTTAATTTTTTTAAAATAGTCTTTGCTTGTTTATGTGCAAGCCCCCCCCCTTTCTATTTTTTTTATTTATTTACATTTTATTGTCAGTTTAACTTTCTCCCCTTGCCTGACCTTTCTTCCCAGATCTCTCCATCTGCTTTGCTTAAGGTGATAGCTGTTTTCTCCTGTCTTGTAGTTCTCCTGAAAAGCCTTAGTGAGGTGAAGTCTGCACTTGCCAAAATCAATCTGTGCAATTTACTTGGTTGTTCTATTTTTAGGTTGCTTCCTGCTCTGTGGGAGATGCAACAAGCAGAACCCTCATTTCTATGCAGAATCATAAATTCTGTAGCATTTCCAGTGCATATGCTCCAAGTCAGGCAGAACAGGGAATTGTATCTTTGCCTGCTGGATGCAAGATGAAAGTTGGGCTCAGGAGAACATAGGCATATGATTTATTTATTTCACTTGAGCACCTTTGGACATGGGTATCAGATGAATGCAACCTGCTTCAGAGTCTGAGAAGTGTGGGGACTTGTTTGTCTTCTGAGCACTTCCTTCAGAACTGAGGCTGCCTCAGAGAGATGTTTTACAATTTGTGTATCCTGAGAGGGAGAGAAAATATGTGGAAGGCCTTGCAAACTTTGACAGGGAAAACCTGGGGGACCTTGGATACTTGAGCAGTAACAGGGCAGGATCTGCATAGATACTTAGTCAAAGTGTTTGTGCTGAGTGCCCAGAGGCTGGAGCCAGGCTCTGCTGGGTGATGCCCAATGCCAGCACAAGGGGCAGTGGTGGAAGTTGAGGCATAGGAAGTTCCATGGAAACAGAAGAAAGAATTTTGTGAGGGTGACAGAACACTGGAAGGGGCTGCCCAGGGGGTTTGTGGAGTCTCCCTTTCTGGAGATATTCAAGACCTGCCTGGATGTGTTCCTGTGTGATCTGCTTTAGGTGCTCCTGCTCTGGCAGGGGGGTTGGACTGGATCATCTTTCAAATTCCCTTCCAGCCCCTAACATTCTGTGATTAAATGCTTGTAGGTCTGCAAATTTGTGTCTACCTTCAACTGTGTTAAGCAGACTGTGTTGATGCATAGGAGCATGAACAAGATTCCCAAGCACTGAGTGGATTTCTCCATGACTTTACTGAATACTGTTGATATTCTCAGGAAGGAGACTTTGCTCAGCACTTAGCACACAGAATCACAGAATCACAGAATTAACCAGGTTGGAAAACACCTTCAAGATCATCTAGTCCAACCTATCACCCAACCATCTAATCAACTAACCCATGGCACTGAGTGCCTCATTCAGGCTGTTTTTAAACACTTCCAGGGACAGTGACTCCACCACCTCCCTGGGCAGCACATTCCAATGGTCAATCTCTCTTTCTGGGAAGAATTTCTTCCTCACATCCAGCCCAAACCTCCCCTGGTGCAGCCTGAGACTGTGTCCTCTCCTTCTGTCACTGCTTGCCTGGGAGAAGAGACCAACCCCCACCTGGCTACAGCCTCCCTTCAGACAGTTGTAGATGGCAATAAGGTCTCCCCTGAGCCTCCTCTTCTCCAGGCTAAAGTCATGATCTTGGCTAGAGTTTCATGGCAGCACCACAGAACAGCTATAGAGTAGTAACCAAAGAACTGTACTAAGTGCTTTCCAGACCACTGGGCAAAGTAATATCCCAGAAGAAAGCAGAGAAATTCTTGTGATTAGAGTAGAAGCCACTTCTTGCCAATGTCATTGAGAACTGCAGACTTCCAGCTCCATTGAATCAAGCTTCATAAATACACTTACAGTTTGCATTAATGGGAACTGCTTGCACTTGAGCACCTGGCAGACTGTTGGGTGGATAGCAAATGATTTGTTGGTGGCCAGTACACTGAATAGCCACTTGAGCTTTCAGATTATTCATCAGCCTCAAACCTCTGAGCTGCAGGGAGAAAGTTTTGAAAGGGCCCAATAATCAGGAAAATAACATTCATTGTTGTGAAGCATTCTTTACATCTCACATCATTCACAGATTTGGGCATGGGCTCCAGCTGTGGGAGAACAGGGTTTGGTTTTCTCAGCCAGTGCTGTCCTTAGGATAATCCTAACTAAGTGCCTGATTCTGATCTTGAAGTCTAAAATACAGTTGTGGCTCTTGATTTCTAGACAACTTATTGTGAAGGGAATCCCTGGAAACTTCTTCCATGAAACAAACAAACAAAACCAAAGTCTTGCTATTTAGGTTTATATTTCAAGCACTTGTGAAAGATGTTATGCAAGTGTCTGATGACATGAATTCATAACTGGAAGTTTGTGTTTTTATGATGTCATAGAATCAGTCAGGGTTGGAAGGGACCACAAGGACCATTCAGTTCCAACCTCCCTCTGAAGCATTTCCACAGCACAGAACGGATTGGATATTTTGGCCAGAAGGGTGAATGAGCAAACCTGAATTTACCTACAGTAAGAATTGTGATCCATTTCTGTGCCTTCTAAAATGACAGAGGTTAGATTAGCACAGGGTTCTGCCACAAACTGAAGCATTGCAACAAGGCTCAGTAATGTCTCTGCCTGCCTGTCACAGCATTTGATTCATGTCAGGCTCATGCATAATCTTTTCCTTGAATACACAGTGCACTTCAGACTGTGCCAGAGAGGACAGGCACTCTGCACACAGGCAAGGTGATGGACTTCATGACTTATTAGCCTCTTTCTGTTGCTGGTTTTATTAATCTATCATTTGCCCTATATGTCCCTAGCTTTACTGGCACAATAAGCCACTGTAATATGTTGGCTCAAGAAAAAAAGATATTTCCAAGGGAAGGAATCTTTATATCTCTCTGGGTTTCAGTAAGTGTGGTTGTAAAATACTGCTTTTTTTTTGGTTCTTGTTTGGTTTTTACATGCCCAACCTTTTTTTTTTTTTTTTTATTTCCCAGCTACCAGGCTGTATTTCCATGTCTTAAAATATTTCCTTCCCTTCTGCATGCTAAATCTGCTTTGAAATTCCTGACGTTGTATTTCCCACACAATTAAAGTTGGGTGGCTTAATAACATCCCTGGACATAAGCTGTTTGTCTTCTCTGCTCCAAAAAAAAAGAAAAAAGGAAGCTCTCTAACTAGATAAAGACTCTTTTCCTACATGGAACAGTACTTCCAGCTCACTTGAACTTACAGCTTAACTTTTAAACAAGTTGCTCTTTGCAGCTGTCCCAATCCTTCAGTCCTGTGAAAGAGTATTTTGTCAGCTACAAAGTCCACTGAAGATTGGTTGCTTAAGGCCTTTTTTTTTTCACTCTACAAGCCACATTGCTTTTGGGAAGCCTCCTTGCAGACCAATTTATTCAAGTGGCTCAGTACCAAACCTCTAGCTCCCAATTATGGTCCATCAAAGGGTTGAGAGTAGGATACAAATGAAGGACCCTGGAGTGTGTAAAGCCACCAGCATGAGCTTTTGTGGTGTTTGTATTGTTATCTGCTCATATCTGCATGCAGAAACAGATCAGTTGCACTTTCAGTTGTTTTGTGGTTTTGTTTTAAACATACAGGATCATATTTTATGGATGAGGTTCATTTGCGTTAGGTTTGAGGTCTTTTTTTTTTTTTTTTTTTGTTCCTTTGCTCACAATTATCCTTGCAATTTCCTGAAAATTATAGTTCAGTCAAGAGGGACTTCAGGATGAATAATAAAGGGGTGAATGAATGCTGCATGCATGGTGCAGTTCCAGCCATCTGCTATGTATTTATCCTGGGAGTTTATACTCTGACTTAGTGCTGACGATTTTGATCCCATGCAGTACAGAAATACAGAGAGAATCAGAGAATCAGAGAATCAGAGAATCATAGAATCAACCAGGTTGGAAGAGACCTCGAAGATCATCCAGTCCAACCTATCACCCAGCCCTATCCAATCAACCAGACCATGGCACTAAGTGCCTCATCCAGGCTTCTCTTGAACATCTCCAGGGATGGTGACTCCACCACCTCCCTGGGCAGCACATTCCAATGGCAAATCTCTCTCTCTGACAAGAACTTCCTCCTAACATCCAGCATAGACCTGCCCTGGCACAACTTGAGACTGTGTCCCCTCTTTCTGCTGCTGGTTGCCTGGCAGAAGAGCCCAACCCCCACCTGGCTACAACCTCCCTTCAGGGAGTTGTAGACAGCAATGAGGTCTGCCCTGAGCCTCCTCTTCTCCAGGCTAAACACCCCCAGCTCCCTCAGCCTCTCCTCACAGGGCTGTGCTCCAGACCCCTCAGCAGCTTTGTTGCCCTTCTCTGGACACCTTCCAGTACCTCAACATCTCTCTTGAATTGAGAAGCCCAGAACTGGACACAGGACTCAAGGTGTGGCCTGACCTTGCTAAGTACAGGGGAAGAATAACCTCCCTTGTCCTGCTGGCCACACTATTCTTGATCCAGGCCAGAGGTTTTGCTTTTACAGATACCTGTGCTTTATGGGGTTATAGGTAGCTTGGTTTGCTGTTAAGTGATAAACCATTCTGAGCTCCACAGTTACCCTGCTGTGCATTGTGTCTGTCTTACAGTGTGAGCATTTCCTTTTATCATAAGCTTTGTAAATTTCAGTGGCAATTCATCTCTTTGGTAAGGTTTGATAGCAGGCTTCTGTGCCCTTCAGAAAAATAAATCATAGAATCATAGAATTGTCAGGGCTGGAAGGGACCTCAAGGATCAACCAGTTCCAACCCCCCTGCCATGGGCAGGGACACCTCACACTACAGCAGGTTGCTCACAGCCACATCCAGCCTGGCTGCAAAAACCTCCAGGGATGAGGCTTCCACCACCTCAGTGGGAAATCTCTTCTAGTGTCTCACCACCCTCATGGGGAAGAACTTCTTCCCAACATCCAATCTGAATCTCCCCATTTCTAGTTTTGCTCCATTCCTCCCAGTCCTATCACTCCCTGACACCCTAAAAAGTCCCTCCCCAGCTTTCTTGTAGCCCCTTAAGATACTGGAAGGCCACAAGAAGTTCACCTCAGAGCCTTCTCTTCTCCAGACTGAACAGCCCCAACTCTCTCAGTCTGTTTGCATAGCTGAGCAGCTCTGATCACCCTCGTGGCCCTTCTCTGGACAAATTCCAGCACCTCCAGATCCTTCTTGTAATAGAGGCTCCAGAACTGGAGCAGTACTCCATGTGGGGTCTCACCAGAGTGGAGTAGATTATATCTGCTGATACAATAGAGAGGAAACAGGTTATCAACTGTGGTTGTCTCAGGGCACACCGGGAAACTGCTTCCTATTCTGGCGCTTCTCTGTTTAGAGGAAAAGTATTTTAGCTGAACAAAACATGGACTTGCTTATTAATGCTGTATTCACTGCAACATGGCAGGAATTTTTTTTTCAAGGAATAATTTCTAGGGAGCACCTTTGTCAGCAGTATTTTGCCCTCAAATTCTTTTGCTGCTCTGCTAGGTTTTTTGCAGGAACTGAACTTGTACATCACAGCTGAAGTGGAAGTTTGGTCTCCTACAAGTGGGTTCAATCCCTAAAGGGTGGGGGAAGAAGACATTCAACCTACTTTTAGCCTAAGGGTGGAGAGTGGAAGTCTCTCACAACCAGGATGCCTAGAAATATACCTAGAGGTCTGTAAATAGGGAGCTGTGTGGTAGTTTTAGGCTGTGCCTTAAAAATTTTTTCACAGCTCTTGAACAGAAAGTGGTAAAAAAATGTAAATAAATCACTACTGGGGTGTAAAAAGGAAAATAATGATAGTTCTAAACAGCCCCATTGGAGAAGGTAACAGACTTCAGCTGGTTGTGCAAAACAATCTCTCTCTTAGCTTCTTCACTCTGGGAGATGCTAACTGGCTTGACCTTGGCTGCATTGCTTTGGCTAAGTCTGACAAAACATCTCTCTGCTCCTTTCTCTTGTCCCTTTTGTGTACAGGGTGGTTAGGGTGGGGGTAGGGAGGAAGAAGCTCTTAGCTTCCCCTGCTCTTTGGCCAGGGGAGTCCTTGTGCTGTTCATTAATTGTAAATCCCTGTAAATATTGTATATTTTGTGCAGATTCAGTGCCTTCCACTGTAGATTGGAGTTTTGCTTGTAAATGCAGCTTTCATCTGCTTCCAACTGAGCTGGGTTGGCAAATTGAATGTTGAGGGGTGGGCAATTTTTCAACCCACCACAGGACAAGCTGCTTGCCTGCAGGTAGCCCTTACACTGTGGTGCTGCATGGGGTTATTCCTCCCTCAGGTGCTAGACCCTTCTTCAACTTAATTAGGTTCCCCTCTACCCATCCCTCTAACATGGTTCAGGGTGTGTCCTGTTCCACAGCTGTCCCATTTTCAGTCTTCTGCCAGCCAAGTAGAGGTTGCAGAGTAATGATTCAAACACTGGTCAAGAACTCCTGATGTGTGCTAACAGTAACTAATTCCCATGTTGCCTAAATGATTTTCTTCCAGCACACTCACAACTGAGAGCACTAATGTAGCTGCAGGGAAATCTGCACTGCTGGAAGTATAGAGATATATACCAGTACAAGATTCAGGGACTTTTAACTCATTTCCTGGTATGAAGAATATTCTTTCATCAGCAGAAATTCATGCTGAGATATGCATGTTTGCCTTCTCTCTAGCCCACTTTCCTGATGTTTGCCTTAAGGAATCCTCAGAAATATGATTCCATTTTATCCAGACTAAAAGTTTCTATTCAGAAATAATATTGCCTTTTTTTTTTTTTTCTGTCTTCTTTCTTTTTTTTTCTGTCTGTCTGCTTGGCAGTTTGGGAAAAAAATTTGTAAATATATCAACAAAATCATAGAATTGTCAGGGTTGGAAGGGACCTCAAGGATCAGCCATTTCCAACCCCCCTGCCATGGGCAGGGACNCTGGAAGGCCACAAGAAGGTCTCCTGGGAGCCTTTTCTTCTCCAGACTGAACAGCCCCAACTCTCTCAGTCTGTCTCCATAGCAGAGCAGCTCCAGCCCTCTGCTCATCCTCATGGCCCTTCTCTTGACACCTTCCAGCACCTTCAGATCCTTCTTGTAACAGGAGCACCAGAATTCCAGGTGTGGTCTCAGCAGAGTGGAGCAGAGGGGGAGAATCCCCTCCCTGGCCCTGCTGGCCACACTTCTCTTGCTGCAGCCCAGGCTCTGCTTGGCTCTCTGGGCTGCAAGTGTTCACTGCTGGCTCCTGTTGAGCTTCTCATCCCCCAGCACCCCCAAGTCCTTTTCTTCAGGGCTGCTCTCCAGCCCGTTCCTGCCCAGCCTATATCAGTGCTTGGGATTGCCCTGACCCAGACCCAGGACCCTGCATTTGTTCTTGTTGAACCTCACAAGGTTTTCATGGACCCAGCTCTGCAGCCTGTCAAGGTCCCTCTGGAGAAATAAATCTGATGGAAAAGTGACACAAAGCCTTAGCAAAGCAATGAATAGCAGATCTACCCTTGCAGCAGGATGGAGTTACAGAGTCAAAGGAAGATGTCTAATCTGTCTGGAGGGGAATTGTATTTGTTCCTTTAGCCTGACTCTTGGTTGGTCTCTCAAATTCTTGCACACTTCACACCAGAGAAGACCTAGACTCTAGCTCAGGGGTTGTTGGTCTGTATCCTTGTTCAGGACTGTCTGTGCAATCTGCAGGACTCTTTGCTTTCAAAACATTTGGGGAATGGTCTTTGAAGGGGACACAGGAAGCTGGTGGCAGCCTCCATATCTGTTGCAATATTGTGCTCAGTGGATCCAGTGCAGGATTTTGCACTGCATGTACAAGCTAAAGGCTGGAAAGTGTGTTGTGTGCATAGTAAATCTCTCAGATGGGGTGGGAGTGTTTGCACTGCTGCTCTGTGCTTTACAAAATATCTGGGAAGGTGCATCTTTTCCTTCAGTCTTCAGCAGTGAAATCTGCTAGAGCTCCTTTCTCATGTTCATTTGACAACTGTGAATCACTGTTCTGTCTGGCAAGTCTGAAAAGCAGGTGTAACTCAGGAGCAGCATCTATCAAATGCTCCTCCAGATACCTGGAGACTGAGTCAAATCTCTTTTGTCCACTTTCCTTACTCATTTGACTTTGTCACTAGATCAGAGCCATCTTGCCAGAGTTGTCTGATTAGAACCTGGGGGTACTGATGGCCAAGCAGCTGAAGAGGAGCCAGCAGTGTGCCCAGGTGGCCAAGAAAGCCAAAGGCATCCTGGCTGGGATCAGCAATGCTGTGTCCAGCAGGAGCAGGGAGGGGATTGTCCCCTGGGACTCAGCTCTGGGGAGGCCACACCTCCAGTGTTGTGTCCAGTTTGGGACACCTCAATCCAAGAGAGATGTGGAGGTGCTGGAGCCAGGGCAGAGGAGGGCAAGGAAGCTGGGAAGGGCCTGGAGAAGAAATCTGATGAAGAGCAACTGAAGGAGCTGGGGATGGTTAGTTTGGAAAAGAGGAGGCTGAGGAGAGACCTCATTGCTGTCTACAACTACCTGAAAGGACCTTGTGGAGAGGCTGCTGCTGGTCTCTTCTCCCAGGGAATTAGTGACAGAACAAGAGGGAATGGCCTCAAGCTGCCACTGGGTAGGATTAGACTGGACATCAGGAAACGTTTTTCAGGGAAATAGTGGTGAAAATGTGCTGCCCAGGGAGGTGGTGGAGTCCCCAAGGCTGGATGTGTTTCAAGGTGGTTTGATGTGGTGCTTGGGGCTATGGTTTAGGAGTGAACCTTGTACAGTAGGGTTCTAGGTTGGACTTGGGCATCCTGAGGGTCATTTCCAACCTGAATAGTGTTAAATGTGAATAAAGGAGGTTGTGGAGAGGTTGGTGCTGGTCTCTTCTCACAGGTAATTAGTGATAAAACAAGAGGGAAGGGCTTCAAGCTGTGACTGGGTAGGTTTAGACTGGACATATATTTATTTCCCCCCTCTTGAATGACAGGGCAATCACTCCTGATGGTGATCACTGCACATGGTTATTTATAGAAGCATGAGAAACAGGTCCTGAGTTCATATGCTTAATTGCACAGAAACACAATGTTGGAAAGTGTTTTAAGTTGCAGATTGTAGCCAATGTGTATAATTGGTAGGGAAATGCAGTAGTAGCTACAAGGAATGTGTTATTAATAAATCTGAGCATCTATAAAGTCATTCTTGCAAAGCAATCAATTTCTTCTCTGAATTCTTTTTCTTTTTTCTTTCTTTTTTCTTTTTTCCCCCTTGTTTTTGGCTTCTTCTGTAGTAGAGATCATGTGAAAACGTGCTGGTTTACCCTGGTATGAGAACTGCTTCCAGGACATAAATGCAGCTTTTATGCTTCTCTGCCATGAGAAGAACAGCTCATCATTATGCTCAGTGCACTGCACAATTAATAGGAGTTTTTAAACTCTTAATATTTCACTTGTAAGAGCATAAACAGATATTCTCCTCCTTTGGAGCTGCCCAGCATCATCCAGCCAGTGTGTAATGGGCAGCAAATGAATCACCTCTTTGTCAGCCTGTAGGATAATGCTGTTATTAACAACTTTGTCATGTAGTGCATGTGTCTTGATTCCCAACTATGCTGTCACAGGCTGCCTCTGAGAAATTACTCAGTGTCTGTTATGTGAATATACATTCTGAGAAGACACAGCTCTACCCTGGCAGCACAGGACTTCACTGCTGACAGTAATTTTCAGAGCATTTATGGCAATATAGGGTTGTCAGCTTCTTCATTCTCTTTGTGAGTTTTATTTCAGAATGTTCTGGCAGTAGTCCTGTGCCCCTTATACTCTGCTGATGATGCAAAACTGGGGGGTGGCTGACACCTGTCAGGCTGTGCTGCCATCCAGTGTGACCTGGACAGGCTGAGAGCTGGCTGCAGGCAAACCTCAGGAAGGTCAATAAGGACAAGTGCAGGGTCCTGCATCTGGGGAGGAATAACAGCAGGCGCCAGGACAGGTTAGAGGCTGCCCTGCTNGTCTGGAGAAGAGAAGGCTGAGAGGGATCTGATCAATGTCTATCAATAGCTGAGGGGTGGGTGTCAAGGGGAGGGGACCAGGCTCTTTTGGGTGGTGCACAGTGATAAGCCAAGGAACAATGGAGACAAACTTGACCAGAGAAAATTTCACCTCAATATGAGGAGAAACTTCTTTAGAGTGAGGATGACACAGCCCTGGAACAGTCTGCCCAGGGGGGTTGTGGAGTCTCCTTCTCTGGAGACTTTCAAGCACCACCTGGATGCGTTCCTGTGCAGACTACCCTGGGTGATGCTGCTCTGGCAGAGGGGTTGGACCTGATGATCTCTTGAGGTCCCTTCCAACCTCTGATATACTGTGAGACTGTGATACTTCATATCACTGTAACTAGTGAAAAATGAGCTGTTCTGTGATGATATTCTCAAAAGCATTAACATCTGGGGTGCTGCATCACATCCAACTTGAAAAGGATTTGCTTTCATTTTGCAGTACTTCCCCGATGGAGATGGAGGAGGAGGAGAGAGAGATCTGTCAATTGAAATTCAGCAAGTCTCCTGTGGAAAAGGGGAGGGTTTTTTTTTTTTCTATTAATTTCCCAAGGGAATTATACTGCAAAAAAAGGATGGAAAAGAAATGCTGCTAACAGCCCTCACTGTGACTCAGCGCAGTGCTAAATTTACATCTTGCAAACAAAATGCTGGCCTTCTGCTGTACATCAGCTACCTTTTAAGAACTGAATTTTCAGTTTCCTGAAACAAAAATGTCAGCTGGACAAACCCTCTTCATTCCAGCTTGGGCCTGGCTCATCTGTCAAAAGAGACGTTGCAGTCCGTAGCCAGGGCAAGAAGTGGCCAAGCAGGAGAGATTCAATCCATCATGAGAAGAGGACCCATGATCCATCAGTGTAGTCATGGCACTGACTAGTTGGTCTCTTCTCCCAACTAACAAGGGATAGGACAAGATGAATTGGCCTGAAGAGACTTCTACTTTCTAATAAATATTTTGGGTGTAGAGAATTACGTCTCACAGCAGACAGTTCGTTGCAAGCCCAATTCCTCACACTTCCTTCTTTCCCTTTGTTCTTATATCTGAGCTGACATCATATGGCATGGAATGCCCCTTGGGCCAGTTTGGATCAGCTGGCTTGGCTGTGTCCCCTTCCAAGCTGTGCTGCAAAAAAATAGAAGGATTTTCAGCAAAGCAATGGAATGATCCTAATCTATCTATGGTTATCAGGTTGTGTCTAATCCCTAACATTATTTATCTTCTACTCAAAGTCTCTGGAAAATTCCTATTTACAATTAGTGTCTAAGGTAGGTACTAGTTCAAGCTGTAACAATAGCGTAGAGGTAAAATGAATTTATAGAAGATGAATAAACTGTAAACAAAGGTGATAAATAGGTACTGTGTTAGATCATGTTTCTTTCACATAGTTTATGAGAAAAGAATAATAGTTGGAGTCTGCTCCTTCATTGTAGCATTTTTACCTTTGTCCAATGAGATCAGTAAATGGAAGAGCTTAAGTTTGCTGGCAGACCAGGAGAAGGTTAGGTAGAGATGAAACCAAAGAAGTGGAGATGTTGGAGCAAAGTTATTATGGGTATGTGCCTATTTGCAAATTTAACTGTGAGCTTCTAGGTTTTTGGTGGTTTTTTTTGAGGGGGGGCTGTTTTTAGACTTGTGAATGAAGTTTCTCTGAGTTCTGTTTCTTTTTACTGTATTTTGGGTTTGAGGAAAGAGGAGGAAGGCAACATGATGCTGGATTGGTGGACTACTTTATGTTGTTGCTTGGTGTCATTGAATGTAGCAATACTAAGATAGCAAAATAATGATACTGGAGTGTGTCCAGCAGATCCAGGGAGGTTCTCCTCCCCCTCTACTCTGCTCTGCTGAGACCTCACCTGGAATGCTGCATCCAGTTTTGGGCTCCCCAGTTCAGGAGGGACAGGGATCTGCTGGAGGGAGTCCAATGAAAAGCTACCAGGATGATGAAGGGACTGGAGAACTGCTTGATGAGGAGAGGCTGAGAGCCCTGGGGCTCTCTAGTCTGGAGAGGAGAAGACTGAGAGGGGATCAAATGAATGTTTATAAATATCTGAGGACTGGAGGTCAAGAGGGAGGGGACAGGCTCTGCTCAGTTGCGCCCTGTGATAGGACAAGGGCAATGGAGAGAAACTCCAGCACAGAAGGTTCCACCTCGACATGAGGAGGAACTTCTTCACTGGGAGCATCACAGAGCACTGGAACAGGCTGCCCAGAGAGGTTGTGGAGTCTCCTTCTCTGAAGACTCTCAAGCCCCATCTGGATGCATTCCTGTGTGACCTGTGCTAGATTCTCTGGTCCTGCTCTGGCAGGGGGATTGGACTCGATGATCTTTGGAGGTCCCTGCCAACCCCTAACATCCTGTGAGCCTGTGATCCAAAGCCCACTGAGACCCACAGGGTAAAAAATACTCACAGAACTAGGAGCTTTTGATCAGGCTACCCCTTGCAAGCTTGAAACCTAAGAATTTTCCACTGCCCTAGTGCTAATAGATCTGTCCTCACCGTATCTCAGCTCCAATTGCAGGGGTTGTTGGAAGTGTTACTGCTCTGTTTCTACCCTGAGTGTTGTTACCTTGTGTCTGTGGTGTAATCCCCATCCTCGTGCCTTGTCTAGCGACTCATGGTGATCTGGCTGATGCAGGTTAATTGGAGTGAGAGGAAGTTCTGCAAATCAGAAGGTTCTGATGCTTTATTGGCTCCCCATAGCACAAGCTTGGAAATCTGAGGAAGATTTCTTTCCAATGGTGGGGGGAGGGGCCCGGGAAGGGGGATCTGCATTTCATATCAGCTGCTGTACCCCCAGGCTAGCACATTTGCTCTTTCATTTTTGCAGCTGTTCGATATCTCTCTGTCTTAAAATCTGGTTAATTTCTTTCTTTCTTTCTTCCTTCCTTCCTTCCTTCCTTCCTTCCTTCCTTCCTTCCTTCCTCTCTTTCTTTCTCTCTTTCTCTCTTTCTCTCTTTCTCTCTTTCTCTCTTTCTCTCTCTTTCTCTTTCTTTCTCTCTTTCTCTTTCTTTCTCTCTTTGTTTCTCTCTTTCTCTCTTTCTTTCTCTCTCTCTTTCTCTCTTTCTTTCTCTCTTTCTTTCTCTCTTTCTCTTTCTTTTCTTTTTTCCCCTGTGTGTGTTGTAGTGCTCAGTTTTTGCCTTTTGGAATCATTTGGATGCCAAGTGTTTTAAAGGAAGGCAGGGAGAGCCTGGTTTTATATCAGGCAAAAAAACTCTCAGTGTTGGGTGTTGTTGGAAGAAAAGACACCATGTAAGAGAATTAGGATGCATCACTTTCAGCAGCTGACATGTATCTTAATACCCCTTTGCTCTAATTGGCAGTTTAATTAACGATGACATTTTAATTGGCTATTTTACCATTTTAACTTGGATATTAGCATCAGCTACTCCTTTCATTAGTGGCAATTAATCTATGCCATCTCCATACCCATAGTAGGTCTTTCCAAATTTTATTTTACTTCTCTGAAGAGGCTGAAATCCTTTTCTGTTGCTCCTCCACTGCACTTCCTGGTGCTTAGGATGAAGTCTGCAGTGTCTACCATTTGAAAAAGTGGACTTAATCCATCATAGTATCACAGATGAACAAGGAAAAAAAAAACCCTTAATAGCAAGTAATTATCCATTGATTAACATTCTTGATACATTAAACCTTTTAAATGCAAACCAACTGTACCCTATACCTATGCCAGGTATTATCTGGCTCTACATTTCTCAGACATTTAAAATACACTCTTAACAAATTTTTTTTCCCTTCCTTATTTTGAATCCATCCTGGGTTTGTGCATGGTCTTAATTCAGTATTTTGAATTTTACATGAGGGCAAATAGAAAAGGTACTGCTAAGCCAATAGGTTACCCTTCTAGAAAGTAGAAGGGTGCCAAGAAATAAACACTGTACACAAGAAACAGACCAAACCAAGACACATCCAAACATCTACAAGCGAAGGATGGGACAAAGATACATTCCCATTGTGATTTAATAGAACTTAATAAGACTTTTGTTTTGTCTTGGAAAAAAAGAGCCTTGGGTTCCTTATGAAAGCTAGAATCTTCAAAGGAGCCCACAGGAGCCCAGCTGGGGCTTTGAAAATCTGAGCTTAAGGAAAAAAAAATCCACCCTCAACAGCTTTAGGTTCTCCATTATTCTCTTTTGCTCTTTAGGAAAGTGTCACATTGGGGCACAGGGGATAGAGGTGTGGGTGAAATGATCACCCCTGCTCTTGAAACATCTTCACGGCAGCCTTTCGAGACCTAATTAACATCAGCCACTTGAAAACCGCCTGGCGAAAGGCATGATGTAAACGGAAGAGAGGAGTGGGGAGAAGTTATTTATCATGAAAACAGGCAACTATTTTTAAATCCTTGTGCAAGAGAAACCAGGGCTCCTCTGTGGTGCCAGATTGGCAGCGCTGCCTGAGCTGTTCCCCACAGAACATATGCCCCGTGGGCAGCAGACTGCAGTTTGTCTCGCTGGTGCTTATGCCCTGTCCTAGATGACTTAGAATAGTCATGGAATAGTCTAAGCTTTTCAATAGTCTAAGCAATAGATTCAGTCTAAGCATTTCAAACCCAGCTGTTATAAATGGTCCACTTGCTGGTACGCAGTGGAATGAGGAAAGCAGGGTAGTAGAAGGAAAATGCAGAGGTTGAGGTGGGGAGCTGGGATAAGGCAGGTGGAAGTGAGTGTTTAGTCTTTGTGAAAGGCGGAAAAAGTACTTTTCATTTAATCTAACTCAGTAAATTAAATTTACCATTTAATTCAGTAAATTGTACACTTAAAATTACATATAAGGACTAATCCTGATGGTTTTTATATGAGGTTTTCATAGAATCTCAGAATTGTTAGGGTTGGAAGGGACCACAAGGATCAGCCAGTTCCAACCCCCCTGCCATGGGTAGGGACACCTCACACTACAGCAGGTTGATCACAGCCTCATCCAGCCTGGCTGCAAACACCTCCAGGGATGAGGCTTCCACCACCTCCCTGGACAACCCATTCCAGGCTCTCACCACTCTCATGGGGAAGAACTTCTTCCTCACGTCCAGCCTGAATCTTCCCAGTTCCAGCTTTATTCCATCCTCCCCAGTCCTGTCACTACCTGAGATCTTAAAAAGTCCCTCCCCAGCTTTCTTGTAGCCCCCTTCAGATACTGGAAGGCCACAATAGTCACCTCAGAGCCTCCTCTTCTCCAGACTGAACAGCCCCAACTCTTTCAGTCTGTCCTCATAGGAGAGGAGCTCCAGCCCTCTGCTCATCCTCGTGACCCTTCTCTGGACACCTTCCAGCATGTCCATATCCCTCCTGCAAGCCTCCAGCTTCCAGCTCTCCTCTTGGCTGTGCTAAAACTGCCAGTTCATACTTTTGCAATGGTAGCTTTTTAGCTTTTTCTCTCTTTTTTTTTTTTTGTGTGGTTTTTTTTTACTATGGATGGTTACCTGCTGAGAACAGGATGGAGCCTATCTTTCTCCATTTAATGTTTCACTCTGTAGTAACGAAGACCACGGTGTAAAATGGTTCATCCAGCTCAACAACAATTTTTATGCAAAGGAAAGAGCAAGCTTGCAAACCAAGGCTATGAAATGTGAGTCCCTGCCATTAATTCTTTCACCACTTCATGTGGAGATAGAAAATTGTGTTCTTCTAAGTGCAAATGGCTGCTGAGCTGTTTCTCAACCTGTTTATGAAAGCTGGCACAGGAAGTGGCTTGCTCATCAAATATTGGCATTGTTTTGGTTATGTGTTGTGCTTGGAAATATTATGCAGAGAAATATCACTGTGGGTACTTAATGGTAACAATTTCAGACCATAAATCACCAGCTCCTGTGTTTTGAGTTTGTTATGCTACTAACAGCTGTGCTAAACTACACAGATAAGCTATCTTTGTGGCTACTGCTATTTTTATGAGGCAGGCAGGAGAATGGGCTGTATTTATTAGTTCCAACTAATTGCATTAAGGATAAGGAAAAAAAAAAAGGATGAGGGAGAGGAGTCATGACACTTTTTTCCTATGCTCTTACAAACAGATAAGTGTGTTCAAGGTAATAATGCAGCAGTTTAACCAGATTTAAAAAAAAAAAAAAAAAGAAAAAGAAAAAAATGCTTTAAGAATAACTTTTGGGTTGGTTTCATTTATTTATTTATTTGTTTTCAAATTTGTGAACAACAGCTGCTGTTATGATTCATGAGGAGGGAGCCCAATACTGTGCTCAGTGATGTTTCCTTAGCGTGTGTGTTCGGATAAAGTAAAAGCAGAAAGTAACTCTTCCAGTGAAGATATTGATGCTCTGCTTGACTGACCAGCATCACACTGGTGCTGCTAATAGCATCTCAGGCAGTACAGCTAAACTTTGAGTGAATCATTGCCTATCTTACAGCAACAGGAATCAGTTCCTCTAGACTGCAAATCATCGACTTACAGTTTTGAACTCACTGCCAGGACTGAGAAGTTAGTCACGGAAATATCAGCTGAGGTGGCTGGGGCTTGGGGGTTTGGTTTGTTTGGCTTTCTTTTCTCCTGAGTATTTGTTTACAGGCTGGAGGATTATGCCATATTACTTACAAAACTTGCTGAGGTGTCCCTATCTCAAGTTCTTATAGAGCACAGAGCTTTTTGCTTGTTTCAGTTAGGTTAGCTGACCAGGTCATTGAATTTTCATGATGCTTCTTGTGCAAAAGAATATATTCTGCTCCCTGTTATCTAGGGATGTTGTACACAGGAAGGCAGAGTTGCTGACTTAGGCTGTTTCACTTTCTGCTCTTTTGGAGAAAATGTGCTCAAATGCTTCTGTAACGCCAAATATTTCACAGCTTTCCCTCTTACTTCTGTCCTCAAGCGTTCAGCACCAGAGATCCGCCTTCTATCAGAGGGCATCTGGGCAAAATAATCTCACAGCCAATCAATGACACTACTAATCTGGCAGGATAAAGCTGTGTATTCCCTTCCACCTCAGGGGGCTGCCTTTGCAACTCCCAGCCACCTGCCAAGAAAATGCCAGGCTCGGCTTTGTGATGCAGCGGTATAGGGAATTAGGCAGTGGGGCTGCCAGGCTAGTAAAGGCGAACAGGCTGAAATTGAGCAGAGATGTTGCTCCTGAGAAACAGGAGCAGGGTCTCTTTGTGTGAACTACAGGATCTTAGCTAGAGTGGCAGGCTGCATGGTAATACTTGTCTGTGATGACAGCAGGCATCTAATGTTCTGTAGGTTTAACGCTCTCAGGCAGTGCGCTCTCCTCACGGTATTGGTTTCTGGGAAGGATGAGCTGTCACCACTCTTGATGTGTGTAGAGAACAGAGGTCTCCTGAGACAAGGTTGTTCATTATGCTTCCTGAAGAACCATTAAATTTCTCTCAGTGCAATGTGATCTACTCCTTGGGCAGAGACATTGTTTTCTGAGCCTTTTCTTCTATCCTGACCTCCACTTCTGTGATTTTTATTTTTATTTTTGTTTTTATTTTTATTTTTATCTTTATCTTTATCTTTATCTTTATCTTTATCTTTATCTTTATCTTTCTCTTTATCTTTATCTTTATCCTTATCTTTATCTTATCTTTATCTTTATCTTATCTTTATCTTTATCTTTATCTTTATCTTTTTCTTTATCTTTATCTTTATCTTTATCTTTATCTTTATCTTTATCTTTTTCTTTATCTATTTTTATTTTTATTTTTATCTTTATCTTTATCTTTACCTTTATCTTTATTTTAATTTTTATTTTAATTTTAATTTTCATTTTAATTTTTATTTTTTATTTTTAATTTTTATTTTTATTTTTAATTTTACTTTTATTTTCATTTCTATTTATTTTACACTTGTTGTTACTAGTATTTTTTTTTTAAATCTGCAAACAGCAAGACTGCAGAAATATGTGAGTACTAACAGTGCAGCCCTTTCCTGCAGAATCTGACAGTGGCAAGATGAAACACTGCACGTTGTTACTGCATATCTGGTATGTATCAAGCCTTTCTAAAAAATCAGACCATTCATATCATGCTGCTTTGTCTGAAGGTGCAGGATTCTGGTGGCTGTTTGTGAAAACACACTGGTGGTGTGGCAGGATTTCAAGGTGGTTGTTAAGTGGTGCATGGTAATAAATTGTGAGAGTCTTGATTTTGATTGAGGTTGGGCAGGCTGCTTTATCTCAGCAACTGAAAAAGTTCTAACTATGGGAGAGCAATTGAAGTGAATACAGACATCGAGCTGCTGTGTCTGTCTGAGATCTGTCTGCTTGCTATATAATAATTAGGCATTGAATTTGTGAGGTTGTGAGAAAGGAAAAGAAAAGGGTAAAGAAAAAATAAAAAGCATGGCATGACTAACAATAGGATTTTGTGTCTATTTGCTATCTTTTTAGGTGCAGCACTGCACTCAGAATTTACCCTTTTACTCTGAAATGTTATTGTCTGTCAACAATTAACAAGACTGGGATGAAATTTTAGGTTGAAACTCATAGATAAATTTTTTGTGGCTAATTATATAATGCAATTAACTGCAAAAAGCTCTCCATGTAGATCTTCTCTGGGAGAGTGTATAGCACATTCTACAGAACTCTTTCAGCCTTCTTCTTTTTTTTTTTTGCCAGTCTGAGCATCTGGTGACCAAATTAATGAAATCTGCATCCATCATTTCAGCAGCCAGATTTTTCTTAAAATACATGCTCAGCCCAGCTGCTGAATCTCTCTTCCTGAGTTATTTCACTCATGCTTCGTGCTCCATTGTGATGCAAATGGTGAGTTTGGGTTTTTCTTTGGGGGATATCGTCCAGTTAAGCGCCGCTCACAGTCACTGACAGACTCTGTGTGAGTTTGACCACACGGAGCAGTTGTGCTTAGTTTTGCCAACGTGGATGCTCTCCAACCTTCACCTTTGTTTGCCTTTTGGACGACACATGCTCTGTCTGGTGATTACCAAGCAGGTCTGGGAGGCTGACCATACCGAGATGTAAACACAGCAGTGCAAGCAGTGCCGGTTCCCGGTCTAATCGGGCGTCGTGTCTGCGACCTGAGTCACGTTTTAATAAGTGGGGTGGCAAATTGCATCACAGCTGCCTCAACAGAGAAAATAAGAATTGTTTGCACTGTTAATTAGCTTTTTTTTTTCTTTTTTCTTTTTCTTTTTCTCTTTTTCTTTTTCTTTCTGTTTTTCGGGTTTTTTTTTCATTTTTCTTTTTCTTTTTCTTTTTCTTTTTCTTTTTCTTTTTCTTTTTCTTTTTCTTTTTCTTTTTCTTTTTCTTTTTCTTTTTCTTTTTCTTTTTCTTTTTTTTTCTTTTTGCTGTGATCTGTGGGTTTCCTACAAATGGGATTCCATGGCAGATTAGCCAGGAACTCACAGCTTGTTCAAAAGTCTGATATCTTCCCAGATGCTGTGGCTATGATTCAAGCAGTCCTTGGCTAAGGGCCTCTCTCTTGCTGTGCCCAGTTCATGGTCTGGACCTTGCCCTTAGTTCAGAGAGGGCTAAGGGCCTCTCACTTGTGTGTTCTGTTGCTGAGCTGCAGCCTCTTCTGGGATTCAATTCCCTTGGAGTTTTCCCCTTTCTGCCTTGGTCCAGGTTCAAGGCCTGGGTGAAGTTGTTGGTCTGCTAAAGCAGATTCTTCAGCTGCTACTCAGGCAGCATTTGGCTCTTGTCTCTTTGTGGTAAGCAGGTCCTCAGCTGCTAATCTGGCAGCAGTTGGCTCTTGTTGCTGCCTGGGTGAGCACAAGGCAAGCTGCCTGAGTTCTTGGCTGTTGTAAATACTGTCCCAAGACAATTAATGCCCTTTGGTAAGACAGAACCCTGATAACTGGCCCTATGGGATGGGGCATATCCAAACATGGCCAGGGGCACACACAGTTGACAGCTGTGTCACAAAGTTGATCACACCTGGTCCATGGTTATCTGGCCCCCAGGTTTGCACATTCAGGGGTGCTCACAGGGTTAATCAGAGCTGCTGCACATTTGCCTTGACCACCTGGACCCCAGGAAGTGTCCAGGTTAGCACAGTCACAGGTGCTTAGCCTATTGCCTGGGCTAGGGCATGTCTGGGGGTTTGACCCTTCAGGACAAAGGGAGATTTAGCAGTATTGTTTTCTGAGTTATTGGACTTCTTCAGGAGAGGTTGCTGAGGGTAACATTTGGTGCTCTGTACACGTTAGTGCTTATATCCCTAAATATTTTCAAAGGCTTAGGAATAAATTGTAGTTATTTCTTAATTTGAAACTTCTAGAGTGGCAATGCAAGGAGAGGCTGTCTACAAAACTTTTAAAGGAGGATGAAAACATTATTCCTAGAATATTGAACATTAGCAAAGCCAGTGGGGAATCTGAAATAGGCAGACCACAGACTGTAGAAGTGTATTTCTTGAAATACAGGTCTCAATCAGAGTTGACTTTATGGGCAAGCTAAAGTTATCATCAGTGATACAGTATCACCCCCCCTGCTCTGGGGGAGCTGAATGTAGTTGTAGCCCCTGATAATGAGGTGCCATTGGGTGATGAATGCAGGCACAAACCTCCTTGCTGCTCGAGCAGTGAGATTCCAGAAATGCAGAGAGCAGAGAGACAGCATTACAGAGTCTCAGAGTGTTCTTAACAGCAGAAGTCCCAGAAGCCCTTGACAGAAGCAGCAGCTAACAGAAGTAGAAGTACTGAGTATATCCCTAGCAGCATCCCTAAAGCAAAGTTCCAGTCAAATCCCTAGAGAGGCCCTAACCCCCCCCAATCTCCAGTATTGCTCCAAGTAGCTGCTTCAATTCTCTTCCATATCAATCATTTAACCAATAAAACCCAACCACATCTATAAGCTCAAATCTTTTCCCACTGAGAGGTGCCAGGATACCAAGGAGGTGGCTTCTGCAGCATGTTCCAGTCAAAGGTGCCACCATGTAAAGAGGCTGGCTTCTGCAGGAATGTTTTCCTTAGGAATGTTTTCCTTAGGAATGTTTTCCTTAGGGATGTTCTTGTTTTGTTCCTCACAGTGTCCCATTCGTTGGCTTGAGAATCACACTCTGGGAACACGTCCCAGCAGCACAGTGGCTGCAACAACATAGAAGTCTTCTGCTACTCCTTTCACATGGCAAATTTCACCCTAAAACAGT
Organism: Indicator maculatus; assembly: GCA_013399975.1. Classification (NCBI taxonomy): domain Eukaryota; kingdom Metazoa; phylum Chordata; class Aves; order Piciformes; family Indicatoridae; genus Indicator; species Indicator maculatus. The sequence continues at coordinate 126,941 of VXBD01009693.1, read as the reverse complement.
CTCTGAGTCATAGAATCATAGAATTATTAGGGTTGGAAGGGACCCCAAGGATGAGCCAGTTCCAACCCCCCTGCCATGGGCAGGGACACCTCACACTACAGCAGGTTGCTCACAGCCACATCCAGCCTGGCTGCAAAAAAACTCCAGGGATGAGGCTTCTACCACCTCCCTGGGCAACCTGTTCCAGAATGAATAAAAACAGTTGGGCTAGTGAGTTAAGAAACAGTGTTCTTTTTACACGTGTTCTAACTTTTAAGAGCAGTCTAAAACAATTTGTCTGTCAAGCTCGGCCATATCCTTTCCAGGGATAAAAAGTAGGGAAGCTAACACTTTCTAAATAGTAGCTTCTATAATTAACTATGGGTGAAGATGGCTCAACAAAAAGCAGCAGCTCACTTTTACAGCTTTGCTTTCAGGTTCTGAGGAAAAATCTCTGGTGCTCTGTGCTTGCATGGTGTTCAAAATGCTTAGGAATGGAGAATGCAATAAAAAGTGCTGCAGATAACATTAATGCAATTCATGCAGCACATAGTAGAAGATATTACAAAGAGAATTATGACAAAAAACCCCAACAAACTTGTAAACAGAGCCTTTGATTTAACTTTCTTCAATTTCACTGTGTGACAAAGAATCTCAGAACCTCTAAATATAATCACAGGATATGAGTGAGAAGAGGACTTGTAGGTAGGTCAGAGATCTGTGTTACTGATAGGTAAGGAGTAGTGACCACACAGCCTTGGGGTTATCACTGTTACTGCTGATTTTCAGGGCAGGCAACTTGTATGATGCAAAAAGAAGATGATCTTCACAGTGTTATGTGGCAGAAAGAGGACAAGCTCTTTCTACCTGTGTGTTATAGTTTGATTAGAATCACAGAATCATGGAATCATAGAATTGTTAGGATTGGAAGGGACCTCGAGGATCATCCAGTTCCAACCCCCCTGCCATGGGCAGGGACACCTCACACTACAGCAGGTTGCTCACAGCCACATCCAGCCTGGCTGCAAAAACCTCCAGGGATGAGGCTTCCACCACCTCCCTCAACAACCTCTTCCAGTGTCTCACCACCCTCATGGGGAAGAACTTCCTAACATCCAATCTGAATCTCCCTATTTCTAGTTTTCCTCTGTTCCCCCCAGTCCTATCACTCCCAGACACCCTAAAAAGTCCCTGGTTGATTCTGTGATCCCCTCTCAGTCTTGTGAGAGATGTATCCAGGCTAAAGAGCCTCAGGTCTCTCAGTCTCTCATCAGAAGGGGAATGTTCCAGTCTCCTAATCATCCATTGGACTCTCATCAGTAGTTCCCTCTCCATCTTGAACTGGGGAGCCCAGAACCATACACAATACTCCAGGTGTGGCCTCACTATGGCAGAGAAAAGGAGGAGAAGAACCTCTGTCAACCTGCTGGCCACATTAGTGATGCACAGGTCTCTTTCAACCTGATGGATTCTGTATTTCTGTGTGATTCTGTGACCTCTTTAAATGCAATTGGATATTTGGTATTCTCAAGGTCTATTTGAGTTTTACTTGAACAGATTGAGAACTCAATAAGCCAAACCTGAGCCTAAATGAGGACCAAGGTACTTGCATTAAGAGAAGAAATCTGTGAATGTGTTTAAATCTGTGAGGAGACAGCCAGTATGTAAAAATATATGGAGTGTACAATTGCCTGGGCTGGCAAAGATTGATAAAAAATGGTTGAAGAATGTTAAATTCATCTCAAAATTCAACTGGATATGCTTAGCCTTTAAGGAACTTCCTAGAGCATTGAGAACTATTGAGCTGTTTAATATTCTCCAGTGTNTGGCCCTTCTCTGGACACCTTCCAGCACCTCCAGATCCTTCTTGTAATAGAGACTCCTGGATGGATGCAGTACTCCAGGTGGGGTCTCACCAGAGCCCACAGAAATCAGAGATGGAAGTGATACAGCTATTCAAGCTCTCTGCAAATGTGCTGTAAGGCATATTGAAATGGAGATGCTTTATGTATTTGCTCCAAATGTTGTGTAGGTAGTAGGACAGTGCTGGGTGTGATCACCATTTGGGTCTGATGCTTAGTTATGTATCCTGGTGTCAACAAAACTCACATCAAAACTTTCGGAAGGATCACAGTAAAAGGCTGGACTGGATTATCTCTCAAAAATATACTTTGTATTCCCCATTATTATGCTTCTTATTCCTCATTCTTATAAGCTTCTCTAATGCTCAGTGGCCAAAGAATTGGATGATGGAAGAGAGGAGGCATTCCTGTGTGGTACTGGTTCACAGGATCACAAGATGTTAAAGGTTGGAAGGGACCTCCAGAGATCATCAAGTCCAACCCCCTTTCCAGAGCAGGACTGTAGAATCTAGTGCAGGTCACAGAGGAATGCATCCAGATGGGGCTTGAAAGACTCCAGAGAAGGAAACTTCACAACCTCTCTGGGCAGCCTGTTCCAGTGCTCTGTCACCCTCACAGTGAAGAAGTTCCTCCTCATGTTGAGGTGGAACCTCCTGTGCTGCAGTTTTTATCCATTGCCCCTTGTCCTATCACAGAGTGTGGCTGAGAAGAGCCTGGTTGAATGAAAGTTGATGCACAACAGCATCACTAAATTCTGTGCATAGCATTCAGCCTGATTGATGCAGATTTCTATGAAGGATGAAAAGGACTTGAGAAAGGCCAAAAGGATTTGAGTTGCTGTATCAGTTGTAGCAATGGTTTTGGAAAAGATCAAGGTCTAGAACAGTCCCCATTTATTTCTATATATGTAAATAATAATTTTTAACATTACTTGCTAAATCACTGTGTGAAACAGTGTTCAGTTGTGTGTTCAGTCTGATGATGTAGAGACAATCAGTGTCCTGCTTTGCAGGACAGCACTGTGAGAATGTAAACTTTAGATTCCTCTCCTTTTTTTTTTCACTTTGATGTGCACAAATTTGAAAAGAAACGTATTAATTTCTATTAGCTACTGCTAGGAATAATAAACAGTTGTAATTCCATCCTCACTGATAGTATGAGGACTCCAGCACAGGGCTCTGTGCTGAAGAGGAGTTCTGCCTGATGAAGTAATGCCAAGCATAGTATGACACCACTTACAGAAATAATACAAAGTGTTTCAGCCACTTAACAAAGGAAGCATCAACCTGTGTTTATAATAAGGACAGTACAGAAAGAATAGTCCTGGTTAATACTTAGAATATAATCTGGAATTATTCTCCACTAGTCTATGATTATCCTGTAGCTCATAGTGAAGGGGAAAAAAAAAAAAAACAACCACCAAGTTTCTCTCAGGCATATTTCACCTAAATTTAGGCAGCTCACAGAGGTACCTAAACCAGAAGCTTAATCACCCTGAATGCCTTCTGTAGTGTGTCTCTAGAGGAGGAAGTCATTAACCCCCAGTCAGAAATAATGCTGCAAAATGTTTTCTTTCTTGTGTTGTTTAATGAGACACCCTAAGGATCTCCTGTCTTAGACAGCAGGCTTGCTTCCTTCAGGCCTATGCTTGCAGTGCTAAATGCCTGATCTGCCTGACTTTTGTTATGAGTATCTGTCAATGATTACAGGATATTATCAAGTGGCTGTTACGTGTCTGTTAAGGGAATAAAATTGTAAAACAGCTCTAATTCATCTTGCCTTTTACATTTCTAGATAAGGCTAATCAACTCTGTGTTATTCAGTGTGTGATTGTTACGATGTCTAGGAGTCTGGATAGTTTATTCTGTGATGGTTTCTGTGTTAAAGATCAGTGTAAAATGGTGAAAAATAAGTCAAGAGGCTCTGTTTAAAAAAAAAGCGAGAAAGAAAAAGAGAGAGAAAGAAAGAAAAAGAGAGAGAAAGAAAGAAAAAGAGAGAGAAAGAAAGAAAAAGAGAGAGAAAGAAAGAAAAAGAGAGAGAAAGAAAGAAAAAGAGAGAGAAAGAAAGAAAAAGAGAGAGAAAGAAAGAAAAAGAGAGAGAAAGAAAGAAAAAGAGAGAGAAAGAAAGAAAAAGAGAGAGAAAGAAAGAAAAAGAGAGAGAAAGAAAGAAAAAGAGAGAGAAAGAAAGAAAAAGAGAGAGAAAGAAAGAAAAAGAGAGAGAAAGAAAGAAAAAGAGAGAGAAAGAAAGAAAAAGAGAGAGAAAGAAAGAAAAAGAGAGAGAAAGAAAGAAAAAGAGAGAGAAAGAAAGAAAAAGAGAGAGAAAGAAAGAAAAAGAGAGAGAAAGAAAGAAAAAGAGAGAGAAAGAAAGAAAAAGAGAGAGAAAGAAAGAAAAAGAGAGAGAAAGAAAGAAAAAGAGAGAGAAAGAAAGAAAAAGAGAGAGAAAGAAAGAAAAAGAGAGAGAAAGAAAGAAAAAAGAGAGTGAGAAAGAAAAAAGAGAAAGAGAGAATGAGAAAGAGAGAAAGGGAAAGGGAGAAAGAGACAAAGAGAAAGAAACAGAGAAAGAGAAACAGAGAAAGAGAAACAGAGAAAGAGAAAGAGAAAGAGAAAGAGAAAGAGAAAGAGAAAGAGAAAGAGAAAGAAAGAGAAAGAGAGAAAGAAAAAGAGGCAGAAAGAAAGAGGTGAGAGAGAAAGAGAAAGAAAGAAAAAGAAGAAAAAGAAGAAAAAGAAGAAAAAGAAAAAGAAAAAGAAAAAAGAAAAAAAGAAAAAATAAAAAAGAAGAAAAAATGAAAAATAGAAGAAGAAGAAAAAGAAGAAAAAGAAAAAGAAGAAAAAGAAAAAGAAGAAGAGAAAGAGAAAGAAAAAAGAAAAATAAGAGAAAGAAAGAAAAAAGAAAAGTAAGAGAAAGGAAAGAAAAAGAGAAAGAAAAAGAAAAAGAGAAAGAAAAAGACAAAGAAAAAGAAAAAAGAAAAAGGAAAGAAAAATAAAGATAAAAAATAAAAATAAAAAGAAAAAGAAAAAGAGAAAAAAGTGCCAGCCAAGAGCATTTAATTACAGCTGTTTATGTTGAAAAGGCTGAAGATCATGGAACAATGTGCTGAGTGGAATGAGCAAGAATTGCCACCCTGTGCTTTGCATGTTAAAAGTAATGAGGGCAGTCCAAACAAATTTATTTGCATTCTGTCCAACTTTGGCTGGAAAACACCATGCAGTTCCACAGAATAGTTTAATTGCCTAGTATAGCATAATTGCCAGGCATGGGGAGTAATATAATTTACATGTCTGACCACGAAATGAACCAGGGAAACTGCTGGGTTTTAACAGCTTGGTTTTGATTTAGCTGAGCTTCAGGATTATTATAAATGCAAATTCCAGTGTTGATGGCTTGCAGTGGTACCTCATGTTTCATCATCCTGCATCCTGGGGTTAGGGAGGCACCCACAAAACAGACAGCAAGAGCTACCCAAAAATGTGGTTTTATTGTGGTCAAAATTACTCTGCACTCCTTCCAAAGTTCAGGGGTCAGCTGAGAACATACTCGACACAACCATTCAAGCTTTAACCTTAAACTTTAAGGAATATTCTTTCCAGGAAGATGAACCAAAATGTGCATGCCCTTTCTCACATAAAGGAAGCTTCCCACTCAAGAGTACCCAAAATACACACTCACCAAAGCAAGGGTGAGGACTCACTCAGTCCACAGAGGAACCCTTAGATGGCATCCCAGTCTAAAAGGAGATGATCTGACTGCCAGGCTGCCTGCTGTGTGGAGACCAACTCAAAACGTCACTGTAGCAGGACTCCATTTATACCTAAGCCAAGGGTGCTCTGTGGTCATTTCTAATTAGCTGGAGGGCTGAGCTCATAGAACCACACAGAATCAGGGCAATAACTTGAGTCTAGAGGTGCCAGTTAATGTCTGATAGGTGCCATGGAGAATGAGGCATTGACAACCTCACATGTTCAGCAGTCACCCTTTCACCTCTGGACTGCAGCAAGCCTGCACAGAGTACTGGAAGCTCTCTGCAGGGTGGGTCTTGCAGCACCAGCAAAAGCCTAAGGCAAGCAGTGCCTCAGAAAGCTGTGCCACCGCTGGGCTCTTGGGAAGGCATGGAGAAAACACAGCACCCCAACATCCCTCGGGCCAGCTGCCTGCAGCAGGGTGCCACCATTGAACCAACTCCGGGGCTGGGGAAGCCAACACAGAAGGCTGGACCTGCGCTTCACCTTTTCTCCCCCCAGCTGTCTGTGTGTTTGGGTGCCAGGAACAGCCATCAGCCACTGGTCTCTTGCCCTGCCCCACAGGCTCTGGGGCAAGCCACTGTGAAGCCACCCAGCTCCCCGCTTACCCAACTTAGACACAGCACTTGCACCCCCTCGTTAGCCCTGCTCTGGAGATGAGTTGAGGCTCTCTCCCTGGCAGTTTAGGCTGGGTGCCTCCTAAGCTGCCACACAGTTACCCCTCCAGTGTCCAGAGTGCCCAGCCCAGTAGGTGGGCACAGGAAACAACATATTTCTACCCATCAATCCTGCACCCTATAAATCTGATTGCAAAGTCATTGTCTTTCTCTTTTGTTCCCTCTCTGCTCCCGTGGGAGATGCTTCCCTACTGGGTAAACAGTGGGGGAGTATCTCAGGCCTCTTTGGTCTGTTTAGATCTAATGCCAGGATAAGAATTTGGGGGATCAGCCTGACACCAGGCTAGCAGTGTGGGGGAGGGAAGAAAGAGCCCTGGGGGTTTTGGGTGCACCCTCATGTGGGGAGAAGGGAAGCACTGAGTTTTTAGTGTGGTGTGAAGGAACTCTGTATGCTTTGGCTATGCTCACCATTAATGCTTTCTAGTTTTCATAGAATATTAATTGCTTTTCCATTCTAAACCTTCCATCACTAGCCAGTCCATTTGTGTGAGCTTCATTCTTCTGCTCCTTTTGGGGCAATAGAGCATCTGTCTCTCTCTAAACTAGGACAGGCTCCTGTAGTACAGACAGATAAGGCCATGCCCTGACCTCAGCCTAAAAGCTGTGCCCACCAAAGCAGCACACTGATCATGTTGGCTTTTAGCATGGCACAGCTGGAGGCAACAAAATACAGCAACCTCTTGGACAGCTCTGAGGAGTGGGGGGGACAACACAGCTACCCCTTGCAAAGTCCTGCCAGGGCACAGGCTAGACTTGGCTCCCATCTGTGACAGCTATGACAGCACAGTCCTCGTGTGCTGCTGTGGACCACTGCTGGCCCAGAGCTGGGCAGACCTGAGAGACACTTCCAGGTCCAGAGCTGGGTAGACTTGAGAGATACTTTCAGGACCAGAGCTGGGTACACCTGACAGCCCCTTCCAGGTCCAGAGCTGGGCAGACCTGACAGCCCCTTCCAGGTCCAGAGCTGGGTAGACCTGACAGCCCCTTCTAGGTCCAGAGCTGGGTAGACCTGAGAACCCCTTCCAGGTCTAGAGCTGGGTAGATCTGACAGCTACGTCCAGGCCCAGAACCAGGTGGAATTGATCTTTTAGCTGATCCTACCAGCTTCTAGCAAGCTTCAGCCCTTTGTCAGGGGTCTGCCAGGCTTTTGTGTTCGTTGGGGTTGTAACTGCCGCAGCTGCAGACTTGTGGAAACCATCAGAGTGAATCGTGGGTTGTGCCTGTGAGGCCCTTGATGAGGAGAGGTCTTGTCTTGAGAGCAATGTCTGGCTCTGCCCTGTTGCACCTCAGCCTTGATGGAAACAGGGAGAAAAGCTTGTGTGTGCTTGGTACACTGAAGCTGATACACTTTTTAACCCAATAAAAATTCTGAGTTATGGAAATTTTGAAGAGTGCAATTTTGATGAGTTCCATTTTCTGGAGAGTTAATGTGCATTGCAATTCTTGTTGTTCACTTCACAGGCTTCTCCTATTGACTTCAGATAGTTAATAGGAAGATGCTCTCCAAGCATTTGAGTCTGCTTTGATGAGTGTCTTTGCAGTGTAATGCTCACCTGTGTCATTTGCAAGAGCTGGGATAGCAAACAAAATTGGTTCTATGCTTAGGTGAGGCTAAAGCTGTGTTTGGGAAACAAGCTCCTATCTTGTCTAAATCAGTATAAAATATACATTAGTTTCAGTGGGATAACACTTGTGCCTTGGGTCTGATTAAATGGCAGTTTAAGCTGATGGTAATACTGGCAATGACTCCCCTGAATTTTGGGTTTATTTATTTTGTTAGGAGATAATAACCTTTTCAATGTTGTTTTATTAGACACAGACTGCATGACCTGGCATCTGTCATTCAATGCACTCTCTAGGCAGATTTCTTATTCCATATGCATTAGTGCAGCATGCTGGGAACATTATGCATTTAAAATGAATTGCAATGGCATTCAAATGCTTGGGGTTTTGTTTTTGTTTTTTTTTTTTTAATGTAGGCTTCATCTCTTCAGTTTAAACACAACTGACTTTCAATTGCACTGAAGACATGAATGTTGTATGATTTTATTGTCAAAAATGACAGAAGGGACACAAGGTCTTTCTCTTGCTGTTAGCAGAACTTTACCTTCCTAGCGAGCAAATCTTGTTTGAAGCTCTTTTGTTGTGTGTGCCCTCCCCCTGCCCCATCCCCACCTCTCCTCCTGCCATTTGCAGCCTTCAAGAAAACTTTTGGGGGGAGATATTAATTTTTTTTTCAAGCTGTCAAGGCTAGGACTTGACATTCTGAGTTTTCCTCTATCTCACCCTGCCAGTGTGTGGTAGTTTGGCCCTGGCTAGGGGCCAAATGCCCAAACCCAATACACAGTGTGATACTGACTATTACTTTTTGAGATCACTATGTAGGAAGTATATGATGATGATGGAAAATTTTCATCTCTGCTGCCCTTAGCCAAATAGTCTTTGCTCTTCTCTTTCCTTTAATTTTTCCTGTTGGAATTCATTAGCTGTTCTCAGTGAACACTCTGCATGCCCACTGTGATGTAGAGGTGGCTGAGTGAGATCATGCCTAGGTTTATCCTGCTGAGTATTAAATCAAACCCAGTATTCATTATTTAAAACAATCAATCAAACAAACAAAAAAAAAGGAAAGTAAGCCACCAAGATAAATAAATAAAAGAACACCCCCCCATGCATGAAAAAGACAGATGATGGGTTGCAGAGTAACTACAAAGTGCAAATTAATCTTGATGTTTTTTACTTCTGTAATAAATTCTCTCTATATTTAATATTTCTGGTCATGGTATCTTCAGACACCGCCGTGATTTATTTGCAAAGTATATTTCCAGGCTCTGTTATTCAGTTGTGGGCAACATATTCCACACACAAGGAATATGAAGGCAGTTAAACAATTTAAGCACAAGCCTGGGAATTTCCAATGCAGCCATTCAAATTGGATGTGGAGGGATTCTGTGGCAAATTAGTTGGCTACTCAGGGCTTGCTCCTTTGTCTTTCCAGATGCTGTAACTATCATTCAAGCAGCTCTTGTCTTGGAGAGGACTAAGGGACCTCTCTCCTCTTGGGTGCTCCAGCACAGGGCTCAAGTGTTTTCTTCCTGGTTCATGGGCTGTGGGTTTTCCTTGGCTTAGGGAAAGCTAAGGGGCCTCTCTCTTGGGTGCTCCAGCACAGGGCTCTCAGAGCATTGATTGCTTCAGGCTGCAGCAGTTCAGTTCATCTGGGATTCAGTTCTCTCAGGGCTTTTCCCCTCTCTGCCTCTGGCACGGGGCTCTTGGAGCGTTGGTTGCTTTGGTCCAGGCTCAAGGCCCAGGTGTAGTTTGCCTGCTAAGACAAGCTTTCAGCTGCAGATCCAGCAGCATTTGGCTCTTGCTGCATTCTGGGTGAGAACAAGGCCAATTGCCTACCATCTTGTCTGGTTTAAACACTGTCCAAAGACAATTATTGTCTGTTGGTAAGAGAGAAACCTGATAGCTGAACCTATAGGATGGAGCATATCCAGACATGGCCAGGGGCACACACAGTTCATGTGTATGTTACAAGGTCAGTCACACATGCTACACATTTGCCTGGACCATCTGGACCCCAGGAAACGTCCAGGTTAGCAATTTTAGTGCTCCTTAGCCTCTTGTCTAGGTTAGGGCATGTTTTGGGGTTTGTCTCTTCTTGTCCAGGGAGGTGATTGAGGCCCCATCCCTGAAGGTGTTTAAGGACAGACTGAATGAGGCTCTGGCCAGCCTGATGTAATGTGAGGTGTCCCTGCCCATGGCAGGGGGGTTGGAACTGGCTGAGCCTTGTGGTCCCTTCCAACCCTGACTGATTCTATGATTCTACCACAACTTTTCTTTTTTTTTTTTTTTTTTCTTTTTTTTTTTTTTTCCTCAACAGGTTCCCAGTCAGGATGTGACCTTCTGTACAATGGAAACCTGTGAAGAAAGATTCAGATAGCAGCTGGAAATCTAGACAGCGGATGGATATTTCTCTTCTTAAGCATCAACTTTTTAAAACACTATGGTGATTTGGAAAGTCCCAACAGTGGACTGCAAGCTTTTCCTCAGTTCAACCAATGGGTTTCCCAGTCCTTTCTCCCAGACACTGATGCTCAGAGATGGTGTGTGATGGGAAAAGCACCATGTCTCTGTGTTTGTAGCCCCTGTTTTTTGGATTAGATCGCTGAATCGCGTAACGGCTTTTGTTTGAAGAGCGAGGAGTGGATGTGATGGATTTATCTTCAGAGATGAGCAAACATGGAAGGAATCCAATAAGTCATAAGCTAGAAGATCAAAAGAAGGTAAGGGTTTTTTTTTTAATTATCCTTAATTGTATTTGCACCACTTGCAAGACACTGATGGCTTGTAATCAGCTGGAAGTGAATGTGCTTTTGAGGATAAAGCAGTCTGCAGTACATTGAACTGCTCTTAGGGGACTCAATTTCTTCATCATCTGGTATGTTTCTTTCTAATACTGCTTGGTTGCCTGGCAATTTCGTGTCAAAAGCTCCCTGAGTATGTCTAGCAATTTGTTTGGCAAAACCTTTACTTGCTATCAGTACTGAATTGGCATATCAGTGGTCTGCTGACCTGAGCTAGTTCCCTGCCATGACTCTGAGACTAAGGTCCTCTCCTCTTACCATGGAGGTGCAGAAACCCTTCCTATTTTTTCCTATCAGTAGTTCTGCAGAATCTGGCTTTCTGCTCATTAGCTGTTGCTCAAGGTTTACCCAAGGCATTTTAAGCACCTAAATTCACGCTTCCACAGTTTGGGAAATCCTTTTGGAAAACCTGCTTCTGCTTCAGACTGTCCCAAAAGGCTCATCTACCCAGCTCATATCCTTTGCTTACCCATACTATGATCTGGAAATGTTTCTAATGCTTGTTTTATAAACCACAATTTGATGCATTTTAATATCTCTGGAATTTTCTTCTATTTTCCCATGCTTTATTGGTCTTTTGGTCTCACATTCCTAGATTTTTTTTTTTTCTGAAAAGATTTTGGTGGTTTTGTTGTTGTTGATATTGTTTGGGATCTTTGTTGTTGCTGTTGCTGTTTTTAATCTCCAGTTTATTTAAAAGTTCAAGACTCTGTAATACTTTATCTGCCTGGGCTCTAATGTAAGGTCTGCACTGAATGGCATACAGCAGAGAGAGTGTTTTGTGCTGTAGCACTCTGTGGCTGTGATGCACTTCATGATAGGTCTTAAAATGAGATTGAGTGGCCTCTTTGAATTGCTGCATAGGTTCAGTGGGGCTGTTAAATGTCCAAATAATCGATTAGAGTGCAAGTTATCATGACAGAGGTTTGTTATAATAACTGCTGCTAGATTGGGCTTCTTTCTTTCTTTCTTTCTTTCTTTCTTTCTTTCTTTCTTTCTTTCTTTCTTTCTTTCTTTCTTTCTTTCTTTCTTTCTCTCTTTCTCTCTTTCTCTCTTTCTCTCTTTCTCTCTTTCCTTCTTTCTCTCTTTCCTTCTTTCTTTCTTTCTCTCTTTCTCTCTTTCTTTCTTTCTTTCTTTCTCTCTTTCTTTCTTTCTTTCTTTCTTTCTTTCTTTNTTGGAATAGTTTGGACACCAAGTGTTTTAAAGGAAGGCAGGGAGAGCCTGGTTTTGATGTTTTTAGGCCAAATCCAGATTTAGGGGGAATTTAAGAGAAACGTAAATGAAACAATGTTAAGACCTAGAAAACCCATACTTTATTTTTTGTGCCTCTGAGCTCTTTGTGTGTGTTACTCTAAGCCATTTGCACAGAGCAAACAGTCCCTTGAAGTGCAGAGAACTGCAGGAAATATCCTATAATAACACCCATGATGAAATTATTGTGGCAATGTACTCAATCTTCGAGTGAGTGTTTAGGTACAAAGCCCACAGAGGTGTATGGTAGGAGATAAGTGGGTTTGGAGCACAGGACTTTCTCCAACTCGTTATTCCCAGCCTTCTGTGGCTGTTAAGGAACCCAGAACTGTTAGCATTAATCTCACCAACTGGTGAACTGTTCTCTGACCCATGAGTATTTGATCTGGAATTGAGTATGCTCAAGCCCTCTCTTCCCTCAATCCCCCCTGTTACATCAAAAGGAATTTTTCCGATTCATGTCTAATACCAGCAAGATTCACTTCTAGAGACTGACTCTTCAGATGGCTTAGGAGGAGAAAGTTGTGTTTTTTTTTTTTAAAGAGGATCAGTTGTACCTCAAGGTCAAATGTTTTCTTTGAGGCAGTCTGTGGATGTTTTATCCAGCTGGAGAGCTATGCAACTACCAAAGCCTCTGTAGAGACTGTTCCTGTGGTGTGGTTGGCGCTGAAGAAGTAAATGTGATGATAATAAACAGAAGTCTGGGTAGTTTTCACTACATTCAGAGATCCTTCCTAGTAATTTAGTGTCACTGATATGCTTAGTATTGAGTTCATTGTGGAAGGCTAATATGTTACTAAAATAAGGCTTTAAAAGTCAAGGGGACACATGAGGAGCAGTAGTAGTTTGGATACCTCTTTATGCTGCATTAGTGGTAAAGCAAATTTGGAAGTATGTTGGATAGAAATGAGTAAAATGAGAATGGACCACGTTAGGAAATGTTAGCTGACTTGCTGGCTCAGGTGGATGCCTTGGTGGTGCTCTGCCTGGATTAGATGAGGCAGAAGTCAGGCTGAATCTCTTGGATATCTTATGCAAAATGTTGTGTTCTGTGAAGTCTCGACTGTTGTGTGGTTGTATTGTCCCTGGGCTGTTGCCTACATGAAGAAAAATCAAATGGATGTTAATCAAGGATATAAAACTACTCAGGTAGCTTTCCAAATGCTGACTGCATTTATTTTTTTCTAATAATTTCATAGCCTTACTGCTGTATATCTACTTTCCTATGATCTCCATTTGGGCCTGTTTATGTAATTGCCATGTTATTAGAATATGAACTATCAGGATTAGAATAGCTACCATCAGGTCTGCAGGACACTCAGACATGCTCCTTATCTTGAAACCCATCAAATCCTATCACCTGCGTTTTAAATAGGTGCATTCTCCTTTTATGGCTGTAGAACTGTGAGGCTTCTTTCTCTTTCTGTAGCTGGAAGATGCAAGTGAGTTTATTTTTTCGGTATCTGGCAGGTGTCCCTGGTCTGATGCTCAGGTGTTTGACCCTCTTGAGTATAAAATGAGTCTCAGGCACAAAGTAAAGGCTTTTGGTAGCTGTGTGAAAGCAGCAGTCTGATTTCTGTGGCTGAAGTGCTGGGGAAAGGGGGGAAGGAAGCAGGCTAACAGTGCAGAGAGGCAAATATTTTAGGGAGATTGTTTTAATCCATTAACTTGACCTTCTAGAGAGAATGGGATTTCCCTCTACAAATTCTTCTGGTTGGGTGCAAAGCCTCAGGAAATTCATAATGAGCTTTATCTGCTTGAGTACTATGTGTCCATGGTATCTGTGTCCAAAAGGTGTTTTTTTCTTCTTCCAAGCTGGACATGCCAGGCCTCCAGTTCCATTCATGTAGAGATTTCAAGTAAAATGCTGTGCTTCTACATCCCTTTGCTATTGCCACATTTAAAACAAAACTAAACTAAAAAAAAATGGTAATAATTCAAGGCTTTAAGACTGAAATGTGGCAAGTCACAAATGCATGTGTTGCTGTGCAGGTTCATGATTTCAGCACATGACAAATGGCAGAGAGAGAGAGAGAGCTATGAAGTAGCAGCTTGAAGGAAGGATTCTACAGGCTGCATTTTAGAACCCAGAAAAGATTGTCTTATCTCTCTGCATTTCATCATTCAGCAGGGTTCTTGTGTTCTCAAAATCAGCATAAAAAGAAAAAATGTGTCATCTGCTGCCACATGCATGATTTATTCTACTCAAAGATGTAAAGTAGAGGTCTTCAATTTCCTGCCTACCTCAGACATCTAACATTTCCCCCAGAAGAAAGCCCCATTGTGGCCATTCCTTTGACAGACTACCCAGGTTGCTTGGTATCTTTGGAAAACACCTGCTTGCTGCAGGCAGGCAAAGCCAAGCCTTTGAGTGCTACTGCAGCTGTGGCCCTGTTAAAGTCTGGAGACTGAGGGTGAGAGCCTGAGGCTGTGCTTCACCATGGGCATGCAGATGGTGTGAGGCAACATGCAGGCAAACAGCACAGGCTGAAATGCTGTCAAGTGTTGTTTATCTGTGTTGTGTAAACTTTGGACATTGGTTCACAGCTACAAGAGTGGCCAAGAAAGGCAATGGTATCCTGGTTTGGATTAGAAACAAAGTGGGGAGCAGGGACAGGGAGGTGAGCATCCCTCTGTACTCAGTACTGCTGAGGCCACACATCAGGTATTGTATTCAGTTCTGGGCCACTCACTCCAGGAAGGACACTGAGGGGTTGGAATGTGTCCAGAGAAGGGCAACAAGGCTGGGGAAGGGTCTAGAGCAGCTTGGCTATGAGGAGAGGCTGAGGGATCTGGGAGTCACCATCCCTAGCGGTGTTCAAGAGGGGACTGGATGTGGCACTTGGTGCCTTGGTTTAGATAGTCATGAGATTTAGGGTGACAGGTTAGACTCAATGATCTTTGAGGTCTCTTCCAACCTTCTTGATTCTATGATTCTATGATTCTATGATCTCCATGGATGGTGACTCCATCACCTCCCTGGGCAGCACATTCCAATGGCAAATCTCTCTCTCTGCCAAGAACTTCCTCCTAACATCCAGCCTAGACCTCCCCTGGCACAGCTTGAGACTGGTCCCCTCCTTCTGGCTGTGCTCCAGACCCCTCCTCAGCCTTGTTGCCCTTCTCTGGACACCTTCCAGTCCCTCAACATCTGTCTTGAATTGAGGAGCCCAGAACTGGACACAGGACTCAAGGTGTGGCCTGGCCAGTGCTGAGTACAGGGGAAGAATAACCTCCCTTGTCCTGCTGGCCACACCATTCCTGATGCAGGCCAGGATGCCATTGGCTCTCCTGGCCACCTGGGCTCACTGCTGGTAATCAGCACGTGTATCACACCACCCTCCATCACTGCCTGCTTCATTTTAGCCAGTATCCAGTGCATGGAAGAGCATTTCAAGAGTGTCAGCACCATGAGGCAGCTGGGCCAGGAGCACAATTTATCTTTGTCAACACGCTTGCACTGTTCTGCCTGTGCTCTTAATTTTCCTCTCTCAGTTCTCATTTTTATAACTAATGCTGTGGTCACCAAGGGACTATCTTTAGAAGTAATGGCCACAAATATTGGGTAGCCCAGGGGAGTTAGCTAAAGAGCTCATTTTCCTTTGGGGCCCTAGGATCTGGTGATATTGCTTGTTACTGCAGCAAAGTAGTTGATTTCTCCCACCCTGTTCTTGCTTCTCCCTTTGAGGCAGCTCTAATGTGTTTTCTTTGCACTTTTGTCAGTCTGCCTTTCTTGTGTCTCAGTCAGGGGATGCTTTGCAAACAGTTGGAGGCCTGAAGATCTGCTGGAGAGTCAGACTCATTAAGCCCAGTGGTCACTATTATCACTTATCCCACACCAGCTGGCAGGGTTTGGTTTGATCAGGACACATATTCCGTGTATAACCCAAAGCAGCAAGGCAAAGAGATAGTGAAGGAGTGAGGGGTCTCCAAGGCTGAAGGGAGAGGTTTGCTCTTTTTGTTTTGCTGTTGGTTTTTTTTTTTTTTCAGTGATATCTTTGAAATGTGCAGAAATAGGCAGAACTCACCAAGGTGATAAGAAGTAATGAGCTGTGGGAATAAAACTGCAGTTGCTTTACAAATTCTTTGCTGCATCAGCCTGTCATCTATTACCTCTGCTATTCCCTTAAGCACTCTTACAACATACTCCATGAATTTTCTCTTTCAAAACCTATGCTAGAAAGACTGGAATTGTTTCCCTCTCTGTCAAACCCCTCCCTGGGGGGCCTCACCACCTGACTCCCTCTCTCTGGCTGAGATTGTTCCGTGGCCTCTGCTAGAGAAGTTGCTCAAAAAAGCCAAACTCTTGACAGGCTCAGTAAGTGTGGTGTTAAAGATCAGTTTTATGAAATATGAAACCCAGAGTTAATAATTCAGAGTTAATAATGCCTGTTTACAGGACTTCCCCCCCCCCCATTAGAGAACTATGATATAACCAGGGTAGTACACATTTCTTTCTTATGCTTTTTTTTTTTTTTTTTTTTTTTTTGCTTTCCCAGAGCCACTATCTGCATCAAAGTCTCACTTACAGAGCAGTGTTTTGACCCACTGCTGCACCAAAACAGCTGAGAAGTGAAATACCAATTGGTGACTACTTGGCTTAGAAAAATACTATCTGCATCTTATATTTCAGCAGTGTGCTTTGCTTTCTTAGCTGGCTTCTTTTCTTCCCTCTCAATGCTACCTTTAAGCTGTTGCTGTTAGTGGCTGCCAGAATAACTGAATAAAACTTATTTAGGAATGCCAGGTGAAAGTTTTACAGGATGTCATCCCTGCTTGGTTGCCAGGAGCTCAGCTGCTTTGCAGCTGTTGGTCCTGGCAGGTTTTTTGTGTAATCAGACAGCTGAAATGAAGGTCTGTGGAGAAGGATGTGGGAGTCCTGGTGGATAATAGGTTCTCCATAGTACAGCAATGCGCCCTTCTTGGCCAGTGGGATCCTGGGGTGCATTAAAAAGAGTGTGTCCAGCAGATCCAGGGAGGTTCTCCTCCCCCTCTACTCTGCCCTGGTGAAACCTCACCTGAAATATTGCATCCAATTTTGGGCTCCCCAATTCAGGAGGGACAGGGATTTGCTGGAGAGAGTCCAAGGGAGGGCTACAAGAATGATGAAGGGACTGGAGCACTGCCTGAGAGCCCTGGGGCTGTTAAGTCTGGAGAAGACTGAGAGGGGATTTAGTAAATGTTGATAAATATCTGAGGGCTGGGTGTCAAGAACGAGGGGACAAGCTCTGCTCAGTTGCACCCTGGGATAGAACAAGGGGTAATGGATGTATAAACTCCAGCACAGGAGGTTCCACCTCAACATGAGGAGGAACTTCTTCACTGGGAGGGTCACAGAGCACTGGAACAGGTTCCTCAGGGGGGTTGTGGATTCTCCTTCTCTGGAGACTTTCAAGATCCATCTGGATGCATTCCTGTGTGACCTGTCCTAGATTCTATGGTCCTGCTCTGACAGGGGGGGTTGGACTCGATGATCTCTTTGGGTCCCTTCCAACGCCTAACATCCTGTGATACATAAACCATGATTTTTGATATGCATTGGAAAGTAGACTGAGAGGAAGAAGGTGGCTTTCCATTTGGATTGCTTATCTTCCCCCTGCCCTATGCAACAAAACACAAAACAGAACACAAAACAAAACAGGAATTCTGTTTCTTAACAGAGCTTGCTTTTCTCTTACCCCTAAAGGCACAGTTTCCCACTTCTACCAATGGTATGCAAAAGCAACTTTAAGCATCTTGTCTCAAGTGTTCTCATCTGATTTGGAAGGAGATAAAATGGCTAAGAAGCAGAAAACAGTGATACTCGTGGAGGTAATACCTCACGATTATGCAGTTTGCTCCAGGACACCTTGATGGTTACAAACTATCTCTAAAGCTTTTCATCTGTCAAGCATTAAAAAAAAAAAAAAAGGCTAGAGGCTTTCTGCCATAAATCCTGGGTTTTGATTGCTGTTGCTTCTAGCTCTTACAAAGAAAACTCTTGCCAGCCTCAGGACAAAGAACAATTTGAGTGGTGATAAATAGTTGAACTAGCAAATAAAACCAGGAAACTTTCTTCTTGTTTCTCTGCAGTGGCACTGCAAAATAAGGAAGCCACTGTAGTTTTTGATTAATATTTCTCTACTTTCACTGATTTTTTTTTTAAGTGTTACAGAAAATGATTTGCCTTGGACATGTCACCTGGGAAAAATCTGTTGTGCTTTTAAGGATGAAATGCTGGACTCATACAACCATGCCCTACCTTTTCCCTTGTAAGAAGGGGCATAAAGCTTGAGAAGCAGTTGCACAGAGCATTGTGTGGTGGAGGATCTGAGTGGAGGCTTCTCAGTGATCTTGAGCTGTGACATTACTTGGGGATTTTTATTACCTGGATTCATGAATATCATTATTTGGGGATTTTTATTACCTGGATTCATGAATATCAGAAAGACCTTTTGAGATTTTTTGCAGTTTGAAATCTGATCTTTGAAACAGGATGGTCCTATAATGAGGGTATTAGGGGGCAACTGTCCTGCTTGAGACTTAGTTATTTAAGTCCTATGGAGGATCCTATGTCAAAATCTTCATTTAAGACAAATATCACAGAATCACAGAATGTTAGGGGCTGGAAGGGACCTCCAAAGCTCATCCAGTCCAACCCCCCTGCCTAGGATCACTAGGGCAGGTCAAACAGGAACACATCCAGGCAGGTTTTGAGTATCTCCAGAGAAGGAGACTCCACAACTCCCTGGGCAGCCTGTTCCAATGTTCTGCTGCCCTTACAGGAAAAAAATCTTTCTCATGTTCACATGGAATTTCCTATGCCTCAGCTTCCACCACTGCCCCTTGTGCTGTCATTGGGCATCACCCACCAGAGCCTGGCTCCAACTTCTTGGCACTCACACTTTACATATTATTAAAAATATGAATAAGGTCACCTTTCAGGCTCCTCCTCTCCAGCCTGTAGAGCCCTCAGCTCCCTCAGCCTCTCCCCTTAAGGAAGATGTTCCACTCCTTTAACCATCTTTGTGGCTCTGTACTGGACTCTATCAAGCAGTTCCCTGTCCGTCTTGAACTGAGGTGCCCAAAACTGGGCACAATATTCCAGATGTGACCTCACCAGTGCAGAGTAGAGGGGAAGGAGAACCTCTCTCAACCTACTGACCACAGCCCTTCTAATCCACCCCAGAATGGCATTGGCCTTCTTGGCCACAATAGCATATTGCTTGTGTGGCCCTCAGTGGTGGCATCACTTAAAACCAGCATTTACCTATGGTGACTACCAAATATACTGAGATGTCTTGAGGAGATTTCTTACTGTGCATTGATTAAAGTATATCTTGACTTCTTGATGGCTCTTCTATTTTTATTTTTTTTTAATATGCTGACTTCTTAAAAAGAAATTAAAATCATAGAATCATAGAATCAGTCAGGGTTGGAAGGGACCACAAGGATCAGCCAGTTCCAACCTCCCTGCCTTGGGCAGGGACACCTCACACTACAGCAGGCTGGCCAGAGCCTCATCCAGCCTGGCTGCAAACACCTCCAGGGATGGGGCCTCAACCACCTCCCTGGACAACCCATTCCAGGCTCTCACCACTCTCATGGGGAAGAACTTCTTCCTCACATCCAGCCTGAATCTCCCCACTTCCAGCTTTNTGCTGGCTCCTGTTGAGCTTCTCATCCCCCAGCACCCCCAAGTCCTTTTCTTCAGGGCTGCTCTCCAGACAGTCCCTGCCCAGCCTGGATTTGTGCTTGGGATTGCCTCGACCCAGATGCCCTTGGTTCCACCTCTGTACTCAGTCCCTAAGAGTGGTATATTCCTTTTTCTTGGTAGAATGTGACCTTCTCAACAGATTACTTAGTGTCATAGTTTGAGGCAGGTGCCTTCTTAAAAAAACATAGAGTTGTGTCCTTCAGGAGGACAATAAAGGTCCAGGAGGTGGACCCAGGAAATTGCAATTTTTGTTATTCAATCCCATAATCCTGATATCTCTTTAGAAGCTGGCTGCAAGACTAACTCTCTATCTTCTCTTTCTCCTCCCTGGAAGCAGTGAGCTACTTTATGTGGTGTGGGAGCAGGATGGTTCCAGTTTTGTCTGTGGTTTTCAAAGCCAAACTAATTTTTACTTTGCAATCATGCCCTGTTTAGGTCTAATGCCAGGGACTAAGAGGAGGCAGTTTCATGCCTGGCCAGCCTGAACCCAGCCTGGCAATGGAGGGGAAGAAAGAGCCCTGGGGTGGATGTTAAATCCCAGGTGGGGAGAAAAAGGAGCAAATGGGGACTTGTGGTTTAGTCTGGTTGGGGGGAAGGTTTTGGGGTGTTTTCATGTCTCCTGTGTATTAGGTGTTAAGGATTGATGTGTTCTGTATTTCCCTGGATATTTCTGAATACAATTTCTGTATTTCTCTCCAACTCAACAAGAACCTCTTCATTTTACTTCCTTTGGGAGTGAAAGTTTTTCTGTCTGCTCTTTAAGACACCTAGGAACTAAGTTGTACTGTGTGTGGGAGAAGAAGAAGGAACATGCAGATTTTTTTTTCCTTCTGTCATGCTCAATGAGAACTTATAATGCCCTAACTATTACTGCATTGTATCTATGCTTTCTCCCAATTCTCAATTTTTTTCTCCAGCACAGTAATCTAAACATGCTCTCAGGACTGCATTAGCCTTTTTGGCTGTGCATTAGACAGTGGAATGCATTTTTAATCCATTCTGGTTAAGTAGCAGCTAAAGTAGATATAGACACTTGATATTGTTCAATTGCTGCATGGCTACTTCCAGTGACACTTATTTGTTCTATAAATGATCATTTGAAGAAATCACTGCAAGAGGAGCAAATGGATCAGTCAGGCAGACTGGAAAAAGACATAGTAGGGAAGAAAGACATAATAGAAGAAAATTACAGAATTTTGGTAATATTTCATGGAATTATAGGATTGTCAGGGTTGGAAGAGACCTCAAGGATCATCCAGTTCCAATCCCCCTGCCATCAACACTACATCAGGTTGCTCAGAGCTACATCCAGCCTGGCTGCAAAAACCTCCAAGGATGAGGCTTCCACCACCTCCCTGGTCAACCTGTCCCAGCCACCCTAATGAGGAAGAACTTCTTCCTAACATCCAACCTGAATCTCCCCACTTCTACTTTTCCTCCATTCCCCCCAGTCCTATCACTCCCTGGCATCCTACAGAGTCCCTTACCAGCTTTCTTGTAGCCCCCTTCACATACTGCAAGGCCACCAGAAGGTCTCCTGGGAGCCTTCTCCTCTCCAGGCTGAACAGCTCCAACTCTCTCAATTTGTCTTCATAGCAGAGGAGCTCCAACCCTCTGATCATCCTCATGGACACATTCCAGCCCATCCATATCTTTCTTATGCCAGTTTAGATAACTGGGATTTTGGCCTTTTCTAAAGGCAGATGGAGCTGGTAAACAACATGCTCTGGAGTAGCATCAGTCCTGGTTGCAAATGAGCTTTCTGGCTCCAAATCCACAGGAGCTCCCTTCTTAAAAATACTAGCAGTAATGCAAGCTGGTTTGTAGAACTGCCATACACCCAAAAAATCATAAAATTGCACAGAAGGCCAACACTAATGATTCAAAGCTGTCTGTTAGGATTTAACAGTAATAAAGATTAAATTTAAATTTCTTGCAGGAGAAGACTTCAGTAACCTGTGCTATCCCATGCTCAACAATAATGAGCAGAAGTGGTATGTAAACATTATAAATACAGAGGATCCCAAGAGTGCAATTGCTGAACTGAGCTGTAATTCAGAAGTGCCCAAGAGTGAATGTGGAGACCTCAGAGCTAATTTTAGCCCATCAGGAACAGAAATAGTGGATGCCCTGTGCTTTGCTCCCCTCTCCTCTCACCTAGTGTTTTTGTCCACTTTTGGTTCATGCATCTATAAAGAAACTACTGAGTGTAAGAAGACTTACAAAACACTTTTAGCAGTAGTTAGGCTTTTTCTTGCCCTTTCCTCACCTGTGTAGATCAGTAAAATGGTTAAAGCAAACAAAGTCACTCTTCCACAGTGTTTGTCTCATTGGGAATGGCCTCAAGCTGCCAGTCAAAGGAGGGCAAGGAAGCTGTGAAGGGTCTGGAGAATAAATCTGATGAGGAGTGACTGAAGGAGCTGGGGCTGACTAGTGTGAAACAAAGGGGGCTGAGGGGAGACCTCATTGCTGTCTACAACTACCTGAAGGACCTTATGGAGAGGCTGCTGCTGGACTCTTCTCACAGGTAATTAGTGATAGAACAAGAGGGAATGGCCTCAAGCTACAACTGGGTAGGTTTAGACTGGACATTAAGAAACATTTTTTCAGGGCAGGAGTGGTCAGGGATTGGAATGTGCTGCCCAGGGAGGTGGTAGAGTCCCCAAGCCTGGATGTGTTTCAAGGTGGTTTGGATGTGGTGCTTGGGGCTATGATTTAGGGGTGAAGCCTGCAGAGTAGGGTTCTGGGTTGGCCTTGGTGATCCTGAGGGTCTTTTCCAACCTGAATGTTTCTGTGATTCTGTGTAATGGTTGTGGCCAATGCAGATTTGGTCTGTCAAAAATCCTGCTGTGTCCTCTTGATATGCCAGTTAAAGGCACAACTGGCAAGAAAGCTGGAGTTGCCATTTGTTAGCAGAACAGCTGGCATAACAGACTGGAAGTTGTGCTCTCTAGGAATTCATTTTTCACCAAGTTCAGACACAGGTTTTAAACTGTTCAGTTTGCAGCTCAGGCAGTGCTGCTTGCCTGGGAAACAATAGAATTTCAGAGGAGATAAAAGGGAAACTGTGGAACATATGTTTGGGTTGTGCTGGTCTTAATTTCTCTTTTCCTCTCCTGTAAGGAGGTTTCTGTGAGGGAGGTTGATTGCTCTGACAGCTGCCCAGAGAAACCAGACACTCCTGTGTGGGAGTCAGAATGTGTATACTCTATAACTGTTTATTTTGTATCTTTTTTTTTTTTGGTTGTTTTTCTCTCTCTTAACAGAATTTGTCTTAATAAAATAACTGACACCTCATTAAGGGGGGGAAAAAAGAATCCATTGCTGCTATTTAATATTTTCAAAAACTACTCATTTCTCCATGATGAGACACTAGTTAAGATTTTCTGAGTATGTTGAACTCCATTTTTATCTTTCCCTGCAGCATATGCTTAGGAATGCTATGGACACAACATTACTGGAAGCACTCTGCTTGAATCAGGAGGGTTCAAATAAAGAAGAATAATTCAGGGTTATGAGTTCTCTGTGGCAGAAAACATTTTAGATGTGGTGGTTTGGCCCTGGCTAGGGGCCAGGTGCCCACTAAAGCTGCTCTATCATTCCTTTTTTTAGATGGGCAGGGGAGAGGGAAAATATAGAAAGAGGCCCATGGGTCAAGATAGGAGCAGTGTAATAGGGCAAAAAAAAAAAACAAAAGCAAAGGTCAGGTGGAAGGAAGAGCCAACAGATATTATTCTCTACTTCTCATCAACAGATGATGTCTGACCACTCACCAGGAAGCAAGGCTTCAATATGTGTAGCAGTTGCTCTCAAGGACAAAGACCATCAGCAAATCCCCTTGACCCTTCCTTCTTCCCCTTGGCCTTTATATCTGAGCTGATGTCATATGGCATGGAATATCCCTTTGGTCAGTTTGGGGCAGCTGGCCCAGCTGTATCCCCTCCCAAGATCTTGCCCAACCCTCAGTCTACTGTTGTGGGGGGGAAGGTTGGAAAAGCACAGCCTGGGTTCTGCGTGGGCACTGCTCAGCAGCAGCCAAATCACCTGAGTGTCATCAACACCCTTCCAGAACCCCACTACAAAACACAGCACTGGGAAAGACGCTGTGGGAAGAGCTAACTCCAGCTCAGCCAAACCCTGTACAATCTATGAAGGACTGCTGGAGGTTGGGAATGGACAACACATGAGAGATCATAGTGTCAAGATATTTTCAGAGACCCTATGGAGGCTCCAATCACAATGGAATTCACCTTACCTCCTTATGGCTACTCAAAGGGTTTGTGTCTAGTCCAGGCTGGTTGCTTGGGCTTCTGAAACAGCCAGGTGGTAGAGATAAATACTTCTCGAGGGCAATTCCTTTAACTTTTCTGAGATATTTATGTAAAGGTAGAATGACTCAGCCTAGGCTTGAATATTCTTCCCCATGAGAGTGGTGAGAGCCTGGGATGGGTTGCCCGGGGAGGTGGTTGAGGCCCCATTCCTGGAGGTGTTTGCAGCCAGGCTGGATGAGGCTCTGGCCAGCCTGATGTAGTGTGAGGTGTCCCTGCCCATGGCAGGGGGGTTGGAACTGTCATGATCCTTGTGGTCCCTTCCAACCCTGACTGATTCTATGATTCTCAGTCACATTAGACTTGACTATTTTGTGCTTTGAATGATGTTTAAAATGTTTAGACTTTAACACCATCCATGGCCATTGAAGGAGCAGGAAAGCACTTGCTGTATTTGCAAACTGCTGGGTGACTGCCTTGGGGCTGTGTAAATACATCCTGGTAAATGCCCCTGGCATATGTCAGGAGTGCCTGCAAAACCATATTTCTTCAAATAAATCATGCTATGAAGCAGTTCTCTCAATCAAATCACTAGCTGCACCTTGATTCTTTTAAGCAGTGCAGTATTAGTGGCAATCCCATGGTTACTGTTGTGTTTAGATTGACACTAAAACACTTCACAGTTACACTCTGAAGGTGTAATTACCCAGACCTCTTAGATAACAGTGGGAATCTTTCCAGTGATTTTTGGCAGGCTTTCTGCAGAGTCTTTCAAATTTTGATGTAAGAACATTTTTGCTTTCTTTTTTTTTATTTTTTTCTTTTTTTTCTTTTTTCTTTTTTCTTTTTTCTTTTTTCTTTTTTCTTTTTTCTTTCTTTTTTCTTTTTTCTTTTTTTTTTTTTTTGCAAAAAGTCCTTACTATACACTTTCAAAGAAAAAAATAAATTAATGCTGCTCTGTTTTCTCCATTCTGATAACACAGACCCAAACATGGCTACTAGCATCAGGTGAGGATTGTAGCCACAATCAGCTGCTACTATGTCTGTGCATGCATGGAAATTTTCACACTAGGGTGAAAAAGAAGTTGAGAAATTAGAATTAAAGCTACCTGTAGCTGTTGACCTTTTTGAGTACAACCTCAGGTTGAGGTTGAACAAGGAGAAGTGCAGAGTTCTGCACCTGGGAAGGAAGAATAAACTGCACCA
>VXBD01009693.1:82571-101601 GCA_013399975.1 Indicator maculatus | reverse complement strand
CCTTCCAACCCCTAACATCCTGTGATCCTAAAGTCAAAGACATTTCCATTTCCCAAGCCACTGCAGGCCCATGAAAGTTCACATTCTTTTGTGTCACTCCTTGGAGAGCATTAGATAATATGAGTGTAAAAACGTTATAATTCCAATGAACCAAAAATTCAACCCTCCAAAAACTACACAAGCAGGGGAAGTCCTTCATGGCTTCATTTTTAAGGCAACAGTGTGGATTGTTGGTAAAGACTGAAACTCTTCCAAATCATATTCTGGTTGAGTGAGGCCCCTACATGAAACTGACTCTTCAGACAAGGATCGAATTGGTTGGCTTGCACTAGTGTTGTTTGGACCAAACCCTGAATGACTCTTTCAGAAGAAACATCACTTAAATTTTTTTTTGTTGGATGTTACTTGCTTTCGATTGGTTTAACAGAAGGACCAGAAAACAGAAGCTGAGCTGATGCCTAAGGCACAGAATGATATTCAGATTTTATGCAAGTATTACTGGACGTTGGACTGGATGATCCTTTGAAGTCCTTTCCCCTAACATTCTGTGATTATTTCTCACAAAATCACTTTGCTTCTGGAAGTTGGACAGATTGTTCCACATCAACTTGCTGTTATGTTTCCAGAGATGCCCAGCTTAACATCTTAAAGATAGACTGCACTGTTTCCACGCACAATGCATCCCAACCTGCCTTGATGCAAAAGCTTGGCACTACTTGGTTAAACTAAGCCTTCAACCTGGTGTTTCACTTATAGGTTAGTTGGTTAAACTAAGCCTTCAACCTGGTGTTTCACTTATAGGTTAGTTGGTTAAACTAAGCCTTCAACCTGGTGTTTTACTTACAGGTTAGTTGATTAAACTAAGCCTTCCACCTGGTGTTTCACTTATAGGTTAGTTGGTTAAACTAAGCCTTAAACCTGGTGTTTCACTTATAGGTTAGTTGGTTAAACTAAGCCTTCAGCCTGGTGTTTCACTTATAGGTTAATTGGTTAAACTAAGCCTTCCACCTGGTGTTTTACTTATAGGTTAATTGGTTAAACTAAGCCTTCAACCTGGTGTTTTACTTATAGGTTAATTCCCTTGAAGTTCAGAAAATAGGAATTTTTGTAAATAGTATTTAATTAGTTTTTCAATGCTTCTTGAGAGGCTGCAGATGGATCCAACCTCATTCATTATTACTCATGATGAAGATCCATCAGTTTTAGTGCTGTCATTTTGCAGGTGGGCACCTGCTGGGTGTTCTTGTGCAACATGCAGATACCTGTGTTTGGCTTGGCCTTGACAGCAGCTGCTCCAGTTGTAATTAAGGTCTCTAATTCCTCAGTATTTTCCCAATGAGTGGATTGTCTCAGCCATGATGTGAAGGATTGGTTGTAGTTGGAGTCTGTCTTAGAAATGAAACTGCAGAGGACTTCAGGCATCCCTGGCTTTGAAAGCAGCATCCATGAGAAGCTTGAGCTAGCAGGGAGGGGAGGAGGAAAGGGAAAACCTTTCAGGTATTTGGAAAGACAGATCTTTGAATCTACTGAAAAGGACAAGAGTACAGGGTATGGTTTGATGGATGTGCTGTGTTCTCATGACATTTTCCCACAATTAAAGTGACATCTGCCCAAATGTCAACAGGTATGATGGACTTCAAACAGCCCTGGTGTTTGAAGGGAGATGACCCTTTGATTAAAAGCACATATAGAAGTTTCTGAAGAAATTCAAGTGAAGTGGAGATTTGTATAATTAATAGGAAAATGTCGTATGCTGTCATCTCTTCTCAGTTAGCATAGGAGTCTCTATATAGCAAGAAAGAATCATCTTAATGTGAGTTTTATTATTGTCTTCTAAGTGTTTCTAATGACATTTTCATATTCCTCTTGTAATCCAGTTATGGAGCTTGTAGTCCTGAAAGCCTTAATTCAATTTCCTTTCTCTTAAGGAAGCATTTTGATGGCTTTGAAGTCACATAGTAAATTCTGTCCATAAATGTTTCTTAAGTCATCCTTACCTTGTTTTCTTACCACTGTTCTGAAGGCTGAGAGATCACAGGCTCACAGGATGTTAGGGGTTGGAAGGGAACTCCAAAGATCATCGAGTCCAACCCCCCTGACAGAGTAGGACCATAGAATCCAGCACAGGTCACACAGGAATGCATCCAGATGGGGCTTGAGAGTCTCCAAAGAAGGAGACTCCTCAACCTCTTTGGGGATCCTGTTCCAGTGCTCTGTGACCCTCACAGTGAAGAAGTTCCTCCTCATGTTGAGGTGGAACCTCCTGTGCTGGAGTTTATATCCCTTAACCCATGTCCTATCCCAGGGTGCAGCTGAGCAGAGCCTGTCCTCTCCCTCTTGACCCACAGCCCTCAGATATTTATAGACATTTATTAAATCCCCTCCAGACTAAACAGCCACAGGGCTCTTAGCCTCTCCTCATTAGGCAGTGCTCCAGTCCCTTCATCGTCTTGGGTAACTCTTCCTTGGACTCTCTCCAGCATATCCCTGTCCCTCTTGAACTGGGAAGCCCAAAACTGGACACAATATTCCCAGTGTATTCTCACCAGAGCAGAGTAGAGGGGGAGGAGAATCTCCCTTGATCTGATGAAGACATAATGTAGAAAAACAAATCATGTGAAGTTGAGTTTGGAAGATGTTAGCAATGATGACAACAAGAAAAGCTTCTGCAGGTTAGATCACAGTACCACAGTGATGGTCAACTGCTTGTTGCAGAGTTTGCCCTGGTAGCAGAAGACAGAGGCTTCATTGTTGAATTGTTTGCATGCCTGCATCTCTGCTACTACACAGTTTCTGTGTTTATTTGTGGTTGTTACAAATAAAACAATCTTTAATGTTTTGGCTTAAGTGTTATTACCCAGTGGCTCCAAGGAGACCTTCTTGTGGCCTTCCAGTATCTGAAGGGGACTACAAGAAAGCTTGTGAAGGACTTTTCAGGGTGTCAGGTAATGATATGACTAGGGGGAATGGAGCAAAACTAGAAATGGGTAGATTCAGATTGGATGTTAGGAAGAAATTCTTCCCCATGAGGGTGGGGAGCTGCTCAGTTATGGAGACAGACTGAGAGAGTTGGGACTGTTCAGTCTGGAGAAGGCTTCCAGGAGACCTTCTTGTGGTCTTCCAGTGTCTGAAGGGGGCTACAAGAAAGCTGGGGAGGAACTTTTGAGGGTGTCAGGGAGTGATAGGACTAGGGGGAATGGAGCAAAACTAGGAATGGGTAGATTCGGATTGGATGTGAGGAAGAAATTCTTCCCCATGAGGGTGGTGAGACACTGGAAGAGGTTGCTGAGGGAGGTGGAGGAAGCCTCATCCCTGGAGGTTTTTGCAGCCAGGCTGGATGTGGCTGTGAGCAACCTGCTGTGGTGTGAGGTGTGCCTGTCCATGGCAGGGGGGTTGGAACTGGCTGATCCTTGAGGTCCCTTCCAAACCCTGACAATTCTATGATTCTATGAAGCATACACTGTAGAACTGTTGGTAGTGCTTTGAGAATACTTTGCCTCTAGCTAAAACTATGTGACAGCACTGGATGATGAAAGCCTGTTGCCTGAGAACAGCTGAAGACATAAAGACCTTTAAGTCATGCATATGCCACTGGGGGGTAAAATTTCATCTGCAGAAGTTATTTTCTGCAGTTGGTGTAATACAAGCTGAAAACAAGAAAATGCTTCATTTCCAGTTTCAAGCTGGAGTGCAAAACTTCCCCCCTAGCCCATAGATTTGATGTGGATGTCATGGGAAAAGCAAAAACTGGGTTTTTTTTTGTTTGTTTTCAAAAGTGCCAGCAAGCAGTGTCATTGAATGCAACAATGGAAACATGCAGAGTTTAGCATTTCTAACCCTTTCAGCATATATGGGCAGCCACTTTGCACTCCTACCACAGCTGAACACATCAGCTTTGGTGGCTCAAAGTCCAGATGGAGAGCAGTGGCAAGTGGTGTCCCTCAGGTCCTGGGACCTATAGTGTTTAATATTTTTATCAATGATACAGGCAGGGGCATCGAGTGCACTATCAGCAAGTGTGCAGGTGACACCAAGCTGAGTGGTGCTGTCAATACACCAGGGGGACAGGATGTCCCTGCAGGGATGGCCCTGGGGAGCTGGGGTTGTTCAGGCTGGACAGGAGGAGGCTCTGGGGAGAGCTAATAGCAGCCTTCCAGTGTCTGAAGTAACCTACAAGAAGGATGAAGAGAAACTGTTGACAAAGACCTGCTGTGAGAGGACGAGGGGCAATGGCTTTAAAGTAGAGAAAAGCAGATTTAGATTGGATGTTAGGAACTAGATCTTTATGAGGGTGGTGGAAAACTGGAACAGGTTGCCCAGGGTGGTTGAGGTCCCATACCTGGAGATATTCAAGGTGAGGCTCGACAGGACTCTGGGCAACCCTTGCTGCAAGGGAGTTGGACTGGATGACCTCTAGAGGTCCCTTCCAACCCAAGCCACTCTGTGATTCTGTGAAAGGTCTCTCTGTCCCTAATCTATTATAAATCAGCAAGTTACTACATGGGTTTTAAAACATATTGAGAAGAGCAGAAAGGAAATGAAGCTTACATTGTTCTATGATTCTGTGATTCTCTGATTACAGAGCCATGTAAAAGTTCCAAGGGAGCTGTTTTTGAAGGATCTTTTGGGTGGTTCTGCAAATTTCATATTGTTTTACCCCTCTCACCTCCTCTTCAGTCAAGACAGTATATACACATGTATGGGTACAGCTTGCTTATTATCATTTAGCTTTTTATCATTTTATTTAGCTTATTATCATTTAGAATTCAAATATATGTGGCTGTCATAGTTCCCCTGACTCCCATCCTAAGAATAAAAGGGAAATGAGAGCTATAAACACCCTTCAAGTTCAGGCTTCTAGCATTTAGAACAGTGAGTTTGGCCTTTGAGGTGAAGAAGCAAGGTACTGACAGGTATACACACTCAAATATTTCAGTGGGTTTAGCTTCTGATCTAATTAAACTTATGAAATGGCAGTGCGAGTGGCTTCTAAGCATTCAAAGCAGAAGCTGACTTGTTATCATTGAGCTAGAGATGTTATTTTAATCTTGCATCACAACATTCAGTCTTTTGGTTTTAAAGGGTTTCATGTGCTCAGTTTAATTTCTCCCCTCCCCCCCTCCCCCCTGCCCGGGGCTTGATAGCTACAGTCCAAATTGTCCTTTATTAAGTGAATTTAACTTTCTATTTTCAATTTTCCATGCTTTGCATTGTATTTGAACTCCTCATCTGTATTTTCAAAGATCATTAATCTGGAATGTCACTTTCTCTCTAAGATATGATGTGAAAACATCTATTTTGCCTTACTCCTAATCTGTTTATGTATGGCTGGGATCTGAAGGGAAAAACAAAGGTTGTCTTTCTCTGGATTTGATTTTTGCCCATAGCCCTTTTTTATTTAATGTTTTAATGTTTTAATGTTTTAGCTTAAAAATGAGATAAACATGGAAATAGAGATTTAAAATTTCAGCCATGTAAAAGTTTAATCTTCAGGGAAAATTTATGTATAGATTTAAAAATCCTTGAGAAGTGTGTCCAGCAGATCTAAGGAGGTTCTTCTTCCTCTCTGCTCTGCCCTGATGAGACCTCACCTGCAATACTGTATCCAGTTCTGGGCTCCCCAGTTCCTGCTGGAGAGAATCCGACAGAGAACCACAAGGATGATCAGGGGACTTGAGCATCTCCCCTGTGAAGAGAGACTGAGAGCCCTGGGGCTGTTTAGTCTGGAGAAGAGAAGACTGAGAGGGGATCTGATCAATGTCTCTCAAGAGCTGAGGGGTGGGTGTCAAGTGGAGGGGGCCAGGCTCTTTTTCAGTGGTGTGCAGTAATAAGCCAAGGAACAATGGAGACAAACTTGAACAGAGAAGGTTTCACCTCCACATGAGAAGAAACTTCTTGACAGTGAGGGTCACAGAGCACTGGAACAGGATGCCCAGAGAGGTTGTGGAGTCTCCTTCTAAGGACACACTCAAAACTCACCTGGATGCATTTCTGTGCAGACTACCCTGGGTGATCCTGCTCTGGCAAGGATCCTCCAGGACCTGATGATGTCTGGAGGACCCTTCCAATCTCTAATGTTCTGTGATTCCACAATGACTGTAGTACTGGCCAAATAATTCATTCAAATTATAAAAGTATACTGACTAAACATTTGCAGGTTTGTGATGACCATTTGTTTTCTTATTCTGTTATCAGTTTACACATATTTATGTGTATGCACACATATCATTGTGTGTGTATAGGGAAATCTGTGTAATATTTCTTTCTTTAACTCTGCAGTCAGATACAGAATCAGTAAAAGTCTTCTGCTTCCACTGGTGGGGGTGGGTGTGCTTAATTTAATGTAAATGTACTCTTTGGAAACAATTCTGTAATTCGGTCCTGAGAAATAAACAAACAAGAATTGACAGGAAAAAGAGACATTTGCAAGGTACTGAAGGAGAATGACTCAATTTGTTTATGCATTTCTGGTATTCTGCTCTTGGGGGTTTTTTTAATGACTTTCCAGCAGGTAGCTGATACAGTCAGAAAGCCATGCAGGCATATCACATTAGGCCTATTCACAGTGTACTCACAGAACTCATAAATATGATAACATTCTGGGATGATGACATCCAGACTGTGCACTGCATTTTAGTAGACATGCAAATAGGATTAGACACGTTCAGGATCATTGCTGTTTAACATCTGTGTGGTGCTGTAAGAAGCAGGAGGGGCATGGGCTGTTAAGTGTTGGTCAGATGGTCTCCTACTGCCCTGCTCAGACCACAGCTGCAATCCTGTGTCCAGTTTTGGGCTCCCCAGGTCAAGAGAGACAGAGACCTGCTGGAGAGAGTCCAAGGGAGAGCCAGGAGGATGCTTAGGGGACTTGAGCATCTCTCCTGTGAAGAGAGTCTAAGAGCCCTGGGGCTGTTTAGTCTGGAGAAGAGAAGGCTGAGAGGGATCTGATCAATGTCTCTCAAGAGCTGAGGGGTGGGTGTCAAGTGGAGGGGGCCAGGCTCTTTTGGATGGCACACAGTAATAAGTCAAGAAACAATGGATACAAGCTTGAACAGAAAAGGTTTCAGCTCAACATGAGGAGAAACTTCTTTACAGTGAGGGTAACAGCACTGGAACAGGCTGCCCAGGGGTTTGTGGAGTCTCCTTCTCTGGAGACTTTCCAAACCCACCTGGATGCATTCCTGTGCAGACTACCCTGGGTGATCCTGCTCTGGCAGGTGGGTTGGACCCAATGATCTCTGGAGGTCCCTTCCAACCTCTAATGCACTGTGATACTGTGAAGCCATGTGGAGATGGGCCCTACTGGCATGGATGACATTTTTTGTGATGCTCCTCCAGCTGTCTCTATGATTTATTTTACTTACCTGTACTTTATCTTACTCTGTACTAGAAATAATCAGACGATTTCTTTCAGCCAACAGAGGTCTTGCTCTGAAATCTCTATGACCAAGCAGACATAACAGATCAGGAGGAGGATACCCTGCAGGTTTTATCACCTTCAAAAGAGAGCAGGAAGGATAGCATTGGCTAAGATGTTTCTGAGAAAGTGATGACAGCTTTGTGCTTAATTTAACTGTTCAGCTGATATGGTTTGGTTTTGAGCCTGCAGGTGCTTATGGCCAGACACAACATTCAAACATAAATTCAATGACTCGCCTTGGCAAAGAGTCCAAAGGTGCAGCAGTAAACTGAGCTAACAGCTGTATAAATATGTGTGTGGTTTTAAGGCATCAGTTGTGCCCTATCTTCACAAAGCCTCTACTAAAAAGAAGTTCTTCATGCAAGTGGTCCCAAAGGGTAACCAATGAATTTTGAGCCACTGGATCCAGTAAAAGGGTAGGTTATAAATCTGTGGGGTTCACAAAGTGAAAATTCTGTGGAGAATTTGTTTTCAACTGAGAGATGGCAGCACAAACTGGGAAGAGAATTGAGAGGGTCTGAGGAGCCCTAAACCAAGGGAAGCTTTTTAACCCTTACTCCTTTCTGCCCTGTACTCATCACTGATTAGGCCACACCTTGAGTACTGTGTCCAGTTCTGGACCCCTCAGTTTAAGAAAGATGTTGAGATGCTGGAATGTGTCCAGAGAAGAGCAACAAAGCTGGGGAGGGGTCTGGAGTACAGCTCTGTGAGGAGAGGCTGAGGGAGCTGGAGAAGAGGAGGCTCAGGAGAGACCTTATTGCTCTCTACAACTCCCTGAAGGGAGGTTATAGCCAGGTGGAGGTTGGTCTCTTCTCCCAGGCAACCAGGGACAGGAGGAGAGGATCCAGTCTCAAGCTGTGCCATGGGAGGTTTAGCCTGGATATTAGGAAGAAATTCTTCCCAGAGAGATTTGCATTTGGAATGGGCTGCCCAGAGAGGTGGTGGAGTCACTATCCTTGGAAGTGTTTAAAATAAGACTGGATGTAGGCACTCAGTGCCATGGTTTGGTTGATTAGATGGTGTTGGGTGATAGGTTGGACTTGATGATTTCAAAGGTGTCTTCCAACCTGGTTAATTCTATGATTCTGCTTTAGGAATTTCAGATACTCTTAAACTTGCCAATATTTCTAAAAGGCTACCTGTGTTTGCATCATTATTTTGGTGGACCTTGTGTCATGTGTGTTCCTCTTTATTTAGGTAGAAGTTCTCACATTCTTCATTCCTTTCTTCCTACATCTGCACTTCTACATTTCAATGACACAAGAAGTTCATCAGTTGGGCCACAACACAAAACACTGAGCCAGACCTTTTGTTATTGTTGTTGCTGTAGCTAAATGTTATAGTTTGCTGTCAGAGCTGTGCCCCTGAGCAAACCCAAGAACTTTGCACTTTTAAATTCTTGGATCTTCAGCTGTTAAGGGCAGTTGTCACCTGTCAGGTAAGTCATAAAGGGATGGGATATAATGGGGTTTCTTTCTCTTTAATGAGATGAGGAAGGTTTCACTTTCATTCTTTAGGATAAAATAATCACAGAATTAGAATGCTGGTAGTTTGCTGGTGTCTACCAGCCACACATAGAGAGTTGTGCTATGGTTCCCTCTGTTTTTGCAGCCAGCTTTCTGAAGGCATAGCTGCTGGTTTGTTGTCCTGTATGCTTTCATCTGGCAAGACACAGCTCAGGGTTAGCATGGCACTGTGCCTGTGTGATTATATCCTGCAGGTACAACCAGGCTCTTAAATGCCATCTGGCAGTGCTAATTGCACCAGAGCATCCAGACAATGACATGGAAAAGGTGTCATAGGAAACTTGATTCACCTGGTTTCGTGGGCCTTGCATGCAGGTACCACATAGGTTGTCTAACATGAACATAAGCCTGACAAATAGGGGCATAGTGAGCTCCCCAGCCAGCTAATGTAACCTTTAGCTTGGGATTTTCTCAGTTCTGTGGTGATGTTAATAATTTAATGTTGCAGTTACATGGATTGCTGCATTTAATTACCTTTTTTTTTTAAGTACTGCCTGCCTGAAAAATCTAAACCCTTCAGTCTCTACTGCAGCTGCTATTCATCTAAAACCTGAGCCATGGCATGTGCTTTTTGAAGTCTTGGAACTGAAGATAGCTTTAGTTTGAGGTCTGTCTGCTTCAGAGGGGAAGGAAACACTTTCCTATTCTGCTCACAGAGAGGCTGTGCTGGAGGGCTCCTGCCTCTCTTCTCACAATGACTGCAGCAGCTAATCATGTGTAATCCCTGTGTTACTGCTCACAAAGAAAATCTGTGGGCATTTGATAAGCATAAATTGGGGGATGTATACATTTTACAGGGTAGATGCTTCATATTTTATTTATTTTGTTTTATTTTATTTTATTTTATTTTACTTTACTTCATTTTATTTTATTTTATTTTATTTTATTTTATTTTAATTTTATATTATATTATTTTATTTTATTTCATTTTCTTTTCTTTTATTTTATTTTACTTTATTTTATTTTATTTCATTTTATTTTATTTTATTTTTCTTTATTTTATTTTGTTTTGTTTTGTTTTATTTTTATTTGTTTTATTATTTTATTTTATTTTTATTTTATTTTATTTTTATTTTACTTTATTCTATTTTATTTTATTTTTCTTTATTTTATTTTGTTTTGTTTTGTTTTATTTTTATTTGTTTTATTATTTTATTTTATTTTTATTTTATTTTATTTTTATTTTACTTTATTCTATTTTATTTTATTTTTCTTTATTTTATTTTGTTTTGTTTTGTTTTATTTTTATTTGTTTTATTATTTTATTTTATTTTTATTTTATTTTATTTTTATTTTACTTTATTCTATTTTATTTTATTTTTCTTTATTTTATTTTGTTTTGTTTTGTTTTATTTTTATTTGTTTTATTATTTTATTTTATTTTTATTTTATTTTATTTTTATTTTACTTTATTCTATTTTATTTTATTTTTCTTTATTTTATTTTGTTTTGTTTTGTTTTATTTTTATTTGTTTTATTATTTTATTTTATTTTTATTTTATTTTATTTTTATTTTACTTTATTCTATTTTATTTTATTTTTCTTTATTTTATTTTATTTTACTTTATTTTTTCATTTTATTTTACTTTATTTTACTTTATTCCTCTTTATTTTATTTGCTTGATAAGCTGTATCCTTTCATATGTGCCATTATGCCCTTCATTTTTATGTGGCAGATGTTATGATGTCATGGATACTGCTTTGCACTTTTGGATTCCTCAATCAGGTATCTCATCATGCTTCGATGGGATATAATGGTTTTTCTTTCTCTTTAATGAGATGAGGAAGGTTTCAGTTTCACTCTTTAGGATAAAATAATCATAGAATTAGAATCATGGATTTGTTAGGATTGGAAGGGACCTCAAGGATCAGCCAGTTCCAACCCCCCTGCCATGGGCAGGGACACCTCACACTACAGCAGGTTGCTCACAGCCACATCCAGCCTGGCTGCAAAAACCTCCAGGGATGAGGCTTCCATCACCTCCCTGGGCAACCTCTTCCAGTGTCTCACCACCCTCATGGGGAAGGATTTCTTCCTAACATCCAATCTGAATCTTCCCATTTCTAGTTTTGCTCCATCCCCCCGAGTCCTATCACTCCCTGACACCCTCAAAAGTCCCTCCCCAGCTTTCTTGTAGCCTCCCTTATGATACTGCTATGAACTGCTATAGACTGTTCAATATCACGGACAATGCATGTCTGGGTCTTCCAGATGTCTCTTTGTTTTGTTTTGTTTTTTCCTTATGCAAATACTGTTCCTTGATATATTCACTGGGCTGCCAAACATCTGGAAACCTTGGAGAAACAGGCACTGCAGATAGGTTGACTGATTTCTTGCTGCAGTGAATCCAACACATGAGGGCTTGCCAGAGTTGCTCTGTGTGTGAGTTATGCAATGTGTGCTTCCATCTTAATACCCAGAGCTTGCCAGAGAGAATTCTGAGTCCTGTGAAGTGTGATGGATTTCACTTTTGCTTCTAACATCAAGGATCTGGATGGTTGTATGCTCTGAAGCAAAACAGAGGTGCAAATTTTCAGCCTTTGAAGATGAGATTGCCTGTTCCCATAAATGTATTCCAAATTGGGCAGAAAACAGTTCACACTCTTTCTTGATGGATTGAAAAAAATTAGCTCACTGGTGGTATCAAAACCCTAGCTCCAAGCTGGCATTTAGGCATATAACCCTGAACCCTGCAGGAAACTATACACCAGGCTGTCCCCCCAGGTTGGGGTCTGACCTGCTGGAGAGCAGTGAAGGGGAAAAGAAGGTCCTGGGGCTCCTAGAGGAGGGAAGATTGATCATGAGCCAGCAATGTGATCTTGTGGCCAAGAAGGCAAATGGCATCCTGGGATAGATTAGAAGGGCTGTGGTTAGTAAATCAAGAGAGGTTCTCCTTCCCCTCTACTCTGCCCTGGTGAGACCACATCTGAAATATTGTGCCCAGTTCTGGGCCCCTCTGCTCAGGAAGGACCTCAGGGAACTGCTTGAGAGAGTCCAGTGCAGAGCCACAAAAATGATTCAGGGAGTGGAACTTCTTCCTTATGAGGAGAGCCTGAGGGAGCTGAGGGCTCTGTAGCTTGCAGAAGAGGAGCCTGAGAGGTGACCTCATTGCTGTTGCTAAAGATGTGCAGGGGGAGTGCCCAGAGGCTGGAGCCAGGCTCTGCTGGGTGATGCCCAATGCCAGCACAAGGGGCAGTGGTGGAAGTTGAGGCATAGGAAGTTCCATGGAAACAGGAGGAAGAATTATTTCCCTGTGAGTGTGACAGAACACTGGAAGAGGCTGCCCAGGGGGGTTGTGGAGTCTCCCTCTGTGGAGATATTAAAATTGGCCTGGATGTGTTCCTGTGTGACCTGCTCTAGGTGCTCCTGCTCTGGCAGGAGGGTTGGACTGGATGAGCTTTCGAGGTCATTTCCAGCCCCTAACATTCTGTGACTCTGTGACTGTGATTCTGTGTCTCACAACGATGCAGGCAATTGGTTTGCTGAAATGTTTGGGGATTTTTAGTTTTTGGGGTTTGTGGGGTTTTTTTTAATTACTATTATTTTGGTTTGTTGTGTGTTTTTGTTGGGGTTTTTTCGGTTGGTTGGTTGGTTTTGGTTTTGTTTGTTTGTTTGTTTTTTTGCACTGACTCATTCTGGCATTGCATTTCAGCCTGTCCTGCTGCTGTTGCACACAGCCACAGGAACATCCTGTGAATACCAAGGAGGTTATTAAAGGATTCAGATCTCTCTCTGAGACACAGATATTCTCAGACAGGCAGCTCCTTCTCAGATCCTGTACTGAAAAATGTGAGGCTGTATACATTCAGGATAAATATTATGGTTTAGTGTTGTGCATGTTAGCAGTAAAGGCCTGTCTGTGCATGCAGATGTGTGCATGTGCTGTGCTTCAGGAGGAAGCTGGGAGGGCTGCCAGCTTCCAGTTCATTATTACTGCAGTTTATGAAGGCTTCAGAAGTCCAATAGGTCTAATTTATGTCTTCCATGAACTGTCATTGCTTTTGTAATCACAGGTTTGGGGGTTTTGGTTTTGTTGTTGGGGTTTTTTTTAATTGTGATTTTAGATTTTAACAAGGGGGAATGGAGTTGTGATTAACTCTTTCTATCCTCTGCACTGTGAAGGAGTTAAAAGTTGATGGCCTCTTGCAAGCACTCCTATCAGCTCAGAATTTACATTTTCACCTCCTCTGGTGACAGCAATTAGGTCAACCATGCTTCAGACCTGTAATTACCTCTGCAAAACAATTCTGGGAAGGATTTGGATATAGCTGAGTGTCTGCTTTTACCACAAGGAGACTTCATTGAATATGAGATTTCTGTTATCTAGGTGAAATTAAGTTTCAGTCTAGAACACATCCAAGTAAGAGGTGAACAGACTCTTTATAAATGACACTGATTTTTACCAATCAGTTTCAATAGGATGTGAAATTTATTAGTGAATACTCCTCCTATTTTTTTTTTTAGTGAATACTCCTCATATTTTTATCTGACATAGATGCTTTAAATAATTGTACTTTATCTGAGAGGGTGACCTTTTCTTCCAGATCAATGTGTATCTTCCTCTTTATCACAACCAGATTGGATTATAATGTTGTAGCAACATCTAAAGGCCATTCAGAAATTCTGGTAATGCAGGATAAATCCTTTTTCTTGCTTAAACATGTCTCAAATAGATTTGCACTCTGTACACAATGTAGCTGAGAATTCATTTATGACCTTTTGAGCCTTTTAGGAAAGGAGAAGGAGATCAGGTTCTGCTGAGGTTCATCATCACAGCAACTAAAACCAACTGCAAAGAAACCGAAAGGAGAAGCACAGTCAGTGTGTGTTTGTTTACAATCAAGTCTGCTATTCTGGATAATAAATGAGGTGGGATAAAGAAGATAAAGCAAACCCACATGTTTAAAGCATATGTTAAAGAGCTGCAAGAACATTGTGTACATAACTTTATATTAAAACATGAAATGGAGATATGGAGTGAGGTTAAGAATGAAAAGGAGAAAGTCTAGGATCTTTCCTGCATGCATTGTGGTTAGGCTGAAATGTGGATAGTTTTTCCATGACTGGTTGACTATATTTCACATCTGGTTTGGCTTAACTGAAATATGCCAACTACTACCTTCCACTCAGCACACAAATTATCTGTGTCTTATT
This sequence comes from Indicator maculatus, assembly GCA_013399975.1. NCBI lineage: Eukaryota > Metazoa > Chordata > Aves > Piciformes > Indicatoridae > Indicator > Indicator maculatus. Next base: position 87,500 of record VXBD01009693.1, on the reverse strand, counting down.
CAAAGGTGTACTTCATCAGTGCCATAAATTTCCCATTCTGCAGATTGGAGGCCAGGCCCACATTCTTTCTCATGGAATCATGGAACTGTCAGGGTTGGAAGGGACCTCAAGGATCAGCCAGTCCTGCCATGGCCAAGGACACCTCACACTACATCACATTGCTCAGAACCACATCCAGCCTGGCCTTCAAAACCTCCAGGGATGAGACTTCCACCACCTTTCTGGGCAAACTGTTCCAGTGTCTCACTACCCTCATGGGGAAGAACTTCCTAACACCCAATCTGCATCTACCCATTTCTAGTTTTGCTCCATTCCCCCCAGTCCTGTCAGTACCTGATACTAACTTTGTAGTACAAAACGTAAGCTGTTCTGTAGTTGTTATTCAGAATATCCAGAGATAACATCAGATTAGAACAACAACAACAACAACTAATTAGTTTTAGGAGTCATTTTAGTGTGAATTTTGGTTCTGTTACACAAAGAGCCTTATGCTTTGTCTGAAGCTTCACAATTAGGAGGAGAGGAGCAATCCACAAGTCCAATTCTGCTGCCTGTGCTAAGGGGGAAAGATGTGACCCTGCAGGTTTGGCAGCCTGGGATCTGTCCTCAGGAAGAGTCATGGAGGAAGTGGAGGTGGAGGATGGTTGACTGTTCAGGGGGGTCATATGTTAGATTTCTGACAGCTGGGATTAATTAAAACTGTAATTGCTCTACTTAAATATTTCTTGCTGATAGAGTTGTTCTTTTAGGTGTATTAACTTCACTATTTACCTTTGAGGCAGTTATTTGGTATTCTGTCAAGCTGCAGGAGCTTCTTTGCTTACTGAACATCATTTGCTGGAATCATTCACTAGAATAATTTCCCAGCAACTGCTGTATCTCAGATAGACAAAATGTTTCCTTAAAGGTCTGAAGGAAGGAGCCAGGGTGGGTGGGAAGACTGAGACACTAATTGACTTTGTGATAACACTTTTAAGTAAGCATTCAAATCCACTTCAAAGTATAAAGGACTACTCCAGTTCACTGCAGGTTAGGAAAGGAAAAAATCTCAGTCTAGAGGCAAAAAATAAGAGAATGTTGGTGGTGTCCTGCTCTTCAGTTCTCCTGTGTTCTCAGACTGAGAACAACCAGACACACTATGCCCAGAACACCCTCCCCTCAGCTATTGATAGACATTGCTCAGGTCCTCTCTCAACCTTCTCTTCTCCAGACTAAACAGCCCCAGGGCTCTCAGTCTCTCTTTACAGGGGAGATGCTCAAGTCCCCTGATCATTCTTGTGGCTCTCTGTTGGATTCTCTCCAGCAATTCTCTGTCTTTCTTGAACTGGGGAGCCCAAAAACTGGACAGAGGATTGCAGGTGTGGTCTCACATGCAGGCAGGTTTCAGCATTCCTGGGTGTAAAACATCAGGAACACTCAGACACAAATAGTTGTGCCATGATGTGTGTTTCTCCAAAACACAGAATCATCCATCAGGCATGAAAACTATATTGATGTCAAAAGTCTTTGTGGATCACAGAATCACAGAACCAGCAAGGTTGGAAAAGACCTCAAGGATCATCAAAGTCCAACCTGTCACCCAAGACCTCATGACTACTAACCCATGGCACCAAGTGCCATGTCCAATTCCCTCTTGAACACCTCCAGGGATGATGACTCCACCACCTCCCTGGGCAGCACATTCCAACATCTAACAACTCTCTCCATGAAGAACTTTCTCCTCACCTTGACCCTAAACTGCCCCTGGCACAGTTTGAGTCTGCGTCCTCTTGTTCTGCTGCTGGTTGCCTGGGAGAAGGGACCAACCCCCACCTGGCTACAACCTCCCTTCAGGTAGTTGTAGACAGCAATGAGGTCTGCCCTGAGCCTCCTCTTCTCCAGGCTAAACAATCCCAGCTCCTTCAGGATCAGGACAATGGAAACAAAAAAGCTTCTGAAAACTTTAGTTCTTCATCTGTACTCTTGATGTCAGATTGTGGCTTTGATTTCAGGCTGCACCTTCACTGGAATTGTTAATGTGCCTCTGTTGTGTTGCATGTAGATCTTAGGTGATGCTTTAGGTGAGGGCAGCCCTGATTTTTGTGACAGCAAGTTTTGCAGTATGTTTTAATTCTGTTCCAAATACGCAATCCTGCAGAAATCTCTTCATTCCCTTAACTGGCTACCAGTGAACCACAGCATTGGCATTTGACCTCTGCACTTCCAGACATAAAATCTTCTATTTAACATAAGCTTGAAATCCATAGAAATTGTTGTCCTGCATGCTGCTTAAGCCATGTGATCTGGGGCAAATGGTCCAGAGATGGTTTTTTTTGGACTCCAGAATTGACATCTCTGAATGGAAGAAGTGCTACTGCAATAATTGCCTGGAATAGTATTGGAAGGATGGCATGTTTCAAGAGAAAGAATATTTGAATTGGGCAAGCTCTACATTTCTCAGCTGTTATTTTATCTTATTGGAACCACTGTCTTCCCCACCTGCAGACTGTTCTGTGGGTAAGGAACTGGCTGCATGGTTGCATCTAGAGGGTGGCTTGAAGTCTAGATGGAGAGCAGTGGGAGTGCTGTCCCTCAAGGGTCCCTACTGGGACCTGTGCTCTTTAATATTTTTATCAATGCTATAGACAGAAGGATTGAGGCACCATCAACAATATGCAGATGACACTGAGCTGAGTGGTGATGTCAATACAGCAGAGGGACAGGATGGCATCCAGAGGCACCTGGACAAGCTGGAGAGGTGGCCCAGGTGAACCTCATGAGGTTCAACAAGAGCAAGTGCATCTGGGCTGGAAAAATCCTCATTATCAGCACAGACTGGAGGAGATGTTAGAAAGCAGGAAAAGGACTTGGAGGTGCTGATGGATGAGAAGCTGGAAAGGAGCAGGCAGTGTGAGCTTGCAGCCCCGAAGTCAAATCACAGCCTGGGCTGCATCCAAAGATGTGTTGCCAGCAGAGCCAATGTTTGATTGCCCTTTCAGTGAAGAAATGCATACAAAGAAAGAAGCAGTGAACCAAACCCCCCAAACCCATGCCCTTCTTTCTTAGCCAGAACTAAATTCCTTACCATGGTGCTTTGCTCATCAGCTGTTTGGTGAACACAAGTACTTACATTTTTTGGATTGTGATGGACTCTGCACTCAGAATTTTCCTCATTTCCATCCCAAGTCATTTTTATAGTTTCTTGCCTTTCTTGAGGCATGGCAATGACAAAAGAGTACCTGTGGCCTTCTCCAGCTATCATCTCTGAGAATACAAATTGATCAATCATCTCTTGTGAAGATGCTTTCAGGTTCCTCATATTACTCTGTGCATTTTCTGCCTATGTACATTTTGTCCAGCAGCATACAAAATAGAGAGAGAACACAAATCACACTTTCAGGACCTTTCACATTACTAGGCAGAGATGTTATTACCAAACATGTTCAAAACAAAGTCACTACTGCTTCACAAACCCTACAAAGAAATCAACCACCAAGATTTACTCCAGTTTCCTTTGAGTTGAAGCAACATCTCACTTCCCCCAGGGAATCTCTTGATTTGAAAGCCAAAATGGTCATGTTTTTACACTATGGTATGAAAATGATCAAAGAAGGAATACAGTGTTATCTTTTTGGTATTTCTTTGGTATCTATCCCAATTCCAGTTTTCCAGTGTCATTGAGAACACCTTTTGAATCTGTCTTATTGTTTTCCCTGCCATATTCTGAAGACAGAAATGGTGGTATTCATCCATTGCAACTGCTCTCTGGTATCACACCAACTCCAGTCAGATGAGATTGTCCAGCTGGGACTTTTTTTTCCCAGGCTAGGTCCAGTGTTATGCCATAAAGTAGATTCTGCCACAGACAAAGGTCACTTCCCTAGAAAAATTCAATGCATATTTTTGTTAGGTCTGAGTCCTCTTTCTAGAAGTATTGTCAATATCAAAGGGAAAAGGTCATGCTTCCTGAATGAGATCCTACTCACTGGTTCTTAGACACATAAATTCATCAAAATCTCATATAGATCCCTTGATACTGACCTCCATGCATCATTTGTGGCAGGCACCCTTGCTGTTCCTTATTACTGGCATTTTGGGTGTCTCATTTGGACTCTAATTTTGTCTTGCAATTGAGAAAGGCAGAGCCATGTGAATCCCATTGTAAATGTTTCTCTAGACCATGGCACAGCAAGTTGTGCATTTTATCTGAATTTACCACTGAGTATTGAAGCCCACTCATAGGATCAACCCCTGTTACAAACCCTTTTCTTCATTATTGGTACCCAAGGAATTAATTTGGTTGGCTATGCAAATAAGTTTGGCATTCCTCAGCAGGAGAAAATTCTCTGAGATGGATTACCAAGAACTAGAAACAAAACAGTGGGCAAAAAAAACAGTCTTTCAACTGAAAGAAATGTTATCAAGTCAATCCTGTTTGCCATGGGCAGACTGATTGCTGTCCTCAAGGAGACCAGGAAACACTCTGTAATTTCCATCTGGAGTTTTGTAACTTCAAACTAGAGCAGTGCAGATTTAGATTGGATGTTAGGAACAAGTTCTTTACCACGAGGGTAGTGGAACACTGGAACAGGTTGCCTGGAGTGATGGTTGGGGCCCCATCCCTGGAGATATTCAAGGTGAGTCTCGACAACCTGATCTAGTTGGGGATGTCCCTGCTGAGTGCAGAGGGGGTTGGACTGGATGACGTTTGGAGGCCCCTTCCAACCCAAGCCATTCTATGATTCCATGATTCTATGATCCTATGATTCTATTAGTCTATGAGTCTAGGATTCCATGATTCCATGATTCTATGTTTCTATGATCCTATGATTCTATTAGTCTATGAGTCTAGGATTCCATGATTCCATGATTCTATGTTTCTATGATTCCATGATTCTATGTTTCTATGTTTCCATGATTCCATGATTCTATGTTTCTATGATTCCATGA
>VXBD01009693.1:68049-81654 GCA_013399975.1 Indicator maculatus | reverse complement strand
ATGATTCCATGATTCTATGATTCTATGATTCCATGATTCTATAAATCTATGATTCCATGTTTCCATGATTCTATATTTCTATGATTCCATGACTCCATGATTCCATGATTCTATGATTCTATGGTTTGATGTAAACCCTGCTGGTACAAACCTGTGGGGACACCCTGAGATTTTACAGCTGTCAGTGGCTATAACAAAAAGGAAATTTCAAGATCACATAGGCACAAATCTGATTTTGTGAACCCTTTTTTCCCTCCATGTGGCCTTGTAAATCAAGTCCTGACCACTCTGTGTCAATGTTCTTTCTTACACAGTGCAGCTCCTGCTCAAAGAAACAAAATTACTCATCTGAGAAACTGACAGTAAATCTGTTCAGAATACCTCTAAGTGGCAGTTGATTAAAAATTTTTGTTCATAGCTCTGCCCTCGTTTTCTAGTCAGCTGTGCTCTTTAAATGAAGATTTTTGAAAAAGAAAACCTTCAAGGAAGATTTATGGAGCAAGTAAATTCTTAAATTGTTTGCCCACAATTTATGAGCAGCAGAAAATGTGCTATAGAAACCTCTCCCTGTGTAAATAAATATTACTTCCCTGTGTTTAGCAAGAAGATGGATATCAGTGATTTTTTTTTGCCTCACTCTCTTTAAAAGTAAGTGTTTAGATAATTTTTTTTAATGCAGGCTGTCTGGATTTGACAGATAGCAGCTGGATCCTAATTTCTCAAAAGTGTAAGAGGAGGTCTCTCCCTGCTGGGGTATTTGCTCTGAGGATAAGTCTTGGGAGGTCACTATGAAGAGGGATTTTGTAAATTGTGTGTGAACAACTGGGTTTTTGGTGAAACTCTGGTAAATATTTGGTCTTGCTCTGTGGCTTAGTAAAATAATTCATGTGAGAAAAACATGAATTTGTGCAATAAAACATGTATTTGTGCAATAAAACATGTATTTGTGCAATAAAACATGTATTTGTGCAATAAAATAGGTATTTGTGCAATAAAATAGGTATTTGTGCAATGAAACAGGTATTTGTGCAAAATATATAATTAGAATCACAGAATTAAATCATAGAATCATGGAATCATAGAAACATAGAATCATGGAATCATAGAAACATGGAATCATAGAATCATAGAATCATGGAATCATAGAAACAGAATCATGGAATCATAGAAACATGGAATCATAGAATCATAGAATCATAGAATCATGGAATCATAGACTCATAGAATCATATAATTAGAATCATATCATAGAATCATAGCCCCTGCTGGGCTGGAAGGGACCTCCAAAGCTTATCCAGTCTGACCTCCCCACACTCAGCAGGGACATCCNTCATGGCCCTCCTCTGGACCCTCTCCATCAGGCCCATGTCCTTCTTGCCATATGCCACCCCCTAACAGTGTGCTATACCACTGGTCATGTGTTGGGCTGAGAAAAGCATGATGACTACACAAGCTGGTAGCTAGTTCAAGGCAGAATCACATAACTGAATAGGTTGGGAAAGCCCTTTGAGATCATCAAGTCCAACCTATCTCCCAACACCATCTTATCAACCAAGCCATGGCACTAAGTGCCTCATCCAGGCTGTTTTTAAGAACTTCTAGGGACAGTCACTCCACCACCTCCCCAGGCAGCCCATTCCAATGGCTAATCTCTCTTTCTGGGAAGAATTTCTTCCTAACATCCAGCCCAAAGCTCCCCTGGTGCAGCTTGAGACTTTGTCCTTTTGTTCCTGTGCTGGCTGCCTGAGAGAAGAGACCAACCCCCACCTGTCTACAACTTCCCTTCAGGCAGTTTAGAGAGCAATAAGGTCTTCCCTGAGCCTCCTCTTCTCCAGGCTAAACACCCCCAGCTCCCTCAGCCTCTCCTCACAGGGCTGTGCTCCAGACCCCTCCCCAGCTTTGTTGCCCTTCTCTGGACACCTTCCAGCATCTCAACATCTCTCTTGAACTTTGGGGCCCAGAACTGGACACAGGACTCAAGGTGTGGTCTAACCTAAGACCATTAGTTTCAGAGTGGTTAATCTGAATGTTGCCCCTCTCCAAGGTCACAATACAATAATTTTTCCATTTGTCATAGAAGTACTGAGATGCAGCTGCCTTCAGTTTCATGAAGGGAGGAAACTGTAGAATATAGAAGGGTAGAAATGCAATCTAGGGAGAGATGTCCACACTGAGGAAGAAACAGAGGACCCTTCACATCATTTCAATTTATTTCTTGCTTGTTTACAAAATGTTGCTCATGTTCTACATTAGAATTCAGCCTTTATCATCTGTCTTTCTGAGTGGCTGTGGTTTAATCATTAAATACACAGAAGAGCAGCAACCAACTATCGTAATTTGCCTGATGGAGTCTGCAATGAAGAGTCAAAAACTGAGTCTCCAATGACATCATGAGAATTGCAGTGTAGGCTAGAAATGCTACAGATCACAAGGTCATGTCATACAGATTACTTATCTGACCTGTAGTCCTTACATCTTCTCAACTCCCCAGACAGCTTTAGAACTGAAAATGACATCATTTTGCTTTAAAATCAGAAGAAAAAGATTTCCTGCAAGCCTGCAGATAAAAAAAATGGGGTGAGGGAAAAAATGAGCAGCTGCAGCTAAGCTCTACTTAAACCCTGGTTTAATGTCCTGGTTAAATGGAAAATCATCTTTGGATATACATGTGTGTGTACATAGAGAGAGACAGAGAGAGCTCAACTTTATAGGAATTGTTAGTGAACTGGATATTGGGGGAAGATGGGAAATTTGTTAATCAGGTCTCTGTCTTTTTTGACCTGGGGAGCCCCAAATTGGACTTATTGCAGGTGTGGTCTGTGCACCACCCAAAAGAGCCTGGCCCCCTCCACTTGACACCCACCCCTCAGCTCTTGAGAGACATTGATCAGATCCCTCTCAGCCTTCTCTTCTCCACACTAAACAGCCCCAGGGCTCTCAGGCTCTCTTCACAGGGGAGATGCTCAAGTCCCCTAAGCATCCTCCTGGCTCTCCCTTGGACTCTCTCCAGCAGGTCTCTGTCTCTCTTGAACTGGGGAGCCCCAAACTGGACACAGGATTGCAGCTGTGGTCTGAGCAGGGCAGAGTAGAGAGGTAGAAGAACTTCCCTAGCCCTGCTGGCCACACTTTTCTTGCTGCACCCCAGGATCCCATTGGCTCTCTTGGCCACAAGAGCACATTGCTGTCCCATGCAGAACTTGCTGCCCACCAGCACTCCAAGGTCTTTCTCTGTGGAGCTGCTCTCCAGCAGGGCAGCCTCTAACCTGTCCTGGTTCCTGTTGTTATTCCTCCCCAGATGCAGGACCCTGCACTTGTCCTTATTGACCTTCCTGAGGTTTGCCTGCAGCCAGCTCTCAGCCTGTCCAGGTCACACTGGATGGCAGCACAGCCTGACAGGTGTCAGCCACCCCCCAGTTTTGGGTCATCAGAACTTGCTGAGGGGACTCTCAATGCCTTCAGCCAGGTCCTTGATAAAGATATTGAACAGAACTGGACCCAGTACTGATCCCTGGGGGACACCACTGGCCACAGGCCTCCAAGTTGACTCTGTGCCACTAATACATAATCATGTAATACAATAATACATTTTCATAATTGTAATGATGTGCTGTATGTTCATGTTAAGAGTACTTTAATGACAGGCCCTTTGAAAATTGCTTAAATAATCACAGCCTAATTCTTCTGTTGAGACAGAAGGCATGTTACACTGCTGGGCTTATTTAAGCTCTACCATATATTGATCCCTGCATTTCAGTGGGCAGCAGCCTGTTCTTTCAGGCTGTTGTAGATAAAAGTGCCAGCTGCTCTTCTCAGTGTTCATGCAAATAGGAGCAGCTTCAAATTGTCTGCTGACAGGGTTAAAAATGGTTAAAAGAGCAGGTCTCCAGGCTTCTGGACATCAAAAGGGAGTCAAATCAACAGTGAAAGACTGAGAGCTTAACTGTGAACACATCTGTTTGTTGGTTTGTTTTTTTTTCCTTAAGACATTCACTTAAATATTGCAGATTCTAAAGCAAACATGGAATAAATAAAGGTTAAAATGACAGATATTGTAAGATCATGAGTTTCTTCATGTTTGATGTTTGAATATCAGTCCAGCTGTATTCTGTTTGTACCTGTCCCTGTCTATACAAGAGGCAGAGCTGTCTGCCCCCCTAGGAAGGGAAAGCAAGTGCACAAAACGTGTTGATGTGGTGGGTTCCCCAATTAATTTGGAGAACCTCCCCCTCCCACAAATAAAATCTCCAGACCAGCTCAGATTGGAATGGAAGCAAACAAAGCTTTATTTACAAGCAAACTAAAGTCTAGAAATAAGAAATGCAGTGAAGGTGTACCAAATAGACAATATTTACATGGATTTACAATTTATAAGCAACACAAGGGCCCCCCCAGGACAAAACCAGGGGGCTACCAATAGCTTTCCCCTCCCCAGCCCCTTTCCCTCTATACAAGGGACAAGAGAAGAGCAGAGTGTGGCTTGTTGGTGCTTAGCCACAACAAGAATGCAGCCAAGGTCAGCAACAGCCAAGCAGAAGCCACCAGCTAGGATCAGTTAGAGCCAAGAAAAGAGAGAGAAATAGTTTCATACAATTAACTTTCTGTTAGTTATCAGCCCAGTGGAATTATTTAGACCTTATCATTATTTTCCCTTTACAGCCCATGGTAATTTATTTACATTCTATCAATTTCCACTCAAGATCTGTGGAAAATTTCCTAGGCACCAGCCTAAAACTGCCACAGTTGACAGTGAGACTGACAGTGCATTTTGCTGCAATACAGAATATTACCTGTTGCAACCCTAATGAGAAAGGTAGATGTCTGTTCTTTCTGGCTATTTGGGCTTCATGAATTCAAGGCAGTATTATTTTCAGGCTGAAAGCAAGGCTGAGTGTGGTAGTTTCAGGCTGTGCCTGGAAACTTTTCCACAGATCTGGAAGAGAAATTAGTAGAACGTAAGTAAATCATTATTGGATATAAAAGGAAAATAATAAGTTCTAAATAATCCATTGGACAGATAGCAGACATCAGCTAGTTGTGTAACTAACTTCCTCTCTTTTTTTGGCTTCTTTGCTCTAGCAGATACCAGCTCTGGCTTCTGCTGGCTTTGCTGACCTTGGCTGCATTGCTTTGTTGTGGCTGAGTATCAACAAACAACTTCCTGCTCTTCTCTCTCCTCTGTCATGTACAGCAGGGTAGGGAAGGGAGCAGGGAAGGGGAAGCTATGTTTAGCCCCCTGGTTTTGTCCAGGGAGGTTCTTGTGTTGTTTATAAACTGAAAATACCTGTAAATATATATAAATACCGTATATTTTGTACCTATTCATTGCATTTTGGTGAGACCCCACCTGGAGCACTGTGTCCAGTTCTGGAGTTCCTATTACAAGAAGGATCTGGAGGTGCTGGAAGGTGTCCAGAGAAGGCCATGAGGATGAGCAGAGGACTGGAGCAGCAATCCTATGAGGACAGACTGAAAGAGTTAGAGTTATTCAGTCTGGAGAAGAGAAGGCTCCCAGGAGACCTTCTTGTGGCCTTGTAGTATCTGAAGGGGGCTACAAGAAAGCTGGGGAGGGACTTTTGAGGGTGTCAGGGAGTGACAGGACTGGGGGGAGTGGCGCAAAACTAGAAATGGGGAGATTCAGATTGGATGTTAGGAAGAAGTATTTCCCCATGAGGGTGGTGAGACACTGGAAGAGGTTTCCCAGGGAGGTGGTGGAAGCCTCATCCCTGGAGGTTTTTGCAGCCAGGCTGGATGTGGCTGTGAGCAACCTGCTGTAGTGTGAGGTGTCCCTGCCCATGGCAGGGGGGTTGGAACTGGCTGCTCCTCGAGGTCCCTTCCAACCCTAATGATTCTATGATTCTAAATACAGCTTCATTTGCTTCCAGCTGAGCTGGTCTGGCAATTTCACGTTGGGGGAGGTGGAATTTTCAACCCACCACACTGAGGTGGGGTTTTTTCACCGGAAGAATTACAACTAATGCACCCTGCTGTTGAACTCAGAGCTGTAGTTTCCTGATGTCATTGCAATCCTGTCCATGCTGTTTACAAATGTGCAAGCCCCTTTGCCTCACTTTTCTTAGGAGCTCAGGTCATGCCCGTTGTAGCTGGCTTCCATTCCACCTCTGCAGCAAGTCACAAACCCATTCATGAGCTAAACTGAACGCCGGAAAGATACCCAATACAAAAGGCAGAAATGCCTCTTGCTTGGTGATAATTGCCAGTGTTCATCTTCTCACTGAGGTGATGGGGCCCATCACACTGTTGCCATAGCAACCCTGGGTCTGGCCCATTAACTGCCTGGTGTGAATTTATGAATGCAAGCTTCGAGGGGTGGGAAGCGGCTCCAGATCGGCAGTGAGCCCCCGTGTACGGTGCAGACAGCTGATGGCAGGCTGCCTGGTTTGGGTGTCAGTGTTCAAGTGGTGTGCTGTGGTGTGGGTAGCCAATTAACAGATGAAGCAGTTCAATATTTAGTGAGATTTAATGTGCTTGAATCACAGGCTCACAGGATGGTAGGGGTTGGAAGGGACTACCTGAGATCATCGAGTCCAACCCCTCTGCCAGAGCAGGACCATAGAATCCAGTGCAAGCACACAGAAATGCATCCAGACAGGGCTTGAATGTCTCTAGAGAAGGAGACTCCACAGCCTCTCTGGGGAACATATTCCAGTGCTCTGTGAGCCTCACAGTGAGGAAGTTCTTCCTCATCTTGAGGTGGAACCTCCTGTGCTGTAGTTTCTATCCGTTACCCCTTGTCCTATCACAGGTTGCAAATGAGCAGAGCCTGTGCCCTCCCTCTTGACCCCCAGCCCTCAGGTATTTATAGACATTTATTAAATCCCCTCTCAGTCCTGTTTTAATTTTTGAAATGTTTGTGCTACATTAAGATGTTAGAAAACTTGTATTTCAAACAAATACTATGGAAGATGCTGGCTCTCTTGTAATGACTTGGTGGGTATCTGAGACACTTCAAAGGTGAAACTAATTTCAAGTGAGGTTGATAGTGCTGAATATAGGTGCACTGGGTTTAGTCCCACACTTTCATTAGAATTTCACCTCATTATTTCACCTCATTTAAACCTCAAGAACACATGCTTGTGAACAAGGGACTGGAAGGAACTCCTGAGTTCAAATCTTGGTTGTCCCATAAACTTCTTCTATGATTTGGGGGTAACTATTCAGGCTGGTTTCTGTTCATGCTTTTCTTCAGTAAAATAGAGGGAAGAAACCCCAACCAACCAGCTAAACAAAACAAACCAACCAACCCTTTCCTGGTCTTTCTCATTTGGATCATAGCTGTCTTCACACTAATGATGAGTCTTAACAAATGTACCAGCAGCTGTAGCAGTAGGCTTCTATCTAAAATCAAAACTATGTCCCTACCTACAGTCTGTCTGCTTAGTGCTCAAGGTCCTGCAGCCATACCATTCACCATCTGGCCTCATAGCTCTTGGCTGTTTTGAAGTGGATAGTTGGCCCAAGCCAAACTCATGAGGTTCAACAAGACCAAGTGCAAGGTCCTGCAGCTGGGTCAGGGCAATCCCAAGCACTGACAAGGCTGGGCAGGGACTGGCTGGAGAGCAGCCCTGAAGAAAAGGACTTGGGGGTGCTGGGGGATGAGAAGCTCAACAGGAGCCAGCAGTGAGCACTTGCAGCCAACCAGAGCCTGGGCTGCATCCAGAGAAGTGTGACCAGCAGGGCCAGGGAGGGGATTCTCCTCCTCTGCTCCACTCTGCTGAGACCCCACCTGGAGTACTGCATCCAGTTCTGGAGCCTCTGTTACAAGAAGGATCTGGAGGTGCTGGAAGGTGTCCAGAGAAGGGCCATGAGGATGAGCAGAGGGATGGAGCTATGGAGGACAGACTGAGAGAGTTGGGGTTGTTCAGTCTGGAGAAGCGAAGGCTCCCAGGAGACCTTCTTGTGGCCTTGCAGTATCTGAAGGGGGCTACAAGAAAGCTGGGGAGGGACTTTTTAGGGTGCCAGGGAGTGATAGGACTGGGGGGAATGGAGCAAATCTAGAAGTGGGCAGATTCAGAATGGATGTTAGGAAGAAATTCTTCTTCATGAGGGTGGTGGAGGTTTTGAAGGCCAGGCTGGATGTGGCTGTGAGCAACCTGATATAGTGTGAGGTGTCCCTGCCCATGGCAGGGGCGTTGGAACTGGATGATTCTTGAGGTCCCTTCCAACCCTAACACTTCTATGATTCTACAAAATGCAGAACATTTGCATTGAAGAACTGGTGTCAAGAGTGCAATGCCAATCATTTGGAGATGGCATTAAGGTAGCTCTTGCTATTTTATATTGCATCTGTGTATCTGCCTGATGATAAAGTCCTTTATTACATGATCATCGAGGCTGAAGTGGGCCTCCAAGAAGGCTGCAGAGGGATTGTTCACAAAGGCCTGTAGTGATAGGACAAGGAGCAATGGTTTAAAATTAGAGAAGAGTAGATTTAGTTTGGATGTTAGGAGGAAATTCTATACCATGAGGGGGGTGGAACACTGGAACAGGTTGCCCGAGGAAGTGGTTGGGAGATATTCAAGGTGAGTCTCAGCAGGGCTCTGGGCAACCTGATTTAGTTGGGGATGTCTCTTGCTTACTGCAGATGGGATTGGACTAGATGTCCTTTAGAGGTCCCTTCCAACCCAAACCATTCTGTGATTTAATGATTCTATTATCATCCAGGATTTTTAGCAGGTTGTTTGCAGTTCCAGATGTGCAGTCTTTGTCTGAAAAGCATGTTAGACTCTTCATTGACAAGTGTAAAGGGATAAGAGTAAGTTTGAATTCCCTGGGAACAAAAGAAAGGCACTTCCTTTGACAGGGCTCCCTTTCAGAATGAAATTCATGCTACAGCAGCACGTGCTCAAGCTTTTTGCATAGCACTAAAGTGAAGCCAAGCTCCAGACTTCCTTTTCATGCTTTCCTTTTCTATATATTATTGCATTACATGGAACCATTCATTTTCAGAGGAAGATTGCTGCTTTGATGTAGTCAAGAAGTTTTCCTTTCTTCCCCATGGAAGTGAAAGACAGATTATCTCTGCTGTCATGCACTAACATATTTAGTCAAACAGAACTTGTTCCCTTCCATTTTTCATGGAAGATTCCCATTCTTGTGCTCCTCCTCTCAGCTCTTGTACCTGTTGAGCTCTTGCAGCCACAACTGGCTACTGACAACATCATCTAGCAAGGCTGATCCCCCTCAACATTCCTACTGTTCCATCCAGAAAGGCCAGGTTTGCTTCTAAGTCCTTAAACACAAATTTTATGTGGAAGTTAGTGGTATCCAAACTTTATTTGGAGGTTAGTGTATCAGGAATGGAGAGTAGAAGACACTTTGGGAGCTAACAATGATTTGATTACAAATATGCAATGTCACCATTAAAGAAAAACAAAAGAAAACCAAATCCAACCCCCAAACTAACCCTTTTAAATCAATCTCAAGTGGTTACATGGCAATTAAACACAAGACTATCCTCATGGACACCACCAAGAGGGTGGTGAGACACTGGAAGAGGTTGCCCAGGGGGGTGGTGGAAGCCTCATCCCTGGAGGTTTTTGCAGCCAGGCTGGATGTGGCTGTGAGCAACCTGCTGTAGTGTGAGGTGTCCCTGCCCATGGCAGGGGGGTTGGAACTGGCTGATCCTTGAGGTCCCTTCCAACCCTGACAATTCTATGATTCTGTGATCACTAAGTCTGATATGAAACATGCTTGTAAATTAGTAAGATCCCAGCAGCAATGGGTTTTTATCAGAACAGATCTCCATCCTGTAAATCTTTCTTAACAAATGTGAGAGAGGTAATTGCCACCACAATACTTCCTCTGTTTACACACAAATAAACAAGGAGTAAGTAGCCAGGGGCTGACTGTTGACTGATGTTCAGCTCCATGCAGAAAGAAACCTGGAAGAGATGAAAATCCATCTTTCTAGTGTTAATCTCTGCTACTGAAACTTGATTATGTGCACTCATGTATTAAAAACAAAACCAAAACCCAAACAACCAAACCACAAAACAACCAGCTCAGAACTCCAGCTGATCAGGTAATTGTTTTTCTGCCTAGAATGATGATGGTCTATGGGGTTTTTGTTCATTCAACTGGGAGCCTATAAATTGAAAATCATTTGACAGAGAAACAGAAGGAAGAAGAAGTACTTTGAAAACCATACTAGCAATAATTTATCAGGAAAACCACTGAATCAGCTCCCTTTGCTGGCTGGCTGAGGCTAGTGGAGTACTCATCAAGTTGCCAGATAATATAAAATTGGACATGAAAATTATTGTCTGAATATCACAGTCTCACAGTACATCAGAGGTTGGAAGGGACCTCAAGAGATCATCCAGTCCAATCCCTCTGCCAGAGCAGGATCACCCAGGGTAGTCTGCACAGGAATGCATCCAGGTGGGTTTGGAAAGTCTCCAGAGAAGGAGACTCCACAATCCCCCCTGGGCAGCCTGTTCCAGGGCTCTGTCACCCTCACTGGAAAGAAGTTTCTCCTCATGTTGAGCTGAAACCTACTATGTTCTAATTTGAACTCATTGTTCCTTGGCTTATCACTGTGCACCACCCAAAAGAGCCTGGCCCCCTCCACTTGACACTCACCCCTCAGCTCTTGAGAGACATTGATCAGATCCCTCTCAGCCTTCTCTTCTCCAGACTAAACAGCCCCAGGGCTCTCAGGCTCTCTTCACAGGGGAGATGCTCAAGTCCCCTAAGCATCCTCCTGGCTCTCCCTTGGACGCTCTCCAGCAGGTCTCTGTCTCTCTTGACCTGGGGAGCCCCAAACTGGACACAGGATTGCAGCTGTGGTCTGAGCAGGGCAGAGTAGAGAGGTAGAAGAACTTCCCTAGCCCTGCTGGACACCTTTCTTGCTGCACCCCAGGATCCCATTGGCTCTCTTGGCCATAAGGACACCTTGTTGTTCCATGGAGAACTTCCTGCCCTGACACCCTAAAAAGTCCCTCCCCAGCTTTCTTGTAGCTCCCTTCAGATCCTGGAAGGCCACAAGAAGGTCTCCTGGGAGCCTTCTCTTCTCCAGACTGAACAGCCCCAACTCTCTCAGTCTGTCTCCATAGCAGAGCAGCTCCAGCCCTCTGATCATCCTCATGGCCCTGCTCTTGGCACCTTCCGGCACCTCCAGATCCTTCTTGTAAGAGAGGCTCCAGAACTGGACACAGTACTCCAGGTGGTGAAGTACTTACCTTGATGTTTATCACAAGAAAGGAATTTCCACTGCTCCTCTGTAATCTCAACTCTTCAGTTTACAAATGTACAAATACACAATCTCCATCTGCCACATTGCCTCATACCTTTCTGATCAGCTTTTAGTGGGCAGCATGGACAGAAAGGACTTCTGAAGAATTTCTTCTGTGGTGATACAAGGGGTGGGCAGATTGATTGAGAGGAGAAAAAATTGCAGCAAGTTCAGCTCATTTCAAGAGTGGTGTCTTGGGAATCTTTTTATATAGGAGAGGTTTCATTTTCATTAACATATGAACTAAGAATTGCAGGATGCACTTTTGTTGTGGGGTGAATTAGATTCCCCCCTGCCAACCATTTGTCTTTCTCCCCCAGAGGATAAATCCACCACACTCAGAATTTGGAAGTAAAAATGGAATTCTGTTTACACAAGGCACTAAATATAGCAGTATAAAATGCAATAAACATGCACAGTTATATACAAAGTATAACAGCTCACACAAGTTCCCCTTGCACCCCCTCCTTAGGGACAGAGGGCCCCAAGAAAAGCTTGGCCTCCCCCTTCCCCTTGTACCTCTTACAGAAACCAAATAGAAAGGGCCCAAGGTCAGAAGGAAGCTTTGACAGACTGAGAGAGTTGGGGCTGTTCAGTCTGGAGAAGAGAAGGCTCCCAGGAGACCTTCTTGTGGCCTTACAGTATCTGAAGGGGGCTACAAGAAAGCTGGGGAGGGACTTTTGAGGGTGTCAGGGAGTGATAGGACTGGGGGGAATGGAACAAAACTAGAAATGGGGAGATTCAGATCGGAGGTTAGGAAGAAATTCTTCCCCATGAGGGTGGTGAGACACTGGAAGAGGTTGCCCAGGGACGTGGTAGAACTTCTTGCAATTATCTAACTTCAAAAATATTTCATCCCACATCTCCAATTCTTTTGCTACAGGTACTGGTTGCTGCTGAGATGAATGAGAGCAATGTGCAAATTCTGAGAGCACATGCAGAGGAGCATGAGAGGGGAAAATGAGCAGCTGCATACCAGGTTGCGTTGTTTGTAATCATCCCAACTAAGTGAACCAGGATTTAGATGTTGATAATATAACCTGGGGAGGATCTCAGGTAGTGACAGGACTGGGGGGAATGGAATAAAGCTGGAAGTGGGGAGATTCAGACTGGATGTGAGGAAGAAGTTCTTCCCCATGAGAGTGGTGAGAGCCTGGAATGGGTTGTCCAGGGAGGTGGTTGAGGCTCCATCCCTGGAGGTGTTTGCAGCCAGGCTGGATGAGGCTCTGATCAGCCTGCTGTAGTGTGAGGTGTCCCTGCCCATGGCAGGGAGGTTGGAACTGGCTGATCCTTGTGGTCCCTTCCAACTCTGACTGATGATTCTATGTTTCTATGATATACATGAGTGCTGACACAGAAGATTTATGCTCATCACCTTTTAACAAAGAGAAAGCAATGAGCTGATGTCAATTTATCATCTTCTTTAGCGTGTGAAACGCTGAAGTTGAGTCCCAGAACACAGATGGGCATTCCACATGTTGCAAAGGGTTAACAAAGACCTTAAAAGGAATCCCAGTATTTATCAAAAGAAAACTTAGCCCTTTGCTGCTAACTGGGTGGCAGCATCTGCAGTGTGTTGACCTCATGGCTTACAACATTTTGACTGCAGACAGTTTACAATGCAGCAGCACAAGGAGGCGTTGAAAGTATATTGGAGGTGAAAAGCTGTGAGGGGAAGGAAGCAGTGTGTGTTGTAAGAAATGCCTGGGAATTCCCTGCAGTTCAGTGACTGGGAATTCTGGAGAGTTGTTTAACAAGAATGTCTGTTAAGGATATAGGATTGATGAGGATCCAGAGGAGGGCAAGGAAGCTGGGAGGGTCCTGGAGAATAAATCTGATGAAGAGAAACTGAAGGAGCTGGGGATGGTTAGTGTGAAACAGAGGAGGCTGAGGGGAGACCTCATTGCTCTCTACAACTACCTGGAAAGACCTTGTGGAGAGGCTGCTGCTGGTCTCTTCTCACAGATAAGTAGTGATAGAACAAAAAGGAATGGCTCAAGTTGCCACTGGGTAGGTTTAGAGTGGAGAGTAGGAAAAAAATTTTCCCAGCAAGAGTGGTCAGGGATTGGAATCTGCTGCCCAGGGAGGTGGTGGAGTCCCCAAGCCTGGATGTGTTTCAAGGTGGTTTGGATGTGGTGCTTGGAGCTATGGTTTAGGGGTGAACCTTGTAGAGTAGGGTTCTGGGTTGGCCTTGGTGATCCTGAGGGTCTTTTCCAACCTGAATGACTCTGTGATTCTTTGTGGTTTTTATTTATTTTTAATTATTAGAATTGACAGCAAGAAAAAAAAAAACAACCCACAACAGTTTAAAAGTTTAAAGACTGACAAATAAATTGCTAAGTTTTAAAGGG
>VXBD01009693.1:38381-48684 GCA_013399975.1 Indicator maculatus | reverse complement strand
CTTAGCCCTTTCCAAGCCAAGGGCAAGCTCCAGAATGTGAAGTGGGCACAAGGGAGAGAGGTTCCTTAGCCCTCTCCAAGCCAAGGGCAAGCTCCAGACTGTGAAGAAGGCACAAGGGAGAGAGGCTCCTTAGCCCTCTCCAAGCCAAGGGCAAGCTCCAGACTGTGAAGACGGCACAAGGGAGAGAGGCTCCTTAGCCCTCTCCAAGCCAAGGGCAAGCTCCAGAGAGTGAAGTGGGCACAAGGGAGAGAGGCTCTTAGCCCTTTCCAAGCCAAGAGCCACTTGAATTATAGTGTCAGAGTCTGGGAAGATACTGGATAGAGGAAGCAAGCCGTGAGTCCCTGGACAATGTGCTATAGAATCCCTCTTGTGGGGAACAACAGATTGTGGCACCTTTATTTCCAGTTTGAATCACTGTGTTGGAAATGATCAGATCTGTGCTTAAATCATCTAACTCTCTTCATATGTGGAATGTATTGCCCACAACCAAATAACAGAACCTGGAAATATACTTTGTAAATAAGTGGTGGCAGTGTCTGAAGCTCCCCAAAATAGTAAATATATAAAATACATAAATACATATTTTTTTTTTCTCCAGGCATTGGTGTTAACCTTCTCTCCTCATTATTTACCATTGCTGTAAGTGGAACATTTGAATGCATCAGCTCTGTTCTTACTGAGCAATGCTAACCTTTCTGACTCTTAAATGCCCTTCATCAGTATTAAATCAATTTGAAGCCTGGAAAAGCCTTCTATTCTCTAATTCATGCATCAGAATTCAATTCATGCATCAACTTGATGCATCAGAATTCAAGTGTAAGTTACACACCATGTTTTGGTTACCAGTATACCCAGTCTAACATCTTCCCTGCTGGATCACACTGTATTGCAGAAGCAAATTGTCCTTTTGTTTTTGCAGTGCTGGAAGAAGTAGGTTTGAATCCTGGACCAGCTGGCACCAGAAAGTTGGAGAGAATTCAAACAAATCCATCAATACTGACTAAAGATTTAGATTTCATGAAGGCACATTAAAAACTAATTATATAGAATTTGTCTGAATCAGGGACTAACAATACACCAGCACAGAATTACTCTCCCAGGATAAAACTGAGAACCACTAATGAAGCAGAGAGGATCAATTTTTGTTCCTAAAAAAAAAACCCTAACAACCCAATCCCTGTGTAGTAGACCACTGCTCTGCTAGCCTACAGAAATAGCAGTATGATTTGCAGCAAACAATGTCCTTGTCTAGATTACTTTGTATAATCATCTTAAAGCAACTTAATTTTTGAGTCCTACTCTCACATCAGTTGCCATTTCACACTTCTCCCTCACAAATTCTGAGGAATTCTGAGGATGAAGCTCATGGCAGGTTAGCCATCCAGTAAGTATGCACTATGATTGCCCACTAAATAATTCAGAAGTGTTGAATGACTAGGCACTCAGGTGGGTAGAATGTTAAGCAATCATTTGGAAAGTAGAAGCTGGAGTCCCTCAAACCTTGCAACTCTGGAGCAGAAAACTAACTAGCTAACTAACTAGCTAACTAACTGACTGACTAACTACCTAACTAGTTAGCTAACTAACTAACCAACCAACTAACTAACTAGCTAACTGACTGACTAGCTAGCTAGCTAACTAACTAACTAACCAACCAACTAACTAACTAACTAACTAACCAACCAACCAACTAACTAACTGAGCAACTAACCAACCAACCAACCAACCAACCAACCAACTAACCAACCAGCCAACCAACCAACTAACTAACTAACCAACCAACCAACTAACTAACTGACTGAGTAACTAACTAGCTAACTAACTAACTAACTAGCTAGCTAGCTAGGTAACTAACTAACTAACCAGCCAAGCAACTAACCAACTAACTAACTAACTAACTAACTAACTAACTAACTAACTAACTAACAAACTAACTAACTAACTAACTAACTAACTAACTAACTAAGCAACTAACCAACCAGCCAACCAACTAACCAACCAGCCAACCAACCAACCAACTAACCAACCAACCAACCAACCAACCAACCAACTAACTTACTGACTGACTGACTAACTAACTAACTAGCTAGCTAACTAACTAACTAACTAACTAACTGACCATGATTACTCTGTGCAATGTTAAACACCTCCAGTGTAAACGAGACTTCAACTAGAAGTATAAAGTGTTTGTGCTGGATTTTTGGGGGGATTAGCCCAAGTATCATAGAATCATAGAATTGTCAGGGTTGGAAGGGACCTCAAGGATCAGCCAGTTCCAAGCCCCCTGCCATGGGCAGGGACACCTCACACTACAGCAGGTTGCTCACAGCCACATCCAGCCTGGCTGCGAAAACCTCCAGGGATGAGGCTTCCATCACCTCCCTCAGCAACCTCTTCCACTGTCTCACCAGCCTCATGGGGGAGAACTTCTTCCTGACATCCAATCTGAATCTACCCACTTCTAGTTTTGCTCCATTCCCCCCAGTCCTATCACTCCCTGACACTCCCTCCCCAGCTTTCTTGTAACCCCCTTCAGATACTGCAAGGCCACAAGAAGGTCTCCTGGGAGCCTTCTCTTCTCCAGACTGCACAATCCCAACTCTCTCAGTCTGTCTCCAGAGCAGAGCAGCTCCAGCCCTCTGCTCATCCTCGTGGCCCTTCTCTAGACGCATTCCAGATGTTCTTGAAAATCATAGTTACAGGCTGAAAGACATTCCAGTGTGAAACTGATATTTAGCTATAAACAGAACTTACCCAAGGTTTGGGATAGTTCAAGAGGGGTGGACTCCTCAGAGTTTACATGACAATAATGATCAGTCCATCTCATTCAATTGGTCTGAAGAATAATCACAACAGATAGGTTAG
This sequence comes from Indicator maculatus, assembly GCA_013399975.1. NCBI lineage: Eukaryota > Metazoa > Chordata > Aves > Piciformes > Indicatoridae > Indicator > Indicator maculatus. Next base: position 45,819 of record VXBD01009693.1, on the reverse strand, counting down.
AATCATTCCATTGGAGTATTGAAAGCCTTCTGTTGTTTTGTGCTCTCCTGGCTGCTGAATCTTGCTGCTTCTCTTGTGGGGTTCAGTCTGTGCTGTCTTCCTTCTGACCTTTGGGTCTTTTCTGTTTGGTTTCAGTAAGAGGTGCAAGGGGAAGGGGGAGGCCAAGCTTTTCTTGGAGCCCTCTGTCTCTAAGTGGGGAGGGCAAGGGGAACTTGTGTGAGCTGTTAATCTGTGTATAGATATGTAAATACATTTTGTACATCTTTATTGCCTTTTCTATTGTTAACATTTAGTTTCTTTTTGTAAACACAATTCCTTTTTCACTTCCATATCCTGAGTGTGGTGGATTTGCTCTCTGGGGCAGATTTACTGAAAGAAAAATGGTGGAGGAGGATCTAATTCAACCCACAACAAACCTCAAGCTCAATTTTGACAGAAAGCCTACAGAGAATAGGCAGAAGGACCAAGATGGTTTTGCTTTTACATATCATCCCCTTCCAACCTGCAAATGAAGTGTCCACATCAATATCTGTGGCCCCACTCAGCACATAAAGAGTTTCTTCTACACTACTTAATTAAAACTGAAGTCTTTGAGTTTGTTTTGTTTTCTAAGCAGTTTATTTTTGTTGTTGTTCTCAGCATGGTAATGGCTCAGAACTTTCACAGTTCTGCCTGTGTGAAAGCTCATTCCATTTTCAGGTCCCAAGGGATAACTCTTTAATGTTACAGCCCTAGTCAGGGTCAGGGACCTGTTTGGGTTTTTTTCTTTTCAAGAAGATGGTCTCAGGGAATTTAGCAAATGAAAGTTGGGGTGCATTCAGATGAGTGTGTCCAGCAGATTGAGGAAGGTTTTTCTTCCCCTCTACTCTGCCTTAGTGAGACCTCACCTGGAATATTGCATCCAGTTCTGGGCTCCTCAGTTCAGAAGGGACAGGGATCTGCTGGAGAGAGTCCAGCGGAGGGCTACAAGGATGGTGAAGGGACTGGAGCACTGCCTGGTGAGGAGAGGCTGAGAGCCCTGGGGCTCTTTAGTCTGGAGAAGACTGATAGGGGATCTAATATATGTTTATAAATATCTGAGTGCTGAGGGTGTCCAGAGGGAGGGGACAGGCTCTGCTCACTTGCACCCTGTGAAGGCTGAAACGGATAGAAACTCCAGCACAGGAGGTTCCACCTCCACATGAGGAGGAACTTCTTCACTGTGAGGGTCCCAGAGCACTGGAACAGGCTCCCCAGAGAGGTTGTGGAGTCTCCTTCTCTGGAGACTTCCAAGACCTGTCTGGTTCCTGTGTGACCTGCACTAGATTCTATGATCCTGCTCTGGCAGGAGGGTTGGACTCGATGATGTCCAGAGGTCCCTTCCAACCCCTAACTTCCTCTGATTCTGTGGGTGATGTATTTTAGATAATTAGCTTAAGTGTCTTTGCTGATGCAAGGTTTGGCAAAAATAACAAGTCTTAGCTTTGGAAAGGTGATGTCTAACAACACTGATAACAGCTTCCATTAAAAATGAGGAGAGCACATCTCTGTGTGCAGTAAAAATCATTTACAAGCTTCCTTTCTGGGTTGTTTGACATCCAGGTAGCCCACTCCAATGGTCATGTTAGGACTGCGTATTTTCATTTCTCCTTCTTAAACTTGTTAAGTGTGAAGCATGTTCTGTGTGAAACTGATAATGAAGCAGCATGGGGAAGTGAAAAAAAAAAAAAAACTTAAAACACTGAACTTGCTGATAGAACAAGAAATGATTTAAAAAGGAAAAAAAGAATGCAAAGAGGGAAGAACACAGTGCTAAGCTTCCTAGTTGGTTTACAGCCATTCTGAGAAGCATGCTAGGAGTAGCCTACCTCTTAGGGAGCAGGGGTGGTTTACCCTGGAGAAGAGGAGGCTCAGGGGAGACCTCATTGCTCTCTACAACTACCTGAAGGGAGGTTGTAGCCAGGTGGGTGTTGGTCTCTTCTCCCAGGCAACCAGCAGCAGACCAAGAGGACACAGTCTCAAGCTGCACCAGGGGAAGTTTAGGCTGGAGGTGAGGAGAAAGTTCTTCCCAGAAAGAGGAATTGGCCATTAGAATGTGCTGCCCAGGGAGGTGATGGAGTCACCATCCCTGGAGGTGTTCAAGAGGGGATTGGACGTGGCACTTGGAGCCATGGTTTAGTTAGTCATGAGGTGTAGGGTGATAGGTTGGACTTGATGATCTCTGAGGTCTTTTCCAACCTGGTTGAGTCATTCTGTGATTCTGTGATGCTTGCATACACATACACACACCAAATTCCTTGCTGAGCACTGTGCAGATGCCCATGAAAACTGGCATAGCTGAAAAAACCAAAATCCAAGGAAGAGCTACAAAAAGAGCATGGAACAATCCATTTTTTCCTAGTTAAGTGAGTTAAAGCATGAAAGAGGGAGCTGAAGCTATCATAAGGTGAAAGATGTGCACGAAATATCAATATTTTAGGATGCTAGCAGTGAGGAGTGGGCTAAATGTTTGAATAATTCAGGCAACAAAAAAATGACCTTTTGAAATCCTCCTGTTTAGCATGATTTGCTGTAGTGTTTTAATCTGGACCAGGATAATCCCTTCAACAAGTGCTCACCAAATTCCAGTTCAAATAATACCAAAGACTACAAGTAGATTCAGATTGGATGTCAGGAAGAAATTCTTCCCCATGAGGGTGGTGAGGCCCTGGAAGAGGTTGCCCAGGGAGGTGGTGGAAGCCTCATCCCTGGAGGTTTTGAAGGCCAGGCTGGATGTGGCTGTGAGCAACCTGCTGTAGTGTGAGGTGTCTCTGCCCATGGCAGGGGGGTTGGAACTGGCTGATCCTTGAGGTCCCTTCCAGCCTCAATTCTATGATTCTATGATATATAAAAAACCTGAACCATGATGTTTTTGACACTCTTTGCTATAGAAATGCAGTGAGAATTTGGGATTTTCTTTCTGTCTTGATAGTCACTCATGCCACCAGCTCTGGAAATTTATGAATATTTTTCTTGTTGTTTTACTCAGAGTTTATAGCATTTCGGAAAGAGCTTTTGGTGCAAGCTCTGGGAACTATTTTGGCAATATGCAGCTATGCAAAGGCAGTGATTTGAAGTCCCATTGTTCAAGAAAGATTAATCAAAAATTATAAATCACAGTTGCCTCCTCTCACCCTCTTAACAGTTTTCCAAAGACAAAGAAGCACTCTCCATCAAGCCAAACAATCCACTCACACTGACTAAACACCTTGAATGAAAACCTTACCACCTAATTCACTTTGTGTGAGAGGGAGAAATTAAACAAGTGAGACTCGGTTTGGTGTCTTTAGATCTCCACATCAGTGCTTAGCTGTCAATGTGAGCTGCATCTTAAATAGACAGGGAGGACTTGATGTATCATCTGCAGTGTCTGCTTTGTATGATAAAAGAGGTCATTTGACCTAGCTAGAATGTGTTCCTAAGCCACAGAAGATGAATATTGTTTTAATGGCCTTCAGATTCAGAGAGTAAATACAAGTGATGTGAAAAGTACTGCAGTGCTTGCTGTAAGGATGTAGTCCTTGTGGTATCATTACTTGGCTGGCTTTACTTAAAGAAGTGAACATTTTGGAAGCTAAGGCCACAGCAACTGTGAGGGAATTTACAACTCAAAGAGCTGATTATGGAGACCATAAAGACAGCAGTTCAAGATGTGGTTGGCAGCACAGGCTAATAAGAGGGATTTTCTCAGAGGCTTAAACCACTAAATAACAGCAATGCTAAGTGGGAGTTTAGTGGAGCACCAGTTGTCCCCTCTGGAATAGTCACTATGTTTGAGTGTAGGCTAAAGTGATTCAGCTTTGCATGTGATGTAGTTTAAAAACTTGGATGTTTTCATAACATTTCCTCTGACCATCATTATGGATGATAATCTCCTTTGTGGGGGAAAACCAGAAGGGGGATCATAGAATGATAGAATTGGTAGGGTTGGAAGGGACCTCAAGGATTGTTCAGTTCCAACCCCCCTGCCATGGGCAGGGACACCTCACACTACAGCAGGTTGCTCACAGCCACATCCAGCCTGGCCTTCAAAACCTCCAGGGATGAGGCTTCCACCACCTCCCTGGGAAACCTGTTCCAATATCTCACAACCCTCATGGTAAATGAATGTTCTGGACTTTTCCTCTACACTTTGTTTCCTCTGCCTTTTGTTTCTAGTCCTTGCAAGACTGAGACCAGATCATTTGAAGAGAGATATGAGGACAGGTTGTGCCTTTCTGCGACTTTCAACCCTTACAAACCTTTTAAGTATACCACTGTGGTAGGAGGAAACTTCCCCCCAACAAACTGGAGGTTTACCCCCAAGACAAATCACCAGACTAGCCCAGTTGAATGGAAGCAGAATGGAGCTGTATTTACAAAGCAAGCAACATCTACAAATATAAAATGCAATGAATATGGACAAAATATACACATGTCTATTTACAATTTAGAAACAACACCATGATCCCCTTGAATTGTTCCCAGACCCCTCTGGCCAAGCAAGAGGGGCTGCTCACAACCTCCTTTCTCCCTCTCCCACTCCTTCCCTTTTCCTTCCCTTTTCCTTCCCTTCTCCTTCCTTTCTCCTTCCCTTCTCAGTACCTCACAGGCACAATCTACACCAGCAGAAGGTCAGGAAAGAGCTAAGGGAGCAACGCAAAAGCAGAGATCTCAGAGAGAAGAAGCAAAAAGAGACAGAAATGTCTCTGCAACTAATTTTTATCCTCATTAGCAAACCAATACTAATTATACAGACCTATCATTATTTTTCTTTTGTATGCAATGGCCAACTTAATTTGCTTTTTACTCAAAGATCTCCACAAAGTTCCTGTTCTGTGTTTACAATTAGGACTCTAAGCCAAGGCACTTAGCTCTAAACTCTAACAGCCACCCTTGGGTCAGTCTTCTCTTCAGGGCTCAAATACGTTTACCAGAATGAAAGTCTCTAAACTCAGGGACCTCAGGACCACTGTGTTCCAGTTATTCAGGCTGGCATGGGTAGTGACATGTGAGATGTCCTGATACTTCATATTTCTGTTTCTTAGCCTGTGTCACAAGCAGGTGACCATGTACTCAAATGATGGCAAAAGAGAGGCAAGAAAAGACTTTACAGTCAAAATATGTATTTGGCTCTGGCAGTCACCTTTTTTTCTCTCATTCAAGCTCATGAAGCTGCTGAATCTCATTCTCCTAACAGGGGACTGAGGGAGATTAACTGAGGCTGGCAGAATGCTGTACCCATAAAGTCAGCTGCAGTGAGGTTTTGTTATCTGCAGTTTGCAGTCTCATCTGCAGAACAGGACTTGAACAAGGACCAAACCACACAAAGGCTTAAAAAACTGTAAATCAATAACAGAAGAGGGAAATTAACTGATACAGTTTTAATGAACAGCCATTGGTCTAATAAATCTCACTCAGACAGAACACCCATTGATTTTCTTGTCTGAACACCCATGGATTTGCTTGTCTAAGGCCAAATAATGTGGTTTGGCTTTTTTTTTTCTAATTATTTTTTAATTATTTCTCATGCAAATATGTAGTAGCATCAAAGTATGTGCAGATGAAGAAATTAGCTTACACATACATCTGTTGTGCTTTCCTACTTGCAGTGGTAAATGTGAATAAAACCAAATTGCCAATTCACACTGAAAAATATGAAGCTAAGTAATGAATGATAAGATTCCTTGGTAGAGTGATCCACAAATCCACATTTCCAAGCTAGAGTCAGGTTAGGATTTGAAGGAGAGACCAGACAGAAGGCAGAGCAGGAGTGACATTCTACCCTATAGATGCTGTGCAGGGCTTCCAAATGGAAGGAGGACTTAGAGGCAACCATAGCACCAAAAAGGAGGTAAAACTAAATGTAATTCCCAAAGCTGCTTTCTTCATATAATCAGTATGGTTTGAGACTGATTGATTCTGAGCAGGAATCATTAGAAGGGCTGTGGTCAGGAGGTTGAGAGAGGTTCTCCTCCCCCTCTACTCTGCACTGCTGAGGCTGCATCTGGAATATTGTGTCCAGGTCTGGGACCCGCAGTTCAGGAAGGACCTCAGGGAAGTGCTTGAAAGAGTCCAGCACAGAGACACAAAGATGATTAAACATCTTCCTTATGAGGAGAGCCTGAGGGAGCTGAGGGCTCTGTAGCTTGGAGAGGAGGAGCCTGAGAGGTGACCTCATTGTTGGGGATAAAGATGTGCAGGGGGAGTGCCCAGAGGCTGGAGCCAGGCTCTGCTGGGTGATGCCCAATGCCAGCACAAGGGGCAGTGGTGGAAGCTGAGGCATAGGAAGTTCCATGGAAACATGAGGAAGATTTTTTTTTTTCCCCGTGAGTGTGACAGAACACTGGAAGAGGCTTCCCATGGGGATTGTGGAGTCTCCCTCTCTGGAGATATTCAGGACCTGCCTGGATGTGTTCCTGTGTGACCTCCTCTAGGTGATCCTGCTCTGGCAGGGGGGTTGGACTGGATGAACTTTCAAGGTCCCTTCCAACCCATAACATTCTCTGATTCTGTAATCAACAGACTTCTCTTCCAGCCTCTGATTTATCTAGCAAATCACTGTCACAGCTTTTGCAATTCTTGTTTTTATGGAATCACAAACTCATAGAACTCTTTTGGTTGGGAGAAACCTTTAAGATTATTGAGTCCAACCTTCAACCTAAGACAACCATGGCCTTTTGTATGCCTGTGAATAATTATCTGCCCTTTCTGCAGGGCATCAGAAATTAAATTACAGGTCAAAACTTTCAAGAATTACTATGGGTTTTAACCCTTTGTGTTCATTGTTATTTTATTTTATTTCATTTTTTTTAATGGGAGGTGTTTAGAATCTACCTTTGAGTTAGGTTAAGAACAGATTACAAACAAACAAATGGTTGGTCAGTGAGGTGAATTACAAACTGGCTCCACAGCAGAGTTCAGAGGGTTGGCATCAGTGGCACAGAGTCAACTTGGAGGCCTGTGGCCAGTGGTGTCCCCCAGGGATCAGTACTGGGTCCAGGTTTGTTCAATGTCTTTATCAAAGACCTGGCTGAGGGCATTGAGAGTCCCCTCAGCAAGTTCTGATGACCCAAAACTGGGGGGTGGCTGACACCTGTCAGGCTGTGCTGCCATCCAGTGTGACCTGGACAGGCTGAGAGCTGGCTGCAGGCAAACCTCAGGAAGGTCAATAAGGACAAGGGCAGGGTCCTGCATCTGGGGAGGAATAACAGCAGGAACCAGGACAGGTTAGAGGCTGCCCTGCTGGAAAGCAGCTCCACAGAGAAAGACCTTGGAGTGCTGGTGGACAGCAAGTTCTGCATGGGACAGCAATGTGCCCTTGTGGCCAAGAGAGCTAATGGGATCCTGGGGTGCATCAGGAAAGGTGTCCAGCAGGGCTAGGGAAGTTCTTCTACCTCTCTACTCTGCCCTGCTCAGACCACAGCTGCAATCCTGTGTC
>VXBD01009693.1:0-37305 GCA_013399975.1 Indicator maculatus | reverse complement strand
AAATCCAAAACCTAAAAAGAAATCTAAAAAATAAAAAAAAAAAAAAAAAAAAAAAGAATAGAATGCTAAAGCTAAGAGGTTTACAAAATCACAGAAACATTCAGGTTGGAAAAGTCCAACCATTAACCCTACTCTATAAGGTTCACCCCTAAACCATAGCCCCAAGCACCACATCCAAACCACCTTCAAACACATCCAGGCTTGGGCACTCCACCACCTCCCTGGGCAGCACAATTCCAATCCCTGACCACTCTTGCTGGGAAAAAATTCTTCCTACTGTCCAGTCTAATCCTACCCAGTGGCAGCTTGAGGCCATTCCCTCTTGTTCTATCACTAACTACCTGTGAGAAGAGACCAGCAGCAGCCTCTCCACAATTGTCCTTTTAGGTAGTTGTAGACAGCAATGAGGTCTCCCCTCAGTCTCCTCTTTCTCACACTAACCATCCCCAGCTCCTTCAGTTGCTCTTCATTTAGTATCAAGTAATTTCTTTTCTTCTAATTCTCACTGAAGATGTCTTAACTAGTCAGATACAAACAACTCAGAAATGCTGCTACATTTTTTTTTTCTTCCTTTCAGGGACATCTCCCTCAAAAAATTATCATTTCCTTGTATACTAAATATGCCTACAATTTGCAGAACTTCATTGCATACTAAGTTTTTTAAAAAGCTAAGCAATTGGTAAATTAAAGATGTATGTAGTGTATATTAGTGTCTGAAATACAACATTGTGTGTTTCCCTTCACACAAGGTCCTGCATCTGGGTCAAAGCAATCCCAAGCACAAATAGAGACTGGGCAGGGACTGGCTAGAGAGCAGCCCTGAGGAGAGGGACTTGGGGGTGCTGGGGGATGAGAAGCTCAACAGGAGCCAGCAGTGAGCACTTGCAGCCCAGAGAGCCAACCAGAGCCTGGGCTGCAGCAAGAGAAGTGTGGCCAGCAGGGCCAGGGAGGTGATTCTCCCCCTCTGCTCCACTCTGCTGAGACCCCACCTGGAGTTCTGTGTCCAGTTCTGGAGCCTCTGTTTTTNCATCCCTGGAGGTGTTTGCAGCCAGGCTGGATGAGGCTCTGACCAACCTGCTGTAGTGTGAGGTGTCCCTGCCCATGGCAGGGGGGTTGGAACTGGCTGATCCTTGAGGTCCCTTCCAACCCTGACAATTCTATGATTCTAAGTTTGAGAAAATCGATTTCTACCTGAGGAGTCCTTGCTGTTTGGATGAAGTGCAGTCCATTTTCCACAGGCAGCTGGCTTTCATTCTGTAAGCAACATTCCATTGTGCAAACACTCTCATCAGAACACTCAAGCCCCAGTCTTCTCTCACCCTTTTTGGTTTGTTTTCCTCCCTGCCACCCCTCCTCCACCCTTGGACTGTGCAGATAAATAAAGGATGAGTTTCTGGTGTTTTCCATGGGAAGTTAAGCTTCACTGACATTGAGTAATTCCTTCTGCAGCTCTCCTGCACTGTGAGTTTAAAATTTAATCTCTTCCAATCAGCTTGCATTACCAGGGAATTGTGCTTAGCATGTTCCATAAATGATTCAGTGGAGCTTAAATAGCTACCTTGGTAATTTCTTATGAATCATTGAAAGAGATCACATTAGTAAACATCAGTGGCAAGTGCTAAGAACATTTTTCATGACTTTTTTTTTTGGGGGGGGGGTAGAAGGAGGTTGGAGGTGTGTTGTTGATTCCAAGATCTGCTGTGTAGGCATCATATGAAGAGTGGTATGTTGCATTTGAAGAAAAGGCTGCTTTATTTATTTTTCACTTCTCTGCAAGGGGTATGAACACTGTGCCAGCCCAACCACCATGGCACAGCCCAGTGCCAGCTCACACAGAGTGCTGTCCTCCATGGACCAGCCATAAAAGTGATATAAATGTAGCACTGGCTCCCACATGAAGTCTTTGTTTTATTGCACTCACTTATCACATTTGCTGCTTCTGAATTCCTAGGAAGACAGAGAGAGTTATTAGCAATTGAAGGAATCAAAATAGCTCGTGGAAATAATAATTATTAAGGCAGATTGATGTTTCATAAACTTTATGTGCCAAGGATTTTGAAGTAGCTCTTAATTCAGCAGTAAGGAAGAGAAGTGCTTTGTCTTAATTATCATTCCCTTGAACATTTAAATTGCCAATGAGGAATGCCATTGTTCCTTGGAAGATGGCAATACTTATTTCAATTTGGTTCCATAAAAAAAAAAAAAAAAAAGAAAAAAAGAAAAAGTAGATTACAAACCATGAATATCTTCACATTCAAAAGCTTTGTTAAACTGTATAGTTGCAGGTCTGAATGGGTTGTCCAGGGAGCTGGTTGAGGCCCCATCCCTGTTTAAGGCCAGGCTGGATGTGGCTGTGAGCAACCTGATGTAGTGTGAGGTGTCCCTGCCCATGGCAGGAGGCTGGACCTAGATGATCCTTGAGGTCCCTTCCAACCCTGACTGACTCTATGATTCTATTCCTTATAACCTTCCCTTTTATTTTGCAGTTCTCTTCCTTACAACCTTCCCCTTTTATAAATGCCCTAATACAGAGAGCCTTTAAAATTTGTTTTTATTTTAGAAGCTGTCTGCTGCTGAGAAAGAATCTGTAGGCTTGATCATCCAGTATTTAGATGTTTTCAGTGAGCTGTTTCAAGTGTGATTGTTATTTTATTATGTAACTGAGTATATAGGGGCAGAAAGCTACTTGAGAGCAGCACTGTGGACAGAGACCTGCACCTGGGAAGGAAGAATAAACTGCAGCAGGACAGGTTGGGAGAGGATCTGCTGGAAAGCAGCCCCAAGGAGAAGGACCTGGGAGTGCTGGTGGATAACAAGTTCTGCATGGGACAGCAATGTGCCCTGGTGGCCAAGAAGGCCAATGGGGTCCTGGGGTTGTATTATGAGGATTGTGTCCAGCAGATTGAGGGAGATTCTCCTCCCCCTCTACTCTGCCCTTGTGAGACCTCACCTGGACTATTGCATCCAGTTTTGGGCTTCCCAGTTCAAGAAGGACAGAAATCTGCTGGAGAGAGTCCAAGGGAGGGCTACAAGGATGCTGAAGGGACTGGAGCACTGCCTGATGAGAGCCCTGGGGCTGGTTAGTCTGGAGAGAGGAAGAGTGAGATGAGATTTAAGAAATGTTTATAAATATCTGAGGGCTGGGGGTCAAGAGGTAGGGCACAGGCTCTGCTCACTTGCACCCTGGGATAGGACAAGGGGCAATGGGTGGACACTCCATCACAGGAGGTTCCACCTCATCATGAGGAGGAACTTCTTCACTGTGAGGGTGACAGAGCACAGGAACAGGCTGCCCAGAGAGGTCGTGGAGTCTCTTTCTCTGGGGAATTTGAAGCCCTATCTGGATGTGTTCCTGTGTGACCTGTACTAGATTCTGTGGTCCTGCTCTGGCAGGGGGGTTGGACTTGAAGGTCTCCAGAGGTCCCTTCCAACCCTTAACATCCTGTGAGCCTGCGATGTGTTACCCAGTCTTTTGTCTTTCATTCCTATTTCTTGGGTCATACAACACATTCACTGTCTCTGCATAGAAGAGTACAAATTATGAGTGTCTTGGTATGGAGACTGTATTGACAAAAAAGAGTATATCATTTGGTGGTTTTTTGAGCAAAATTAATAATTGGGGTGTCCCCATCAAAAGAAGGACACAGAGCTATTGCAGGGAGTCCACAGAAGGGCCACAAAGATGATCCAGGGGCTGGAACACCTCTGCTAAGAGGATAGACCAAAGGAGCTGGGGTTATTCAGACTGGAGAAGAGAAGTCTCTGGGGGGACCTTAGAGCTTCCTTCCAGTACCTGAAGGAGTCCGACAGGAAGGCTGGAGGGGGATGTTTCATAAGGATGTGTAGCAATAGGACAAGGGGAATGGTTTGAAGGTCAGGGAGAGTAGGTTTAGACTGGGTCATAGGAAGAAGTTCTAAAGTATAAGGGTGGCGAGACTCTGAGATAGGTTGCCCAGGGTGGTTGTGGATGTCCCCTCCCTGAAGGTGTTCCAGGTCAGGTTGGGTGAGGCCTTGAGCAGCCACATCTGGTTGAGAGCTGTTCCTGCCCATGGTGGGGTGGTTGGAGGAGATGATCTCTGAGGTCCCTTCCAACCTAAACCATTCTATGAATGAATTGATGAATCTATAAATACAAAATAACTTTACCCACTCTTTTGTCTTTCATTTCTATGAATGAATTGATGAATCTATAAAAACAAAATAAGTTTACCCAATCTTTTGTCTTTCATTTCTATTTTCTTGGCCATTACAGGAGTAGTAGAATATGAGTACAAATTATGAGTGCTTTGGTATGGAACCTGTAATGACAAAAAGAAAAGTTTATAATTTGTTTTGGATGAACAAAACTAATCTCACTCCAATAATATTTCCTATATTTCAGATCAATCCTGGAATGCAAATCCCCTTTCAAAACTAAAGGTTGAAACCATTTGTTTAGAAAATGGCTTCTAAAAACATCCAGAAAAAGCTATCCCAGGATTTTCATCCAGCCAGAGTTCTTTTCCAAAACAGGCTTAAAATTGTGGGCAATTTGGCCATCTCCAAAAAGGGCATTTTTAAGCAGACTTATTCTCCTGCCAAAAAATTCTTTCCAGCTCTGGCATTGTATCCCAACTGTTAACAGAAAGAAGACCTTGAAGGGCAGGAAAAATGTGTCTCCCTTTATTATTCCAGGCCATTAAAAACCTGTGGGGTACCAGAGCCTGCAAAGAATACTAAATAATGTTAAGGAACAGTTACAGTTCATTTTGATTGCTGTACATAAAACTAATCAGCAGTGTCAAGTGAGAGTTTGTACATAACACAAACCTCTTGAGTGCTTCAAATATGCTGAAGTAGATATGCAAAGCATGAAAGACAAAGGAAAATTTCACAGAATCACAGAAACATTCAGGCTGGAAAAAAAAACCTCAGGAATTTGGGTCATTTAAAAACAGCATTAAATTTCAGAAGCTTTCTGTTTCTTTTGATAGCAAACCTACAGTGAAAGATCTGATTTTGACAATGAAATATTTTGCAGGTAATTATTTCTGTAGTTCTTGGTGATGTTTTGGAAATATTTTGTAATAATTCACTGTTTTTTTTGTTTTCAGAGAGCTAAGTGCAGGGGGCTTTGTTCCGGAGTGTGTAATTTACACATAGAAACAAAGAATCAGGCAGGGTTGGAAGGGACCACAAGGATCAGCCAGTTCCAACCTCCCTGCCATGGGCAGGGACACCTCACACTACATCAGAGCCTCATCCAGCCTGGCCTTAAACACCTCCAGGGATGGGACCTCAACCACCTCCCTGGACAACCCATTCCAGGCTCTCACCACTCTCATGGGGAAGAACTTCTTCCTCATGTCCAGTCTGAATCTCCCCACTTTCAGCTTTATTCCATTCCCCCCAGTCCTGTCACTATTTGATATCCTAAAAAGTCCCTCCCCAGCTTTCTTGTAGCCCCCTTCAGATATTGTAAAGCCACAAGAAGGTCACCTGAGAGCCTTCTCTTCTCCAGACTGAACAGTCCCTACTCTGTCAGTCTGTCCTCGTAGGAGAGGTGCTCCATCCCTCTGCTCATCCTCATGGCCCTTCTCTGGACACCTTCCAGCATGTCCAGATCGCCCTTGTAACAGAGGCTCCAGAACTGGATGCAGTACTCCAGGTGTGGACTCAGCAGAGTGGAGCAGAGGGGGAGAATCACCTCCCTTGACCTGCTGGCCACACTTCTCTTGCTGCAGCCCAGGCTCTGGTTGGCTTTCTGGGCTGCAAGTGCTCACTGCTGGCTCCTGTTGAGCTTCTCATCCACCAGCACCCCCAAGTCCCTCTCCTCAGGACTGCTTTCTAGCCAGTCACTGCCCAGCCTGGATTTTTGCCATGAGCCATGAGCCATACCCAGAAAGCTAGAGAACCCCCAAGCCTAGAAGCTGAATCCACCCAGCCTGCTTCCCCTTGCCACCAGGATCATGCCCTGCCTCAGTTTCCCCAGGAGCCAAGCCAGCTCCTGTCACGCAGAGCATCGTTAACTGCCTGCTGTCCCCTGCAGCCAGAGCAGCCTGGGACCAGGCAGGGAACTCTCCTTGCAGGCAATCTGCTTTGCCAGCACCGTATAAGAGTGCCCCAAAGCTAATACAGCATCATCAGCAGCATCCCCCCCATGGGTAAAACCAGCTGTGAGAAACTCATTCACTGCCCTTTGGGTTTAAAGGTTCTCATCCAGCCTCCTCCCCGCTGTAATCGAGCACTACCTGCTCCCACGGACCTTCTCTTTCCAAGTTGTTGCCTCCTAGCTTGCATAGAATTGTTTGTATTTTGCCCTAAGATTGCATGTTCCCATTGTAAATAGATATTCCAACCCTACAATGATGTTATCTAATGAGTTTGGCCGTTTTCATTAATAAAGGTTTACTAATATTTTATTAATACCCATAATTGCCATATCATTTATTATTGCTTTAATGGTAATTAATAACAATTCCCCCTCAACCCCCACAGTGTCTTTAACAGTTTTATCCTCTAGACTGTGTTGTGATTAGGCCTGGGCTTTTCACCTTTTCAGGCACCATAGGCTTGAGGATTACTGCAGCAGCAGCAGCAGTGTTTCAATTAATCTCTTTGCCAGAGGAGAACATGCAGCTATCTGCCAGAGCTGCAGCTTGCTGGAATATGTTGCAAAGAAGCTGACTTTGGGAATGCATATTCTGACCTAGGGTGCCTGAGATTGATGTTACTTAGAGGTAATGAGCTGCATGCTTCCTTTTCAAAGGAATAACTCTCACTGAGGACATTTACTTAAAAAAAAAATTACATGTCTTTCCTGCTCACAGGAGCTCAAAAACAGAGAGGAGGTGGAAAGCTCAGAGAACTGCAATTTAATTGTGAATGTCACCTCTTCCTTTCTTCTTGGGAAGGAACATGAAGCTGGTGCTAGCAACTGAAAATTAATTATTAACTTGCCAACTGTTTGCTGTGTGTGAATTAAGTCAGCAGTTGTGCTTCAGGGGCCAAGTGTGCCCCTGACACTTACCACAATGCCAGCTGGGACAAATTGCCAATATAGTTTGGATTTGCAGACAGGAGGAAACACAAAGGAGAGCTGTCCTGAAGAGTCAAACCCCTAAACATGCCCTAGTCCAGACAATGGGTTAAGCACCCCTGAATGTGCAAACCTGGACAATTCCTGGGGTCCAGATAACCATGGACCAGGTGTGATCAACTTTGTGACACAGCTGTGAGCTGTGTGTGTGCCCTTGGCCATGTTTGGATATGCCCCATCCTAGAGGTCCAGTTATCAGGGTTCTGTGTTACCAAAGGGCATTAATTGTCTTGGGACAGTATTTACACCAGAGGAGAAGTCAGGCAGCTTGCCTTGTGCTCACCAGACAGCAACTAAAGCCAAATGCTGCCAGAGTAGCAGCTGAAGGGCTTGCACTAGCAGACCAACTACACCTGGGTGGTGTTCTTACCACAAAAGAGACAAAAGCCAAATGCTGCCCAAATATCAGCTGAAGAACTTTTCCTAACAGGGAACAGCTTCACCCAGGCCTTCCACCTGGACCAAGGCAGAAAGGGGAAAAGCTCCAAGAGAACTGAATCCCAGAAGAGGCTACAGCCCAGCAATGGAGCACACAACAGAGAGGCTCTTAGCCCTCTCTGAGCCAAGGGCAAGCTCCAAACTGTGAACTGGGCACAAGAAAGAGGCTCTTAGCCCTCTCCAAGCCAAGGACTGCTTGAATTATAGTCACAGCATCTGGGAAGATACCAGACAGAGGAACAAGTCACGAGTCCCTGGCTATCTGCCACAGAATCCCATTTGTGGGAAACCCACAGATCACAGCACCTGAATTGCTGTCTTGGAAAGGTTGGATCTGTGCTTGAGTCATTTAACTGTCTTTAGATGTGGAGTGTAAAACCCACAACTGAATAATTGACCCTGGGAATAGACTTTGTAAATAAGTTAGGGCGGTGTTTGAAGATACCACCACCAGGAAATATTAATTATAATATACATAAAAATATTCATTTTATTACAAAAACCTGACCTAGACAGGCAATTTATTTCATCACCATCTCTATTCAGTGAAGAGGCTGCAATACGCTGTTGAGGAACACCAAGCAGTTGTTTTGTTCGGATGTCTTTGAACGGAGCTGATCCTGGGCTGCATCAAGAGAAGTGTGGCCAGCAGGGAGAGGGAGGTGATTCTCCAGCTCGACTCAGCTCTGGTGAGACCCCACCTGGAGTAATGCATCCAGTTCTGGAGCCACTGTTACAAGAGAGATATGGACATGCTGGAAGGTGTCCAGAGAAGGGCCACAAGGATGATCAGAGGGCTGGAGCTGCTCTGCTATGAGGACAGACTGAGAGAGCTGTTGGGGCTGTTCAGTCTGGAGAAGACTCCAAGGTGACCTTCTTGTGGCCTTCCAGTATCTGAAAAGGGCTACAAGAAAGCTGGGGAGGGACTTTTTAGGCTATCAGGTAGTGACAGGACTAGGGGGAATGGAACAAAGCTGGAAGTGGAGAGATTCAGACTGGACGTGAGGAAGAAGTTCTTCCCCATGAGAGTGGTGAGAGCCTGGAATGGGTTGTGCAGGGAGGTGGTTGAGGTCCCATCCCTGGAGGTGTTTGCAGCCAGGTTGGATGAGGCTCTGGGCAGCCTGCTGTAGTGTGAGGTGTCCCTGCCCATGGCAGGGAGGTTGGAACTGGCTGATCCTTGTGGTCCCTTCCAACCCTGACTGATTCTATGATTCTATGATCCTAAGAGCTTCTTAGTTTTCATAATTTCTTAAACAATTTTGATTATATTCCTTGACTACTCCTATTTACTCAAAAAAAAAATGCCTTTTCTGTTTTCTTTTTCTTTTTTATTGCAACACAAGATGCTTGTGAAATGTCAGTTCCCCAGAACAAGCTCTTCTGCTTCGTTGCTGGGCTAATTATTTACAGCCATGTTGAAAAGAAGGAGCCTTCCTTATTAAAAATTAATGAGGTCTGTCATTGACTTCTGTTTGCTGAGCAAAGAGATCATATGGTTGTGGTTTTTTTTTTTCCAGCAAGGAAAACACAGTCTTCATTCAAAATTGTCTTTTATTAGCCTGTAGTTGCAAAGAAACATCAAAAGCTCTGTTCTTGAAACTGGAAAAGTTGGTGATTTGAAAAAAAAATAGTTTTATGTAGGTCTGATTGAATATTTAGAAGCAGAAAGAAGAAGAGAAAAACCCCACAAACAAACAAAACCAGATTCAGACAATTACTTTTAGGTCTCTTCTTCCAAGCCCCACAGGCTTAAGCAAGTCTAATGCATTTTACCCTTTTGTCACCTTTACCCACAAGAGTTTTTCCATCTTCCACAGATCAGTACCTAATTTCTCATTTCAAACCCTGTCAAGCCTTCTGTTCTGATACACAGAAGCAGGCATTTGAAGTGTCTTGATGAAGACAGTGATAGGAATGCTATTTATAACCTGATCTATGTAAATTCATAGATTAAAGGGCAATTTTACTCTGCTGAGGGACAAGAGCCTCAGTAGGGTGTTTTAAGCTGGAGCAATTGGATTAGGGTAATGGCCATAAACTACACTAGCTGAAAAAAAAAAAAAGGTAAAAAACCTGTTTTCTTAGTACAAATTAGATATTTTTTCTTTTTCTTTTTTTTTTTTCTTGTTAATAAAGTGGGAAAGTCAGGATTTTTTTTTACTGTGTTCCATACTTATGTAACCAGAAGTTCAGCATTTAAAAATGCCTTTGGAAGGTTCTAAAACACAAAACCAGAGGCTTCATCCTGGCTTCCCAGTTGTGAACACGGACAGGTGGTGCAGAGAGTCAAGTGGGATTTGAGAATTATGACTCCTGATCACAAAAAGGGCATTAAAAACTCAATTAATGTCATGAGTCATGGTTGGGCAATTCAGTTACTGCCTGTGACCTTCCCCTCTTAATTTCATCAGTTACTTCCGCCCACATTAGCAATGTCTACATCTCCAGCTATTAAAAAATCCTTGTTTCCATCTTAAATGGAAATAAATTCTGACAGACATCCCCTTTTTGGCACATTCCAGAAGATTATCTGCCTATTTTTGAAGAGTCAGCTGCATAAGGTATTGAAGACAGTCTTCTTCTATATTCTCTGAAGTCAGGGAACTTATAAGTTCAATGAAATGCCAGGATTTGATTTTTTTTCTTCTTCTTCTTCTGAACACTTCCTTGTGTTTCATTGTGCTTTTAGAAACGTGACAGTGTCCTGAAAGTTACTATCAGGTTTTATAAAATCATTATAGTGTCAAACATTATGGTTTGGGTTGGTTTTTTTTTTTTTCCTCATTTAGATGCCTCTTTGCTACCAAGAAGGCACATTGATTAATTATGACTTGCACTGAAAGCAGTTCTGTTTTAAGAAGATAGCAGGAGAATCCTTTCCATTGCTTGAAACAACTTTTACATTGGTGTTTCATCTCTGCACCTTAATCACTTCGAGAGTCTCACTCCAGTACTTTGCATAATTAAGAATTGTGTGAAGAGGTCAATTTCATTTTTCTTTAAATATTAGCAGTGTTTTTAACGAGGACCCTTCTGCCCATTCCCTCTACTGCATGTGGCCCATGCCACCTTCTGGATGTTGCCAGTATTGCCAGTCGCTTAAATCGCCTTTAAAATAAGGGGAAAGTGGTTTGGTCTTCCACGTACGTGGTACAGAAGTGAGGGCAGCTGATATCCATTGCACGGGGTAACATACCCGAGGAAGCAGACCACAATTCTCAGCCAGGCATTTAAAGGTGTGCAAAATGTACAAAGAAATTCTTCATCATGAGGGTGGTGAGACACTGGAACAGGTTTCCCAGAGAGGTGGTGGAAGCCTCATCCCTGGAGGTTTTTGCAGCCAGGCTGGAAGTGGCTGTCAGCAACCTGCTGTAGTGTGAGGTGTCCCAGCCCATGGCAGGGGGGTGGGAACTGGATGATCCTTGGGGTCCCTTCCAACCCTAACAATTCTATGATTTTTAGTCTGAGGTCTTGGTTAAGTTTTAAGTAGTCTTCTGACTGCACCATTTAAAGAAATTCTAACATTTTGATCGAGTAACATTGGAAATAAAAACAGTAAGCCAAACAAAGGAGAGAAAAAAAAAAGAACACAAAGGAAAAAAAAAAGGAAGAAAAAAAAGTTGAGAAACATCCACACATCTGTTCAGGTGGAGAAAGAAACATGCCTATGTAGCAAAAGAATTGGAGATGTAGGATGAAAGAGTAATTGCAAGAAGTTCTACCACCTCCCTGGGCAACCTGTTCCAGTGTCTCACCACCCTGATGGGGAAGAATTTCTTCCTAACCTCCAATCTGAATTTTACCAACTTCCAGTTTTGTTCCATTCCCCTCAGTCCTAGCACTCCCTGACATACTGAAAAGTCCCTCCCCACCTTTCTTGTAGCCCCCTTCAGATACTGGAAGGCCACAAGAAGGTCTCCTGGAAGCCTTCTCTTCTCCAGGCTGAACAACCCCAACTCTCTCAGTCTGTCTCCATAGCAGAGGAGCTCCAGCCCTCTGATTATCCTCATGTTCCAGCACCTCCAGGAGCTCCAGCCCTCTGCTCATCCTCATGTTCCAGCAGCTCCAGATCCTTCCTCCAACATGGGCTCCAGACCTGGTCACAGTGCTCCGAGTGGGGTCTCACCAGAGTGGAGTAGAAATTTTAAAAGTATTACAAGCATTATTAAAATATTAAAAGGAGTTAAATATTCTGGATTCTCAGTTTTTATGTGTAGCTGGTAGTAAAAAAAGGGAAGTAGGGTTTCATGTACTGAGTCTAAAACGAGTTAGGGTGCCTTGTCAAGGTTCTTTAATTTCAGTGCCTTTTAGTCCTGGTCACAATTCAGTCTTTCTTCTACTTGTATTAATTTGCAATAACCTTTTCCCAAACAACAATACACCCAGGCTTTTACACCACCCTTCACAGGCCTGTGTTAGCATTGGAGAAGTCTGCTTCTCAGTCTCATAGCTGCAAAATGACCACTGGCTTGCCTTGTTGGCTTAAAATAACAACCAGGATTTGTTTCTTATGTGCAAAAATACTTGGTTTTGAAATGATGCTGCTCCCTAACTGTGGCTTGCAGTTTAGCCAATTAAAACCCTACAGCTTTTCTAAGTGCAGTGATGCCAGTCAGATCTCTTGTTAGTTCAGGCTTTTGCTTATTTTCATTTGCTGTTATTAACAGGCTTAATTCCTCCCTTTTGTCTGTTTGCTATTGTGAGCTCTTCCCTTTAATAAGATTTGACTTCTAAAGAGGATTTTGTACATGGATTACATAAAAGCTGGGAGATAATTGGAAGATGGGCTTCTTCAGGTCTGGTGGGTGGTGAGGAGGAAGCCTGGAGGCAAACCTTGTGGCTTGATGTGACACAGCAGAAACTCACAGCCAGAAATGCATGAAAACGATGTCAGCTCTCAGAGCTGTCCCTTCAGACAGGCTTTCTCCAAACTGCTGTTTCTCTCCAAGATATGCTCTGTGTGCAGGCTGTCAAAATCCTCCTGGCAGCCAGAAATTACTTCTTTCAAATCTTTCCCAAAGTATGTCTTCCCTGGGGAATTTTCAGCTTCCAGTTCACAAAGACAAAATGTTGTGGGTTTGGTTTTTTGTTGTTGTTGTTTTATTATTTTTTCCCCTCTCAATTCCCTAGTGGCCAAATGCTGGCTGATGAGCTGAAGGATTTTTTTGCCCTGTTAACTGGAAGAGAAAGGGAAATGTCTCTGCCCTAGAGATTTGCCTAAATGAATTCAGTTTGTTTATTTATTTTTTTTCTTTTAAGTGCAAAATATGAAGCTAATGAAAGAGCAAGTGCCTTAAAACCAAAGTCTGTGTGTGTTTCTTCCTTTAACCTTTTAAAGCACCTAGATGAGTGAAAGAGGAGATGGAAGGAGCAAGGTGAAAAGATGAATCATAAAGAACAGTAGCTTTAAAATGATTGGTGTGTAAGTGGAGCAGAACAAGTAAACCCTAGGATAAAGCTGCCCTCAATAGTCAGCAGTTCATTTCAGGCCAGGCAGCCAGAGTCACTGCACTTGGAGAGATTCTAACCTGTGCCTACATGAAAATCAAGCAGTGTTCCATGAACAGGGAACTGAAGTAAATATCACAAGGCAAAACAGTATTCAGGTCAGGTTACAAAGAGCATGCAAGAACAAATATTCCTATAAGTTTCTGCAGTACAACTTGGAGCACATGCTCCCTAGGGAAGATCTCTGCTCATTCTTTGTGCAGAATTCTTCCACTTTAAATTAAATGGAAGGTAAAAGGCCTTTACTCCACTGAATAGAAAAGTCTGGAGCACATCTCGCCTTTGTAACATGCAATTCATTCAGGTGGCAGCAAATGCAAGAGTTGGTTTAAGTGTGTGTGTGTTTTCCAGGAGGTTCAGTTGCATTCCTCACTCAACTGCAAACCAGAATTCATCCCAAAAGATTGCTAGCCAAGAGATGTGCAACCCTGAAGTGCAAACAGTTTAAACTGCAGAAGTTAGGGATGAAAACAACAGCATGTCAATTCTCAAACCACATAAGCCATCTTCCCCTCTCAGGGGTGTTGGGGGGGGAGTGTGAAACAATCAACTCAGAGCTGTGTTTTGAAATCCCCTGGAATAAAAAGGCAACTACAGAAAAAACAAACAAGCAAACAAACAAACAAACAAACAAAACAAAAACAAAAAACAAAACCCCAAGACAGAACAAAACAGAAGAAAACAAAACCCCCAAACACCACCCCAAAACCTGTTCTCAGATGAGTAGCCAGTAAATATGTTATTAGATACAGTCAACTCACTTGCCACTGACACTTTTGATGTACCACATTAAAGCAAGCATATGGAATTAGGTTCACTTTCATGTTATATTTAACTGGCATCTGCTTTAATGGGAATGTTTCCCTTCTTTGCTCTGTCAAAGTTGAAGGCATCCAAAGTGCCTTCTCTTTAACTCTTTCTCCATGTTGCAAACAGCAAATAAAGGCTAAAAGAGGTTTGAGTTCTCCATGGGACAGCAATGTGCCCTGGTGGCCAAGAGAGCCAATGGGATCCTGGGGTGCATTCAGAGGAGTGTGTCCAGCAGATCAAGGGAGGTTCTCCTCCCCCTCTACTCTGCCCTGGTGAGACCTCACCTGGTATATTGCATCCAGTTCTGGGCTCCCCAGTTCAAGAGGGACAGGGGTCTGCTGGAAAGAGTCCAACAGAGGGCTCCAAGGATGATGAAGGACTGGAGCACTGCCTGATGAGGAGAGGCTGAGAGACTTGAGGCTGTTCAGTCTGGAGAGGAGAAGGCTGGGAGGGGAATGTTTATAAATATCTGAGGGCTGGGGGTCAGGAAGAAAGGGCCAGGCTGTGCTCACTTGTGCCCTGTGAAAAGGGGCAATGGATAGAAACTCCAGCACAGGAGGTTCCACCTCAACATGAGGAGGAACTTCTTCACTGTGAGGCTCACAGAGCACTGGAACAGGCTCCCCAGAGAGGTTGTGGAGTCTCCTTCTCTGGAGACTTTCCAGACCCATCTGGATGTGTTCCTGTGTGCTTGCACTGGATTCTATGTCCTGCTCTGGCAGGGGGGTTGGACTCGATGATCTCTGGAGGTCCCTTCCAACCCCTAACATCCTGTGAGCCTGTGTGATCCTGTGAGTTACACCTCAATATCATATAAAAAAAAAAACATTTACAATGAACTTTTTTGGTAAAGGCTTGCTTGTTTTTATTTAATGGCTTGATGGAAAGCAGTGTTGTGATTTTGTTTGTGGAAATGTGCACTGGGAGAGAAATGAATAAGGGACAGAATATGGCTAGTGGCCAACCATAGTGGCCTTCTTGGTTTGGAGGGGGCTTTGTGCCTCTTTGGTGGTGCAGGAGGTTTGGCTGCTTTCTTCCTAGGCTTTGCTTTTGTAAAAGTAGACACTGTTCAAGAACAATGAGCCTCAGCTGGCCATGTTGCTCTGGGCAACCTGATCTAGTTGAGGATGTCCCTGCTGACTAAGAGGGGGTTGGACCAGATGACCTTTGGAGCTTCCTTCTAACTCAGACCATTCTATGATTCTATGATTCTGTGATTCTATGATTCTATGATTCTGTGATTCTATGATTCTATGATTCTGTGATTCTATGATTCTGTGATTCTGTGAGTCTATGATTCTGTGATTCTATGATTCTGTGATTCTATGATTCTGTGATTCTGTGATTCTATGATTCTGTGATTCTGTGATTCTGTGATTCTGTGATTCTGTGATTCATCTGAAGTACATGTAGCATCAGAGGAATAGATTTATCTGCTGTGATTCAGATGAAAAGGTCAAGGTAATGCCAGTTGAAGTTTGTTTATGTAACGAGGAGTTCCCTGGATTGCAGTCACAGAAGTATGTCCCTTCCCTGTGGATGGACTAGAATATTGAATTTGGCATGAATAATAACAAAAGTGTTCCACAAATCACAGCCCAAAGGTTTGTGTCTAAATGTGGAAGGAAAAAAAAAAAAAAAGGAATTACTTCCATTACTTCCAACCTTCTGGATTCTATGATTCTACACTTTGAAACTGGGTATTGTTGGTTTAACAGAAATATAGTTGAGTAACAAATATTCTGCCCTGGTGAGGCTGCATCTGGAGTATTGTGTCCAGTTCTGGGCCCTTCATTTTGAGAAGGACTTCAGGGAAATGCTTGAAAGAGTCCAGCACAGAGCCACAAAGAGTTGATGAAGGGAATGGAACATCTTCTTATGAGGAGAGACTGAGGGAGCTGAGGGCTCTGGAGCTTGGAGAAGAGGAGCCTGAGAGGTGACCTCATTGCTGGTGATAAAGATGTGCAGGGGGAGTGCCCAGAGGCTGGAGCCAGGCTCTGCTGGGTGATGCCCAATGCCAGCACAAGGGGCAGTGGTGGAAGTTGAGGCATAGGAAGCTCCATGGAAACAGGAGGAAGAATTATTTCCCTGTGAGGGTGACAGAACACTGGAAGTGGCTGCCCAGGGGGATTGTGGAGTCTCCCTCTTTGGAGATATTCAAAACTCACCTGGATGTGTTCCTGTGTGACCTGCTCTAGGTGACTCTGTCCTGGCAGGGGGGTTGGACTGGATGAGCTTTTGAGGTCCCTTCCAGCCCCTGACATTCTGTGATCCTGTGGTACAAGTGGCACAGACACCAAAGGATTCATTGTATACTAATTATGCTACAGAGTGTAGATAACACAATCTTTTATTTTATTCTTTTAATCAAGATCATTTGCATGAAAGAGTTTGAAATGGGATAATGCCAAGATGCAAATTTTCCTGTAGAGTTTGGTGTCTTTAAAGTTGGTAGAGAAAGAAGGACTTCTGAAAACTGGGTCAGGATGGAAGATCAGTCCCTAGTGAGAAATTTGAGAACAAATGTTACAAAAAAGGCAGAGCCCAATTTTCTCAGAAACAAAAGCAGTGGTTTGTCACTGCAGTGGTTTTTACACTGACCCAGTAGGAAGAGATTTTTTTTTTTTTCTTTTTACATTTGATATTGGGAAGCCATGAAGACATTTTAGGGGAACTGTCAGCAGCAGAGGTCCCTGGATAATGTGGTCAGCCATTGATGGCATTTAAATGAAGTAGATTTATAGCAACTTTAATTTTTTAAATAGTTAATTCTGAGGATTTAAGGAAGCTTCCTAGTAAGGAAAAACAGTTAATTCTGAGGATTTAAGGAAGCTTCCTAGTAAGGAAAAAAAAGTTATTTCTGAGGATTTAAGGAAGCTTCCTAGCAAGGAAAAATAGCTATTTCTGAGGATTTAAGGAAGTTTCCTAGCAAGGAAAAATAGTTAATTCTGAGGATTTAAGGAAGCTTCCTAGTAAGGAAAAAAAAAAGAAGAAAAAGGCTTTGTGTCTGAAGTGGATGATTTGATAGTTCAAAGGGATATCTAGATGTACAGAGAAGTCAGAATTGAGCAGGCAGCAATGAAAATCCGGTTTGAAAGTCAGGAATTATTGTGAGAAGGTAATGAGAAAGGAGTTAGACATGTCTCAAAAGCCTGTAAGAAATTGTGGTAGGGCCTTTAGTCACATGAAAAGAAAGAGGAGAGAGATGGGAGATCATTACACCATGACAGAAGGTAAAGTCAGGGTGACCTGATGACTAAATGAATACTTTGAGTTGGGTTTTATTAAGGGTATTGATGTGGAACATGGGGCCAAAGGCTAGGTGGCTAAATAACTAGAAAGAGTGCCATCAGATGGAAATTAACCATCTCCAGGAGGCAATGAGGTCTGTATTCTCAGCAAATGGACCAGAAGTTTTTTTGTTATAAACTACAGGATGGGGGGAAAAGGAAGTCTGGCACTTAAGAAGTTGCAGGCCAGGAGTTTTACTGACTATCAAAGTAGGGCTAGTACCAGGGGAACAGAGAGTAGCAAGTGTTCTAGAAATGTTTAAAGAGAAAAAAATCTTCCAGGAAGGTATAAGACTCCCTAAAATGCTTTGATATGTTTGAGAAGAAATGTACATGAAGAATGAGATAGAAAGTGACATGGATTTACAAGAAAGTTGTCCCTCTTTGTTGAAAAGAAGGGGAAAAAAAGAGATAGATCACAAGGAGTCAGTAACATTCAACTTGGAAAGTAGTTGTTAGAGAAAAATGTGTAAGGAACATGAAGAAGGAAATCCCAAACTAATGCTGGAAATCAAATGCTTTTAGCCTTGCTCTCAGCTAGGTTTAGAGGCAGATCTTATTTGACACTCTCATTAACAAGTGTGGTTCAACAAAGTTGTTGCTAGGGGTGTTTGCAGATTGCAAAGTTGAGATGCATCATCGAAGGAGAATCAAAACACCAGCAAAGAGTCTCTGAGGTCCATAAAGTTACATGAACTGTGGAAAAGGTCTAAGTTGGCTTGCTGAGTGACTCTGTGTTTGTAATACATATGATGCTTCATCTGGAAGCCATACCTGTTCATCACAAGATGACTATGATCTCTCTAAGTGGATTAGAATGCCAAATGTGATCCTAGAGTTGTTGAACAATGCAGACAGTGGCATGAGAACTTTCCTACAGGTAAGGCATTCTGCAAGGCAGGGACCCCAGAACATCCTGCTCTCCAAATTGGAGGGATACAGATTTGCTGGGTGGACTGTTCAGTGGGTAAGGAATTGGCCAGGTGGTCACATCCAGAGGGTGGTGCTCAATGGCTCTGGGGAGACCTAACAGCAGCCTGCCGGTACCTGAAGGGGGCTACAAGAAGGCTGCAGGAAGGCTGTTTGCAAAGGTCTGCAGGGACAGGAGAAGGGGCAATAGCTTCAAACTAGAGTAGAGCAGCTTTAGATTGGATGTTAGGAACAAGTTCTTTCCTCTGAGGGTGGTGGAACAGTGGCACTGGTTTCCCAGGGAGGTGGTTGAGGCTCATTCCCTGGAGATATTGAAGGTGAGGCTCTCCTCACAGGGCTGTGCTTCAGACCCCTCCCCACCTTTGTTGCCCTTCTCTGGACACATTCAAGCAGCTCAACATCTTTCTTACACTGAGGGGCTCAGAACTGGACACAGTCCTCCTCTTACTCTCAGACAAAGCTGATAACAATAGGATAAAACTGAGCCAAGTGAACGAGAGGAATACCAGGAATGAATGAGAAATTCCCAGCACCCAGCTGTGTAGAACATTGGAAAAATCCCTAGCATAAAAGGCAGGAAGGAAGATTTAGTACTGTGGAAAGGAAAGGTACCACCACCTCATTTTTCAGTCTAACCTGTAATTTTTATTTCTTTTTTTTTTTTTTTCTCTTGGACTCTTCTCTTCCTTTCTCTTATCAAGTGCATTGTTAGGGGATTACAGCATTTCACCGTGGTGAGTGTCCACAACAACACAAGGACCAAGATGACTAAACACAGCTGACTCTCAACAAAATGTGGCAGGAAGGGAGGGAATGACAGCACAAGGTCATCAGTTAGACTCCAGGCAAGCTTGTTCTCTTGACCACCCTGCTGCTGCTTGCTGCTGCTACATATTTGAGGCATTAGGCTAAGCTATAAACGGGACAGATATTTTCAACTTGAAATCTTAGACTAAATGGGTCCAATAAAAAATCATCTGTGGATTATTTGTCCCCTAAACCTCCATTACTTCTTTTTCTGAGCCATCACTCAGTGCAGTGCTACTGTATGGAACTGCACTTGATTCCTGTCAATGCATTGCCCTCTGCTTTCACTCTGCTTTATTTCCTTTCCTGGCCTAAAGCAGGATGAGTGGATGAAGCTTAGTGGATTTTTGGTTTCAATTGATGTGGATTCTTCTGGCAGCTATTTCCATCTGATTTGAAATAGCTTGGCTTGGTTCTTATTTGGATTTTCTGCCTTGGCATGAATATTATACTGGTTAGTTGATTTCCAAATCAGATGGCTTATGAAATAACCAAAATGCTCTTACAATGCTGAACTACTTTGTACTACACAATGAAATTAGGAATGAGCATAATTACCACTTCTGGTGCCTCCTTTGTTTTGGGAGCAATTGTTATTTGCACTATAATTATTGTAAAGCAAATTAAAGTTGTTGGAATGCTGGACATTTTTAGCTAAGAGTCAGGTAACAAAAAGAGACTTGCATGGCAGCAACCTCAGCTTCCTGGGGTTATTCTGGTTTGGAGTATAAGCTCTGGGATCCAGATTTCCCTAATGTTCCCAGTGAGACCATTTCTGAAGATCCTAGAAGTAGTCAGTGTTCTTCCTATCTAAGCATGTGATTAATATCTGAGTATTAATGCTTCTTACCAATTTAAACACCAAGCTGAGGACAGCCAGCACTAGCAGTGCATTTCCATCTCAGCACTCACCTAAATCCCAGCAGGAGAAAACACAGAGTAGACAAGAAAGAGCTTGAATGAAGCTGTGCAGGCAGGAGAGGTGCAGGGAAGGCAGCACAGAAGGCCTTTACTCTCTGGGCTTTTTTTGGTGTTACCATCTGCTGGAAGTCTCATGTAAAATGCATGCAGTTTGCAGGGAGTCTCTTCTCACTGCTGATTGTCCTCATCACTGGCTCAGGTTTTGTTTGATCTGCTCTTCAGCTGGTCACACAGGTTTTGCCTGAAGAGAAGCAGAGGTGGGCTGAGGAACAGAGTGCTGTCAGCTAGTACAGCTGCTGGTGCCCTGGAGTTTGAGACAGTTCTCTCTTACTGAGTTTACTGCTATGCAAACTGAGTACATCTAAAGCCTAGAACTTCCTACCTCAGGGATGAAATAAGAGCCTTTAGCCACAGCATTGACATTATCTGTCACCTATATTTTAAAATTGATTCTTATTCTTTATTTTCTTTCTCCCAAATTAAAAAACAAAACTAAACAGAACAAAAACAAACAAACAAAAAAAACCCCAAACCCAAAAAACTCAAACCAAACCAAACCAAAAAATCCAGCCAATCTAAACATGCTGAAATGAGTCCTGTGTCCAGTTCTGGGCTCCTCAATTCAAGAGAGATGTTGAGGGACTGGAAAGTGTCCAGAGAAGAGCAACAAGGCTGGGGAGGGGTCTGGAGCACAGCCCTGTGAGGAGAGGCTGAGGGAGCTGGGGGTGTTTAGCCTGGAGAAGAGGAGGCTCAGGGCAGACCTCATTGCTGTCTACAACTACCTGAAGGGAGGTTGTAGCCAGGTGGGGGTTGGTCTCTTCTCCCAGGCAAGCAGCAGCAGAAGGAGGGGACACAGTCTCAAGCTATGCCAGGGGAGGTCTAGGCTGGATGTTAGGAGGAAGTTCTTGACAGAGAAAGAGATTTGCCATTGGAATGTGCTGCCCAGGGAGGTGGTGGAGTTGCTGTCCCTGGAGATGTTCAAGAGAAGCCTGGATGAGGCACTCAGTGCCATGGTCTGGTTGATTGGCTAGGGCTAGGTGATAGGTTGGACTGGATGAGCTTTGGAGGTCTCTTCCAACCTGGTTGATTCTATGATGATTCTATGAAGGAATCTTTCTAAGTGACTGGAGTGCAACTTGTGTGCTGCTTTGGCTGAGCTTTGACAGGAAGGAAGCAAAGACACAGGGAGGCTCTTGTTCTCTCTGGGAAGGGACTCTGGAGAATGCAGAGGCATACACAAGGAAGTATGGTTACAGGATGGAGAGCTTCCACTCCAGGAAGCAGGAGGTTGCTGTAGGACTAAGTAGTTTTTAAGCCCTTAACCCATGATGTAGGCCTTAGACTCCATCTTTCTTGTGCCTACAACTGGTCTAAACTATTCCTATGGTTCCTTTTCACAGAATCACAGAATTAACCAGGTTGGAAAAGACTTCTGAGATCATCAGGTTCCAGCCTATCTCCCAACACCTTCTAATCCACTAAACCCTGTCACTGAGTGCCTCATCCAGGCTGTTTTTAAACACTTCCAGGAATGGTGACTCCACCACCTCCCTGGTCAGCACATTCCAATGGCCAATCTCTCTGTCTGGGAAGAATTTCTTCCTCACATCCAGCCTAAACCTCCCCTGGCACAGCTTGAGACTGTGTCCTCTCGTTCTGGTTCTGGTTGCCTGAGAGAAGAGACCAATCCCTACTTGGCTAAAACCTCCCTTCAGGTAGTTGTAGAGAGCAATAAGGCATCCCTTGAGCCTCTTCTTCTCCAGGCTAAACACTCCCAGCTCCCTCAGCCTCTTCCCATAAGGTCTGCCCTCCTCAAGATGAGGAAATAATGCCACCCTACACCCCTGTGGCTAGGGAACAGAGATGTCCTGCCACTAAAATTCACTTTGACTATTTTCCTGCTGACAAGAGTTGGAGACTGCCTTGTAGTTTAATTGAAATGTAAAAAATGTGTATATAAATATTTTCCTCCCCTTGCCCACAATTTGTTAACTAATGCAACACAGCATTCCATGCCTTAAGCACATGCAATACTTTGAAGACAGAGAAACTGTTAGCATCTTTAATGGTAAGCAGATACAGTGCAGAACTCAGCAAGGCTGACCAGCATTGAACAAACTGAGGTCTGTATTCCTCAGGGTATGTGGATTTGACACAAAACCACAGAATCAGAGAATCACAGAATGTCAGTGGCTGGAAGGGACCTCGAGACATCCTCCAGTCCAACCCTCCTGTCAGAGCAGGATCACCTAGAGCAGATCACACAGGAACACATCCAGGCAGATTTTGAATATCTCCAGAGAGGAAGACTTCACAACCCCCCTGGGCAGCCTCTTCCAGTGTTCTGTTGCCCTCACAGGGAAAAAAAATTCTTCCTCCTGCTTCCATGGAACTTCCTATGCCTCAACTTCCACCACTGCCCCTTGTGCTGGCACTGGGCATCCCCCCGCAGAGCCTGGCTCCAGCCTCTGGGCACTCCCCCTGCACATCTTTATCACCAGCAATGAGGTCACCTCTCAGGCTCCTCCTCTCCAAGCTACAGAGTCCTCAGCTCCCTCAGTCTCTCCTCATAAGAAGATGTTCCACTCCCTGAATCATCCTTGTGGCTCTGCACTGGAGTCCTTCAAGTAGCTCCCTGTCTTTCTTGAACTGAGGGGCCCAGAACTGGACACAATACTCCAGATGTGGCCTCACCAGTACAGAGTAGAGGGGGAGGAGAACCTCTCTCGACCTCCTAACCACAGCCCTTCTCATCCACCCCAGGATGCCATTGGCCTTCTTGGCCACCAGAGCACGTTGCTGGCTCATGGTCACCCTTCCATCCACCAGGACCCCCAGGGCCTTTTCCCCTTCACTGCTCTCCAACAGCTCAGTCCACAACCTCCACTGCTCCATGGAGTTGTTCTTTCCCAGGTACAAGACTCTGCCCTTGCCCTTGTTCAATTCCATTCCATTTCTCCCTGCCCAGCTCTCAGCCTGTCTCAGTCTGGCTGACTGGCAGCACAACCCTCCTGTGGCAGCCACTCCACGCAGCTTTGTGTCATCAGCAAACTTGCTGACAGTGCTCTCTGTGCAAATTAAACTCTCTGAAACTGTACAAATGGCTGTTATCATACCTTCCTGGACAACTTGAAAAAGCCTTTTTTTGCTCTTAAAATTCTGCATTTTAATACACGAAGCCTTTTTACAGTATGGTGTGGCTTTTCTGAAGAGCACTATGGCATCAGTGGCAGCAGAGGATAAAAATAAGAGTTAAAATGTCACAATTGTGATACAATTATTTTTTTCTGTCTGCATTTTACTCCTATGCAAGGGTAATATTCCTAGAAACACAACTCTATGTAATGCTCAGTGCTGCAGGTGGTTGTGTGGCCACTGACATTTATGTCTTCACAGATATTTTTTTCTGCTTCATGTTGCTTGTGTTTCTCTGTGGGAATGGCAGAAGAAAAAATAAAATGCTGGCAGAAAATGAAAGGAAATGTGCCCTAAAGGCTTCATCAAGTGGGGTGTTAGTTTAGATGTCTTCAGTAAGATAATCTTTTGGCTGGAAATATGGCATAGACTCAGATGTACTCTTCTAGGACAGAGCTTGTGTGATTTTTGTGTACCTGCTGACTGCTGTGGAGCAGCTGAGGGAGCTGGAGGTGTTTAGCCTGGAGAAGAGGAGGCTGAAGGGATGCCTTGTTGCTCTCTACAACTACCTGAAGGGAGGTTGTAGCCAGGGAGAAGTTGGTCTCTTCTCCCAGGCAACCAGCAACAGAACAAGAGGACACAGTCTCAAGCTGCTCAGGGGGAAGTTTAGGCTTGATCTTACAAGAAGTTCTTGACAGAGAGAGAGATTTGCCTTTGGGATGTGCTGCCGAGGGAGGTGGTGGAGTCACCATCCCTGGAGATGTTCAAGAAAAGCCTGGATGAGGCACTTAGTGCCATGGTTTAGGTCATTAGACAGGGTTGGGTGATTGGTTTGACTTGATGATCTCAGAGGTCTCTTCCAATCTGGTTGATTCTGTTATTTACAGAACGGCTACTTGCCTCTTGTCACCTGCTTGCAAGTCTCCATATTCACCATTGATGAGCAGCAGTAACAGAGAGAGTGCAAATTCATGACAGGAACTCTCATTATAGTAGTAATCAAAAGCAAGAGAAGCAATTAGGCATCACAGAACAATAATCATAGAGTCACAGAATCACAGAATGGTCCAGGCAGGAAAATCTCATCCAGTGCTCATCCAGTCTAAACCCCTGTAGTCAGCAGGGACATCCCCAACTAGATCAGGCTGCCCAAGCCCTTGTCCAGCCTCAGCTTGAATATCTCCTGGGAAAGAGCCTCAACCACCTCCCTGGGAAACCTGTGCCAGTGTTCCACCACCCTCACAGGAAAGAACTTGTTCCTCACATCCAATCTCAATCTGCTCTGCTCTAGTTTGAAGCCATTGTCCCTCGTCCTGTCCCTGCAGACCTTTGCAAACAGTCTCTCTGCAGCCTTCCTGTAGTCCCCTTCAGGTCCTGGCAGGCTGCTCTTAGGTCTCCCTGGAGCCTCCTCTTCTCCAGGCTGAACACCCCCAGCTCCCTCAGCCTGTCCTCATAGCAGAGCTGCTCCAACCCCCTGAGCATTCTCATGGCCCTCCTCTGGACCTGCTCCATCAGCTCCATGTCCTTCCTATATTGAGGGCTCCAGACCTGCACACAGTGCTCCAGGTGAGGTCTCAGCAGAGCAGAGCAAAGTGTCAGAATCACCTCTCTGGCTCTGTTGGCAATACATCTTTAGCAAGTTGAATTTATTTTTCCTGCTGTCATCTCCAATGAGGCAGGAAAAGAGCAAAAAAGACACCACTGCAGAGGTGCAGTCATTCTAGAGCATTTCTGTTGGGGAAAGCAATTACACCTGGCATGGCAAAGATTTATGTTAACATCAGCATGTCAGAACTGCAAGGATGAAAGGCAGTGGAACAAACTAAATCCTGCTTCCAAAACCACCCAACCTTATTCCAAGGTGTGAAGGGATGGATCAATGCATTACAGGTCTTGAAATCAACCCCTGCTTCTCTGTTTAGCTTAATTAAAGCCAAGAAGCATATTAATCAGTATGCCCTCTTCTCATAGAATCAGAGAATCATCAGGCAGGGTTGGAAGGGACCACAAGGATCAGCCAGTTCCAACCCCACTGCCATGGGCAGGGACACCTCACACTACAGCAGGTTGGCCAGAGCCTCATCCAGCCTGGCTGCAAACACCTCCAGGGATGGAGCCTCAACCACCTCCCTGGACAACCCATTCCAGGCTCTCACCACTCTCATGGGGAAGAACTTCTTCCTCACATCCATTCTGAATCTCCCCACTTCCAGCTTTATTCCATTCCCCCCAGTCCTATCACTACCTGATAGCCTAAAAAGTCCCTCCCCAGCTTTCTTGTAGCCCCCTTCAGATACTGCAAGGCCACAAGAAGGTCTCCTGGGAGCCTTCTCTTCTCCAGACTGAACAGCCCCAACTCTCTCAGTCTGTCCTCATAGGAGAGGTTCTCCAGCCCTCTGCTCATCCTCATGGCCCTTCTGTGGACAACTTCCAGCATGTCCATATCTCTCTTGGAATCATCACAAGCCTTTCTCAAGGACTGAGTAGCTGAGTATAATGAACCATGATTTTCATTTGCCATTAGAGAGGGGTAAGGAATAGGATTAATAGAGTGCAACAGAGTGAGTAGGACTCTTTCAAAGAGTGAAAGAGATCTTGCTGTTATCAGGACATGTCTTTGTGAGCTGCAGATATCATCAATCAGCTTGGAGATTCACATTATTATTCCCATTAGCTTTTGTTAAGATAGCTCAGGTTATATCATTACCTAAGCTCAAACTATCTGGTCTAAATATTCCCTATTTGCTGGCATGGTTATAGCAATTTCAAGCATTCTCAGTAACAGCCAGGTGCTGATTCTGCAGAGAATGAAGAAGTGAATTATGTTAAACTTCAATCATTGTTCCTGGAATCACAGAATGGTCAGGGTTGGAAGGGACCTCAAGGATCAGCCAGTTCCAACCCCCTGCCATGGGCAGGGACACCTCACACTACAGCAGGTTGCTCACAGCCACATCCAGCCTGGCTGCAAAAACCTCCAGGGATGAGGCTTCCACCACCACCCTGGGCAACCTCTTCCAGTGTCTCACCACCCTCATGGGGAACAACTTCTTCCTAACATTTAATCTAAATCTACCTCCTCTGGCTTGGATCCATTCCTCCTAGTCCTATCACTAAGACTATCCTATCCTGTCCTCATAGGAGAGCAGCTCCAGCTCTCTGATCATCCTCATGACCCTTCTCTGGGCACATTCCAGCATCTCCAGATCTTTCTTGTAACAGGGGTTCCAGAACTGCTATGGAGACAGACTGAGAGAGTTGGGGCTGTTCAGTCTGGAGAAGAGAAGGCTCCAAGGAGACCTTCTAGTATCTGAAGGGGGCTACAAGAAAGCTAGGGAGGGACTTTTTAGGGTGTCAGGGAGTGATAGGACTGGGGGGAGTGGGAAAAAAAAGAAACAGAACTGGGTAGATTCAGATTGGATGGTAGGGAGAAATTCTTCCCCATGAGGATGGTGAGACACTGGAAGAGGTTGCTGAGGGAGGTGGTGGAAGCCTCATCCCTGGAGGTTTTTGCAGCCAGGCTGGATGTGGCTGTGAGCAACTGATGAAGTGTGAGGTGTCCCTGCCCATGGCAGGGAGGTTGGAACTGGATGATCCTTGAGGTCCCTTCCAATCCTAACAATTCTATTATTCTATGATACTCTGATTTTAACTACAGAGGAACAGATGAGCAAGCCTGGGGAAACTGTTGAAAACACAGAGATAATCACATCACAAAACATATTTTGCTCACGTTGTTTGAAAAGTCCAATAAGTTTTTGTTTGTTTGTTTGTTTGTTTTTTCAAGCATTTCAAAGCATGGTAGTGAACAACCTCTTTTAGGATGGGCTGAAGTCTGTGGTATGACCTTTGCATGCAAGTCTTGTGCTGAGAAGTGGTTCACCAAGAACCACGTTGAGAGACCTGAGGGATCTTTGTGCTGCCTTTACCCATGCTGAGATTAACAAATTAGTAAGTCTTGTAGAAATGATCATAAAATCAATGGAGAAGACACTATTTTCACTTTCTGAAGCTCCTAAATGTTTCAATGATGCCACTGCAGCTTGGGAAGGGCCAGAGGGTGCATTAGTCAGAAGCATTTTCCTGCAGATATGGTTTCCACTGCTCTAAGATGCAAACCAGATGAGATCTCCATAGGAAATTATTTTGTAACTAATTCTGAGCCTCACCTATATAAATGTTATTAGTTAATTACTCATGTTAGTACAACTGATCTGTTGGCTGAGTTATAAAGGTGTAGAAACCCCTAACTAATAGAATCTACATGAGGAGACGCAGGAATCTGATCTGACAGCCTGCAACAAGCTTTTTTTTGCTGATTATGCAAGGCAGATAAATGTCTTATGGATACTTCATATTAATGATGTATTGCATTAGGTTTTGATCAGACCTAATGAGATTTACTTTATGCCTGCAAGAGTGCTCAAATTACATCCCCCCAAAAAAATCACAGAAATGGAATAAAATGAAAATACTCTCCTCCAATTTGGTTGAAATGGCCTTAATTTATATCATTATGCAGCCCATTGAGTCCTTTGAAGAGCATCCAAGCTGTTTCCATACTTATTTTTATAGGGGTATGGTTTAAATAAAAGAACTCTCAGGACTGCTCTTGCATTCAGCCACATACATTGTCATTACTGGCAGAATATCACATCCCCATTCCTTTGAAACTAGAAGTGTTCAGCAGATAGCACAGGTTTCAGCTATGTTTCTCTGTGAGTTCTAATTAACCTGCTATATATATAACGAGCTGCCCTCAAGGTTTGGTGTTTTTTTTTTTTTTTCCAGTCTTCATTTTCCTAATGAAGATTTCCAGTACCTGCTTTAGAATTCAAAACAGCCCTACAGAGTTTTTTTTTTTTTGCTAAAATCCTTGGGATTTTTCTGCATCAGCCCTGCTGGGGTTTTGTTTGGTATTGGAGGGACACACGAAGCTCTAGCAGGTCAGTGCCCCCCAAGCCACATACAGAATAGTTCTATGGGGTGAAAATTGTAGCCCAGGCTTGTCTTTAGAATCAGAATCAAAAATAATGATCTTTTTAAATATTTTTTTTAAAATCAAAAGGCACAAAGAATCTTGCCAAAACCCAGCAGACAAGCAGTAGGCAAATATTAATGCTTGGAGTCCTGTGGCAGCCTAACCACAGACCCAGCAAGAGGCTTTGTTCTTCTGGCTTGCAGATTGGATCCAGCTCACTGGGATACATTTTTGGAGAGGCCCTGCAGACTCTGGCAGGGGACAAGTTCTGAACAGGCTGGCCATGGTTCTGGTGCTTCAGCTTCATTTCTTATCACACGCTCTTTTCATTTCTGATGCTTAAATTTGTCACCCAGCTTTTAACTGGGGATGTCACCCAGCTTTTGACTGGGGAGTCTGTTTTGCTGCTGTAACTAGGCATAAAAGCAATTGTAGACACCATCCCCTCCTGCTGACATTCTTTTGTCAAAAGAAGAGGAGTTGTTTGTGCTGGTGTGGCTGAGAGATGCACACCCAAGGTGTGATGGTGAAAGGACTGTGATACCTTAGAATTGGGTCTTGAAGACAGCAGGCCTGAGAAATTCTGGGGGATCATGGGCCAAGAAAGAGTCCTTGCGAGGACACTTCCAGGAAGGAACTTTAAGGTTGCCTTAATATAGGGATTAGGCTGGAAGAGTCATTTAAATACTCTTCTCACCTCATTTACACAGTGCTCTTTATAGCTTGCACACTCTTGGTATTTAATGAAGGGTTGAGTTTCTCTAAGAGAAATTACTTGAAGAGACCTTTTCCAGTTAAACTGATTTATATTTTAGCTTGTTTCTTCAAAAGGCAGCTTAACACATTTCCAGTCAAAGTAGTTCTTTGGAATATGCCTTTGATATATTGCACTTGAAAAGAAATGATGCAAAACTACATTTCTCATAGTAAAAGGGTCACAGGATGTCAGAGGTTGGAAGGGACCTCTGGAGATCTTTGGGTCCAACCCCCCTGCCAGAGCAGGACCATAGAATCCAGCACAGGTCACACAGGAACACATCCAGATGGGGCTTGAAAGTCTCCAGAGAAGGAGACTCCACAACCTCTCTGGGCAGCCTGTTCCAGTGCTCTGTCACCCTCACTGTGAAGAAGTTCCTTCTCATGTTGAGGTGGAACCTCCTGTGCTGGAATTTATATCCATTGCTCCCTGACCTATCACAGGGTGCAAGTGAGCAGAGCCTGTCCCCTCCCTCTTGACCCCCAACCCTCAGATATTTATAGGCATTTATTCAATCCCCTCTCAGTCTTCTCCTCTCCAAATTAAACAGCTCCAGGGTGCTCAGCCTCTCCTCATCAGGCAGTGCTCCAGTTCCTTTATCATCTTTGTGACCCTCCCTTGGACTCTCTCCAGCAGATCCCTGTCCCTCCTGAACTGGAGAGCCCAGAACTGGATGCAACATTGCAAGTGAGGTCTCACCAGGGCAGAGGAAGGGGGAGGAGAACCTCCCTGGATCTGTTGAACACACTCCTCTGAGTGCACCCCAGGACCCCATTGGCCTTTTTGGCCACAAGGGCAACAATCACATTCTCCTCAGAATTCTGCCTTAAACCAAGCCATGCTTTCAGCCTTGAAAGCTTTTGTAGAGCAAATGTTTTCATCAGCTTTCCTTGCACACAGACATTTCTGAGGAACTGAGTGTGGTTTACTCTGAACAGAACATCTGCATCCATATGGAGTATGGCAACCTGTGAGTCCATGCTGGCACTGATTCAGCCAGCACACTGGGGAAGGTTGCAGATGTGCCAAGTTGTGAACAGGAATCTGTGGATCCAAATTGCTTCCTAAGGGGCAACAGCCACTACTGCAGTCCACAGCCAGCAAGAGATTGAACTACAGAAGCTGTGGCCTTTTAGGTAATCATAGAACAATTACTTCATCCTTAGATATGGAAGGATGAATTTCACCCATGATAGAGTCATTGGATGTTGCCAAGATGCTATCCTCTTCCTTTTGTTGCATACAGCATTCAGTTACATTTCACTTCCCACAGTCTGATCACTGAATATTCTTTAAAAAAAACTAAAAAATAAACCATGGGCTGTTTTGCTGCTGTTATGCTCAGTGCTAACTGAACTTCTGTGGCAACTAGAATGAGGCCTGGAAAGTTCACTGCACTCAGGCAGCAAATCTGCCCCTAGCAAAGAGGGAATTACTGCCAATGTGGAACTGGATGGCATCCAGAAAGATCTGGACAGGCTGGAGAGGTGGTGCCCAGGTGAACCTCATGAGGTTCAACAAGAGCAAGTGCAGCGTTCTGAACCTGGGCTGGAACAATCCTCACTGTCAATACAGACTGGGGGAGGAGGTGAGAGAAAGCAGCCCTGAGGAAAAGGACTTGGGGGTGCTGATGGATGAGAAGCTGGACAGGAGCAGGCAGGGGGAGCTTGCAGCACAGAAGGCAAAGCACAGCCTGGGCTGCATCCAAAGCAGCATTGCCAGCAGAGCCTGAGAGGTGATTCTGCCACTTTGCTCTGCTCTGCTGAGACCTCACCTGGAGGACTGTGTGCAGGTCTGGAGCCCTCAATAGAGGAAAGACATGGAGCTGATGGAGAGAGTCCAGAGGAGGGACACAAGAATGCTCAGGGGGATGGAGCAGCTCTGCTATGAGGACAGGCTGAGGGAGCTGGGGGTGTTCAGCCTGGAGAAGAGGAGGCTCCAGGGAGACCTAAGTGCAGCCTGCCAGGACCTGAAGGGACTACAGGAAGGCTGCAGAGAGACTGTTTGCAAAGGCCTGCAGGGACAGGACGAGGGACAATGGCTTCAAACTAGAGCAGAGCAGATTGAGATTGGATGTGAGGAACAAGTTCTTTCCTATGAGGGTGGTGGAACAGTGGCACAGGTTTCCCAGGGAGGTGGTTGAGGCTCCTTCCCTGGAGATATTGAAGGTGAGGCTGGAGGAGGCCCTGGGCAGCCTGATCTAGTTGGGGATGTCCCTGCTGAGTGCAGGGAGGTCGGACTGGATGAGCTTTGGAGGTCCGTTCCAGCCTCATTCAGCCTCACCCTGAATATCTGCAGGGAAGGAGGCTCAACCACCTCCCTGCAGCAAGCAGGGGCATCCTCATCCAGACCAGGCTGCCCAGAACCTGTGAGGATGGTCAAGCACTTGCCCAGAGACGTTTCAGAGTCACCACCTGTGGAGGTGTTTATGACTGCACATGGCCCTCAGCAACCTAGGTGACCCTGCTTTGGGCAGAGGGTTGGACTAGATGACCTCCACAGGTCCCTTCCTCAATCATTTTCTTGATTCTATATAATTTTAGAAAACCTGTAGTCTATTGCCTTTTTCATTTCCCTTCATTCATCAGTATGTTTCTTCATTAGGAAAGCTCTACAAAGTTTGATACCCAGCAGGATAAAATCTATGCATTCCTTAGCTCAGTAATTTCATGCACTATCTCCTCTTCATAGCTATCTCTGCATGTTTTGACAGTTCAATTTAATTATGAATAGCTTGATTTATTGCCTAGTGCTAAACCATGGAATCTTTCTGTTCTCTGTTTCCTACTTGTCTGTCTAGATATTCTATATCCTCATAGAAAAGCTCAGGAGATGTGGCACAGCTGGTTGGTCAGTGAGGGGGATTGCAAACTGGCTCCACAGCAGAGTTCAGAGGGTTGGCATCAGTGGCACAGAGTCAACTTGGAGGCCTGTGGCCAGTGGTGTCCCCCAGGGATCAGTACTGGGTCCAGTTCTGTTCAATATCTTTATCAGTGACCTGGCTGAGGGCATTGAGAGTCCCCTCAGCAAGTTCTGATGATCCAAAACTGGGGGGTGGCTGACACCTGTCAGGCTGTGCTGCCATCCAGTGTGACCTGACAGGCTGAGAGCTGGCTGCAGGCAAACCTCAGGAAGGTCAATAAGGACAAGTGCAAGGTCCTGCATCTGGGGAGGAATAACAGCAGGAACCAGGACAGGTTAGAGGCTGCCCTGCTGGAGAGCAGCTCCACAGAGAAAGACCTTGGAGTGCTGGTGGGCAGCAAGTTCTGCATGGGACAGTAATGTGCNCGGAGAGAATCCAACAGAGAGCCAGGAGGATGCTTAGGGGACTTGAGCATCTCCCCTGTGAAGAGAGCCTGAGAGCCCTGGGGCTGTTTAGTCTGGAGAAGAGAAGGCTGAGAGGGATCTGATCAATGTCTCTCAAGAGCTGAGGGGTGGGTGTCAAGTGGAGGGGGCCAGGCTCTTTTGGGTGGTGCACAGTGATAAGCCAAGGAACAATGGAGACAAGCTTGAACACAGAAGGTTTCAGCTCAACATGAGGAGAAACTTCTCTACAGTGAGGGTGACAGAGCCCTGGAACAGGCTGCCCAGGGGGGTTGTGGAGTCTCCTTCTCTGGAGACTTTCCAAACCTCCCTGGATGCATTCCTGTGCAGACTCCCCTGGGTGATCCCTGCTCTGGTAGGCGGGTTGGACCTGATGATCTCTTGAGGTCCCTTCCAACCTCTGATGTACTGTGAGACTGTCATATTTACTTAAAACTGAGGTGTTAATGCCAATATTTTGGAAAGGAAAATATTGGCTTAGCTGAAACCTTCCTCTGCTCATGTGTGTGCATGAGAGAAATCTGACTCCATCTGGTAAGTGTCAAAGCTGTCATGGAATGGTGACAATTTAAAGAGGAATGAAAGAAGGAGCCATCCCCCTCCTCTCCCTGCAATCCTCATAGCCTGCCTGCATGTCCTTGTATTTTCAAGTGTCTCCCTCCAGGCTGACAGGACAGGAGTGTTGTTTCCACCTTACCCACCTTTGTCCAAACATACTGTTCTGGGTTTGATTTTTCACTAAGCAGCCTTTCTGTCATGGGAAGAATAAACACTTTGAAATGGGCTGCAGCTGATAACTCTTACTGCACTGCCAGGATCCCAGTGGGAGGAGCTGGGTGAGACCCAGAGAAAACTGGCAATAGGTTTTTCCAAGCCAAAAGTGATGAGGGATATGTGTGCATTCCACATGACTTGGGCATGGTTGTGCTGCTGTTCCTTCTTCCTTCTCCCACCTCTGGTTTAATGATCAGTGGAGGCTTGAGAGTGAACTTCTCAATTCTGCCATCACTGAAACAGGCTGGCTGGAGACCAAAGGGGCCTGAAATCCAGCAGTATCTATCCAAAGAAAGACTTTGCTGGAGAGTGCAGAAAGTCACTGCTCCATTTGGTAGTCTGCATAGGAGTGGTAAGAAAAAAAAATCACTTCTTCCCCACCTCTTTTTTCCTAAAGACCTTTAGCCCTTGACTGAATACAAACCCAGCTGCTTGTGTGGTGAAGGAGCTTTCTGCAAGAGGCCTTTGAGACCTTAAATGGTAAGAGGCATCTTGATGACAGATGACTACTGCAGTTGCTGGAGCACATGTGTGTAGGCACCTTTTTTCCTTTCTGTGTAGTACCTCTCAGCAACATTTCTATGCAAGACCTCATGGGAGAGGATTCAGTGCTGCAAGCTTCATGTCTGCTTTCCTGTCCCAGTTTGAGCTTCTAAACCATGCCATTCACTCTCATGGGTCTTTGCTGTTTGTATTGTGCTAAAGGTAGCTGTTTCTTCTCTGAGGAGATCTTGTCGCCTTCCAGTGTCTGAAGAGGGCTGCAAGAAAGCTGGGGAGGGACTTTTGAGGGTGTCTGGGAGTGATAGGACTGGGGGGAATGGAGTAAAACTGGAAATGGGGAGATTCAGGCTGGACGTGAGGAAGGAAAAAATCAGAGTATCATAGAATCATAGAGTGGTCAGGGTTGGAAGGGACCTCAAGGAGCAGCCACTTCCAACCCCCCTGCCATGGACAGGGACACCTCACACTACAGCAGGTTGCTCACAGCCACATCCAGCCTGGCTGCAAAAACCTCCAGGGATGAGCCTTCCACCATCTCCATGGGCAACCTGTGCCAGTTTCTCACCACCCTCATGGGGAAGAATTTCTTCCTAACAACCAATCTAAATCTCCCCATTTCTGTTTTTTTTTTCCATTCCCCCCAGTTCTATCACTACCTGACACACTCAAAAGTCCCTCCCCAGCTTTCTTGTAGCCCCCTTCAGATCCTGGAAGGCCACAAGAAGGTCTCCTGGGAGCCTTCTCTTCTCCAGACTGAACGGCCCCAACTCTCTCAGTCTGTCTCTGTAGCAGTTCTGGAACCCTTATTGCAAGAAAGATCTGGAGGTGCTGGAATGTGCCCAGAGAAGGGTCATGAGGATGATCAGAGGGCTGGAGCTGCTCTCCTATGAGGACAGGATAGGATAGTCTTAGTGATAAGACTAGGAGGAATGGATCCAAGCTAGAGGAGGTAGATTTAGATTAAATGTTAGGAAGAAGTTCTTCCCCATGAGGGTGGTGAGACACTGGAACAGGTTGTCCAGGGAGGTGGTGGAAGCCTCACCCCTGGAGGTTTTTAAGGCCACTCTGGATGTGGCTCTGGGCAACCTAATGCAGTGTGAGGTGTCCCTGCCCATGGCAGGGGGTTGGAACTGGCTGATCCTTGAGGTCCCTTCCAACCCTAACAATTCTATGAGCCTATCACATGTGCTTTTGACAGGCAGCTGGAGAGTGACCTGTAACTCCAGTTGTCATTGTTATTTGTGGGGAGGATGTTTACTTCTGCTCGATTAACTGAAATCTGGAATAGCTCTGTGTGGGCATGAACTGGCCCAGCCTCTAGTGCAGTGAGTTAAAGGTGAATCCATAGAGCAGTGCAAAGAATGAGGGGGTGGTATGTACCAGCAAGAAAAAAAAAAATAATAAAACAACTCAAGAGCTGTTTATCTCTGTAACATTCTCCCTCTGGGGCTTTTGGCATGGAAGAAATGGATTTTTTTTCACCAAAAGGATATTTTTTCTAGGACTAGCAAAAGCCATTGCTTTCTGTCAGGGCTATTGACAGTAACTTTGTGACACTTAGCTGTATAATCTCAATGCTTGGTGAAACTGTGAAACATTCCATTAAATTTCACGGAATGACAGAATTATTGAGGCTGGAAAAGGCTTCTGAGATCAAGTCCAGCCTAGGACACAAAGCACTCTAAAACACACATAAACAGTGATGAGCTGTGGATTGTGAGGAAACTCTTCTGAAGCTGCTTAAAAACTACTTTTCATATTCAGAGAGAAATTCAGTGGCATGATGCTTACAATGGAGCTGACCCCTGCCTGGCAGAAAGGTTATAAGCATAAGGGTATATGGCAACACAGATGACCCTTCTTCCCAGGCTGTTGGCCTTGGTAGGAGCAATCCTTACCCCTGCTTTACACTGCTGCAATGTGAGGAAGTCTGTAAGCAGTGAATCCTCAGAAGAGTATTTAACTTTCTGTGAATGAGATTCAGTAGAGAGGAAGGCAAAATGCAAGGTTCCTTCTGCCTGATCTCCTGCTCTGGTGTTGGGCACCAATTGTTTTGTCTTGGAGTATAAAAGTAAAGACCCCAGGGGAAGACAACTGATGGTGAGGTTGTCCTGGTTTGGCTAACTAAGATTTTTAAACCACCTAGCAATCAGACAGGTGGGCCTCCTTCTTCTGCTAAGGCTTTCCTGCTTTGTAGCCATAGTCCAATGCTCACAGGGCCCAGGACATGAGCAGAGTGACTGCAGTACAGAAATGAATATAAAATGATTTCTTCAAACCAAAGCAGGTCTTAGAAGAGAAAGCAGGAGAGTTCCCACAAGTGTTTGGATGCATGTTATGTGCTCTCTGTGTGAGTTTCACAACACAGAGTGTTTTCTGCCTTTTGTCTTAGATGTCTTTCTATCTGGCCTTTGAACAGAGCCATCTGATCCTGGAGAAAGAGAGCTTGTGCCTTGGATATTGGCCTGACTAATAACTCTCTGCACATACTTTCTTTGCTGGAAAGGTGTTGGCTGTTAGGCTGTTTTCTATATATTCCTGGGTAAAGCACAAAGTTAGCTCACAGGTTGTTAGGGGTTGGAAGGGACCTCCAGAGATCATCTAGTCCAACCTCCCTGCCAGAGCAGGACCATAGAATCCAGTGCAGGTCACACAGCAATGCATCCAGATGGGTCTTGAAAGTCTTCAGAGAAGGAGACTCCACAACCTCTCTGGGCAGCCTGTTCCAGTGCTCTGTGACCCTCACAAAGAAGTTCTTCTTCATGTTGAGGTGCAACCTCCTGTGCTGGAGTTTACATCCATTGCCCCTTGTCTTATCATAAGACTTAGCAGAGGCTGTCCCCTCTCTCTTGACCCCCAGCCCTCAGATAGTTATAAACATTTATTAAATCCCCTCTCAGTCTTCTCCAGACTAAACAGCCCCAGGGCTCTCAGCCTCTCCTCATAAGGCAGTGCTCCAGTCCCTTCATCATCCTTGTAGCCCTCTGCTGGACTCTCTCCAGCAAATCCCTGTCCCTCTTGAGCTGGGGAACCCAGAACTGGATG
Organism: Indicator maculatus; assembly: GCA_013399975.1. Classification (NCBI taxonomy): domain Eukaryota; kingdom Metazoa; phylum Chordata; class Aves; order Piciformes; family Indicatoridae; genus Indicator; species Indicator maculatus. The sequence goes on along the minus strand of VXBD01009693.1, from coordinate 1,006 downwards.
CAATATTCCAGGAGAGGCCTCACCAGGACAGAGTAGAGGGGGAGGAGAACCTCTCCCAACCTGCTGCTCACACTCCTGTTAATGCACCCCAGATTCTTCTTCTCCAATATGTGAACTGGTAGTGGCTCTGCAGCCTGAGAGGGAATGCTGCTGCTGTACCAAGTGATATAAGAAGGGAGGTAACAAAGGGCATGGCTGCAGTGGGTGGCATATCTCCTAGGGACATTGCAGCACTCAGCCAACTCCTCATGTGGGTGGTGCATGTAGTTGCTCAGCACCACACCAGCAGGGCAGTCCACAAACCAGACTGGAGCCAACATGATACCACCATGGTGCTCACTATTGGACTTAAGGAATGAAAAGGAAATGATGTGGGGGGTTTTGCCTCCCTCTTTCTTTCCCTCCTCCTCAAGTCTGAGAAATGCAAGTGTTGCCCTCAAAGCTTTTTACAATTCTCTTGGCTTCTTTTATCTCCCAGGCTATTCCAAACTACTTATAAGTTGTTTTTTTCTCTGCCCTGCTTTGTTGCTACAGCAGTGAGAGAGAACTTTGCTGTATGAATGCTCCCTGCCCTGTAAAAAAATGTTGTGAATCATTACATTTATTTCTGTTTCCTGGAGTACAAAGATCTTGCTCAGCCTATTTCATACCAAAATATATTATTACTCACATGTTCAGCTGAGACTTAGAGTCTCATCTGACATGAATCATAGTTCCCTCACTAAAAGGTGACAGAGCTTCCTCTGTCACAATCAGGTTTTGAAGTGATTTGTAAAGCATCTCTAGTTGATTTGGGAGCTGTGCATGTTATTTAGCTGCAGTTTTTCACTCAACAGTGAAACACATGTTGGAAGTGTTACTTCTGTGTGTTACAGTGAATAGGAAGGCATGATTTGTTAGTGTCCCAGAAAACATGATGGATAAAGCCTTCCTCACTGTCCAACATGACATCCTGACCTCCAAACTGGTAAAATGTGGGTTTGATGGATGGACCACTCAGTGGATA
>VXBD01009691.1:189568-202583 GCA_013399975.1 Indicator maculatus | reverse complement strand
GGAATGTGCTGCCCAGGGTGGTGGTGGAGTCACTGTCCCTGAAGGTGTTAAAAAAAAGCTTGGATGTGGCACTTGGAGCCATGGTTTAGTTGTCAGGAGGTGTTGGGTGATAGGTTGGGCTTGATGATCTCTGAGGTCTCTTCCAGCCCGGTTGATTCTGTGATTTCCAGCCATGCCAGTTCCTGAGCAGTTCAGTGATGCTGTGTTTGTGCTGGGGCAAGGACAGGGAGGTGTGGGGGGAGGCCAGGCTGCTGCTTGCAGTGGCACTGCTCACTTAGGGCAGCCCTGAAGTGCTCAAGAGGAAGGAAAACAAAGAAAGGACTGGCACTGGTGAAGGCAGGTTGCACAGAGGTTCAGGTTCTCAGCTTTCCAGTCTGAAGCCATTGTCCCCAGGGTTTGGAGCAGATTTTGTGCTGTCTGCCATCAAGCAAGGACCTGCAGAGACTTCCATGCCTCTGATGAGCTCCTGGCTTTCCTGAGGGAGTGCTGTGGTGGGTCAGAATTCCTCCCCAGCATCAAATTACCAGACCAGTTCATCTGAAAGCAGGTGAAGCTCTATGTCCAAGCAAAACTACAATCTAAACATGGAATGCAAGCAATGTATACAAGCTACACAACATTTGCATATATTTTCCATTATAAACAACACAAGAACCCCCAGGACAAAACCAGGGGGCTACTAATAGCTTCCCCCTCCCTGCTCCCTTCCCCCCTGTACTCAGTAGAGAGAGAAGAGCACAGAGCTGCTGTTAGTGCTTAACCACAGCAAAGAACACAGCCAAGGTCAGCAAAGCCAGCAGCAGCCAGCAGCTAGACTTAATTTATACAAACTAACTTTGTTAGTAGTCAGACCAATGGCATTAGTTAGACCTTATTATTATTTTCCTTTACATCCAATAGTAATTTATTTACATTCTACCACCCTCTGGTCAAGATCTGTGGAAAATTTTCTAGGCTGTGGTGGGTTGAAGATTCCCCTCCCCACCCCAGCACCAAATTTGCCAGAGCAGCTCAGCTGGAAGCAAATGGAAGCTGTCTTTACAAGCAGAACTACAGTCTACAATGCAATGCAATTCATATATCCAACCTAAACCTCCCCTGCTGCAACTTGAGGCCATTTTCTCTGGCCTCATCACTTGTTACTAGGGAGGAGACCAACCCCCACCTGCCTCCATCCTCCCCTCAGGGAGCTGTGGAGAGCTCCCCAGTGAAATGGAGCAGGTGGGGTCAGAGCCCCTCTGGAGGGGCAATGGTCTCTCAGTGGAGTTGCTGCTGTGTTACATGAGGCTGTTAGGGACACTCATGGTAGGGCCAGCTGTGGTGGGGTGAAAATTCCCCTCCAAGATTAACTTTGCCAGACCAGCTCAGTCTGGAAGCAAATGGAAGCTGTATTTACAAGCCAGACTACAATCTGCAGTGGAATGCAAGGAATGTGTGCAAACAGACAGGAGTTATAATATTTACAGGGATTTACAATCACCAAGCAGCACAAGGACCCCCTGGCCAAAGAGCTCCAACAGCTTCCCCCTCCCTGCTTCCCCCTTGCCCCCTGTACAAAAGGGACAGGAGACAGAAGCAGAGAAGTTCATACCAGTCACAACAATGCAGCCAAGGTCAAGCAGAAGCAAGTTAGGCTCTCCCAGAGCAAAGAAGTGAGAAGGAGAGAGAGATTGTGTTGGGAACCAAATCTTATGGAAGATCTCTCTCCAATGGGATTGCTTAGAATGATCTTTACCTTCCTTTTTACCCCCAAGAGTGATTTATTTACATTTTACTGCTTTCTGTTCAAGCTGTGTGAAAAAAATTTAAAGGCATAGCCTAAAACTACCACAATCTGCTCAGCCTTCAGGCTCTGAGCTGGGTGGGTGGAGGAGAAGTGCTGTGTGTGAAGGAGTGGCTGATGTGGTGCTGTGTCTGGCAGGATGAGGATGGAGCAGCTGATGGCAATAACGCAGGAGGAGACGGAGCAGCTGCGCAGCAGGGAGGTGGCTGGTAAGAACAGGCTGCTGGGGGAGTGCTGCTGGGGGCAGGCAGTCCTGCTGGTTCCTCTGGAGAGGTGCTGAAAGGTGACAGCCATGTGGGAGGTGCTCTGTCACACACACAGCTCCTTGTCTGGCTTGGTGCAGTGGGGCAGAGCTGCAGGGGTGGCACTGCACAGTGTGCCATGGCTGATCCTCTGCTTCTGCCTGCAGCTCACTGCTGGTGCCCTGTGAGGTGCAAGCTGTGCTGCCTGTGTAGCTGCAGCATGGCATGGAATCCCAGCATGGTAGGGGTTGGGAGGGACCTCTGGAGCTCATCCAGTCCAACCCCCCTGCCAAAGCAGGCCACCCACAGCAGCTTGCCCAGGGGCACAATCACCGGGGGGGGCTGGAAGCTCTCCACACAAGGAGACTCCACAACCTCTCTGGGCAGCCTGCTCCAGGCCTCCAGCACCCTCACAGCTGAGAATTTTCTCTTCCTGTTCAGATGGAACCTCCTGGGTTCCAGTTTGTGCCCAGTGCCCCTTGTCCTGTCCCTGGGCACCACTAAGCAGAATCTGGCCCCAGCCTCTTGCCCTCCACCCTTTAGCTGTTGCTGAGCATTGCTCAGATCCCCTCTGGGGCTGCTCTTCTCCAGGCTCTCAGCCCCAGGGCTCTCAGCCTTTGCTCCTCACAGAGCTGCTCCAGGCCTCTCAGCAGCTTTGTAGCCTCTGCTGGACTCTGTCCAGCAGTTCCCTGTCTCTTCTGAGCTTGGGAGCCCAGAACTGGACTCAGCACTGTAGAGTTGGCCTCACCAGGGCACACAGGGAGTTTGTGAGGCTGGATGTAAGCACACAAAGTGCTTCACAGGTACCAAACAGATGTTAACAGGTTCAGGAGGCAGGTGTGTGGAAAACAAGTATGGTTCTGTGGAGCCTTTTGTGCTGCTGCTGACCGAGAACAGATCTGCTGGGGCTGCAAGGCAGTGGTGTGTGTGCTGTCACCCCAGGGCCGGGCTGCTACTCATGGTGGAATGGGCAGAGCTGCAGCCCCCCTGAGGGGTGGCAGGCAGTGCCTGGGCTCCTCTGAGAGCTGAGGAGATGCAAGCAAAGGCAGAGTAGGCTTTGCTCAGCTGGTTTGCAGCTACAGCTCCTGCTCTGGGGAGTGGAATGGGGAAAGCAAGAAGAGGTTGGAGGTGAGGGGAGGCACTTTGACTGGGGGTGTTTGCAGCAGCAGTGGTAGATGGGAGCCTGTTCCAGGCAGCACTCCTGACTCATGCTGACAGCCCTTCTGTCTCCTAGCTGCCATGCAGCAGATGCTGGCTGAGACCTACAAGAACAACCTCCTGCAGCTGTCCTACGAGTCTCGGCGGCAGGACCTCGTCAGCCAGGCCTGCTCCAGGTGAGGTGGGAGGTGGCTGGGGCTCCTGGCACTGGGCAAAGCCTCCCCCTCCCCCCTTTCTTTCTAGCAGTCCTGGTGGAATTCACATAGAGAATCAGAGAACTCTTTAGGTTGGAAAAGACCTTTAAGATCACAGAATCACAGGGGGCTGGAAGGGACCTCTGGAGCTCATCCAGTCCAACCCCCCTGCCAAAGCAGGGCACCCACAGCAGCTTCCCCAGGGGCACAATCACCGGGGGGGGGTTGGAAGCTCTCCACACAAGGAGACTCCACAACCTCTCTGGGCAGCCTGCTCCAGGCCTCCAGCACCTTCACAACAAAGAAGTTTCTCTTCCCGTTCAGATGGAACCTCCTGGGTTCCAGTTTGTGCCCAGTGCCCCTTGTCCTGTCCCTGGGCACCACTAAGCAGAATCTGGCCCCAGTCTCTTGCCCTCCACCCTTTAACTAAGTACTGAGAAGATCATCAAGACTAAGTAGCTGTGGTTATCTGGAGCCAGACTTAGGTGAAAACAACAAAACCAAACCAGATAATGTTAAATATTCTTCAAACACTAAGTGGCCTAAGAGTAAAGGTCCTGGACTCAGAACAGAGGAATTGTCAGAACCAAACTCTTCAAGAAGCTTTTGGATTTGGATGAAGAACAGGTAGGGCTTGGTGCTGTGCTGCAGGCAGTGCTGCTTCTGCTCTGGCCTGCTCTGTGGTGCAGGTTTGGTTTGCTTGTGAGGAAGGAGATTTTCAGTCCCTCCACCTCTCCCTTCCTGGATTCCCTGCTGTCTGCTTTTCCTCATGCATGTGTCGAGAGCCTCAGCCTCAGCAGTGACTCCATGGCAAATCCATCCTCTTGCAGCCTGGCTGAGATGGATCAGAAGTTCCAGCAAATCCTGGTGTGGCAGCAGCTGGATCAGAACAAAGCTGTTGGTGAGATCCTGCAGCAGGTAGGCAGGGGAGCAAAGTGAGGGGAAGCAGGATCAGGGGTGGGTGGCAGGAGCAGTGGTGGCAGGGCTGGGCTGGTGTGAGAGTTATTGTATTGACCACCAGATGCTTAACTGGGAGCCTGTGGTGCTCCAGCAAACTGAGCTGGGTGGGTGAGAGAGAAGTGGGTGGATTTGTGAACTGGACAGGAAGCTTTCAGAAAGCACAGAGAGGCACAGAGCATGGGGACCAAACCTGGTCTGGTGATTAATAGAAGCATTTGGGCCAGAAGCCCTCTCTTTCTGGCAGGGTGACCTGGGGCAAGCTGCCTGCAGGGAGCATTTTCAAAGTCTCTGCTCCTTTGGAATGGCTCAGATTGAGCCTGAGCCCAGCAGAGCCTGGGAGCTGCACACAGAGCATTCCAAGAGTGTGTTTGTGTGACTCCCATGCCTGTCTCTGAAGTCACCTTTTGGGAGGGTGGGATCTGAGTGCTGGTGTTGCCCAGAGTGCTGGGGAGGCAGGGGAGTTTCTCAGCCCACTGGGAGCTGCACAGCCAACCCTCAGCAAGCAGGATGCTCTCTGTGCCACAGATAGAGATGCAGAAAGCTGCCTTTGAAGCTCTCCAGGTGAAGAAGGATCTCATGCACAGGCAGATCAGGAACCAGGTGAGTTGGCAGCAGAGGGAACCAGCTGCTCAGCTCATGCTGCCATTCCATGAGACACATCTGAAGAAGATCCAAGCTCTGTGAGCATAGAGCAGGGCCAGAGAGCTCCTGCATTGCTCAGGGCTCTGTAAAGAAGTGCTGGGCAGTGCTGGGCAGTGCTGGGCAGTGCTGGGTGCTCAGACCACAGCCTCCCAGCTCCACGGGGGGAGTCCATGCAGAGGTTAGACCTGGGGCTGTGGTGGAGTTGCCATTGCTTCCATCAGCTCAGCACCAACGTGGATGAAGTGCTGGAGAGTGGTCACTAGAGGACAGCCTGCAGTGGCTCTGCAGGGCTGATCTGCACTGCAGCTAGGATTCCCTTCAGGCTGTGTACTTCACAGGACTGCTGTTTCCACATGAGTCCACTGCATCTCCATCCAGCACCTTGGAACTGGACCTTGAGCCATCAGGTCACCTTTTCTTTCCCATTCTTAGCCTGAGCTTCATCCTGCAGAAGGTGCAATGCAGTCACTGGGGGGGAAAGGGAGAGCTGGTGGAGAAAGCAGCAGTGGTTGGTGCACCACGATGGGTGGCAGGTTTCTGACACAGAATCTTCCCTCTCCTGATCTGAGAGAAGCAGAAAAGTCTCAGGGCAGGAGCTGCTGGATAAGCTCAAGAGCTTGGATGTGTGGAGCCACTCAGTGACCAGTGTCTGCTGGCAGCCTGTGGATTGTGCATGGACACCTGGGAGAGGAGTTTAACAGCTCTTCATTGAGAGCCCTGCAGTTTGCTTGCACTCACTCTGTAAACCAATGGAGTTTGTTCCCTGATACCATGGTTGGTCCTTTCACTGTGGAGATCCAACCCACCCTACCAGCACCCTGCCCAGGCAGGGAGAGGCCAGGAGCCCTGCTGCAGAGCCTGCTGTCAGCAGGGACTTAGTGGCTGGTGGCAGACATTAAGCAGCATGGCCTGGGGCTGGCAGATGGGCTGGCAGATAGGTGAGCTGGGCTCTCATCTTGGCTTTGCTGTGGGATCTTGGGCAGCTCCCTTCACCTCTCTGTGTCTCAGTTGCCCCACCTGAAAGAGCACAAAATCACTCTGGGGTTTGCTGCAGCACCTGGGAATCAGGACCCTGCCCCAGGTGAACTGCACTTGGAGTGGTGGTGCTAGGAGGACTTTGGCAGCCAGGTGCTGCCTTCCAGAGGGGGTGCAGAAGGTTTGGCTGAACAAACTGATTGCAATCTTCTTCTAGACTTCACCAGAAGGTATTTGAAGCAGAGAGACAGAGAGCAGGGGACAGAGCCCCTCAGGCAGAGATGAAGTGTGACCCTGAGAGCAAAGTGTCATGGAGGGGCACCAGCAGCTTCCCCAGCCTGCAGGGTGGCTCTGCAGTGCCAGCCCTCCCAGGGCAGCAGTTAGACCTCACTTTAAAAGGGCATAAATTGAAGTAATTTCAAATGTCAGTAAAAGAAAATGTTTCATCTTCCGTTTAGATTAAATTAATAGAAACAGAGTTATTGCAGCTGACACAGCTGGAGTTAAAGAGGCAAGAACTGGACACAGAGACACTGCAGGTATGTAGGGCTCTGGGGCTGCCCCACCAGCCTCTCTCTGCTCTGGCATCACAAAAAGCTCCTCCTGCTTCTTTTGCTTCTCTCAGTTTCCAGATTCATGCTTAGTTCAGAAGGGCACATAGCCCCAGGACACCTCAACCCCCTCTTTGTTGTGGCAGTGTGGGAGCATGCTGCTGCTCTTAAACATCTCTGTGTGTCCTGAGGAGAGGGAGAGATGAGCCAGGCCTGGTATAGTGCTGGGGGGGAAGGACTTTGTGATCCAGTTACTGGCTGGCCCAGAAACAGCTGCTTGCCTCACTGCATGTCTCCTTGCTTTGTTGTGTTGTGTTTTGTTCTCAAATACCCAACCAGTGCTGGCTGTCAGCTCTCCACTGCCTCATCTCCCAGGTGGCTCTGCCCCACCACCCCTGGGCTGCCTCCATCAGCAGTCACACCCTGAGGGAGGTCAAGTTTGGCTTAAGCAGCTTGGCTTTGACTTTAGATGTTACACCTTTGCAGCAGTTGTTTTCTTGTGTCTGCTGTCTGCCAGGCCAGCTCACCAGTGCAGGAAGCCAAAAGCTGTAGCAAACACCCTGCACTTCCCAGGAGCAGAGCCCCAGCAGGCTGCTGAGTGCTGACCTAAAGCAGGATTGGCTCTCAGCCCTGTGCTGGACACCTCCAAGTGCAAGGTTTGGGTCGTGCTGCCCTGACTCATGCAGCTCCTCCATAGAACACTGCAGTGCTGGGGGTCTGGTGGTGGGAACCACCCACAGCTCATGCAGGGAGGACAAGGAACCCCAGGCAGATGTAGGTCAGATGTCTCTGGAGTTGGGTGATCCCTGCTTAGTGACCACAGGAGCTCCAGGGGAGTGCAGAAAATAAGGCTCTGCCCAGCAGGCAGCACAGCACAGCACAGCACAGCATGGAAGATCAGCCCTGGACACCAGGAGGCAAGGGGTAAGGCAGTGACATCTGTCTGGAGACCCTCAGGCTTTGGCAGATGCTCTTCTGCAGTTGTCCTTGGTACCTCCCATGCAGCAGGCAGCTGCTCCCTGCCCCAGTTCAGAGATTCTTTAGTGAGGAACTCGGCAAGTCATTATCAACCCTGGCACAGGCTGCCCAGGGAGGTTGTGGAAACCTCCTCCCTGGAGGTGTTCCAGGCCAGGCTGGATGAGACCTTGAGCAAGCTGTGCTGGTGGGAGGTGTCCCTGCCCATGGCAGGGGGCTGGGACTGGATGATCCCTTCCAACCCAACCCATTCTGTGGTTCCATGTCTGGGAATCAGGAAGAACCAAAAGCACCTGGAGAAAGGGAGATGTTAGCACAGGTCTCTTGTGAGTGGTCCCAGCTGGGTGTCTGCAGTGCTGGTGGGCAGCAGAGCTCTTCCTGAGCTGAAGCTGCCTGGGTGTCTCATCTGGAGCAGCTGCTCCCTGTCACTGGGGATCCCTCTCAGCTCTGTGGAGGTCCTGGCACAGCAGAGCCTTCCTGCCTCCCTCAGGGCAAAGCATCTCTGGGCAGCTCCTGGGGGGGTTTGCCTAGATCTGAGGGGCAGATGTTCCTGCCCCCTGCTGAAACAGGACCTGGTCCCTCTGCAGGGTCCAGATGCTGATCAGTGAAGGGTTCCCCACACTTCTGCAGGAGGTCAGCCCTCCAACAGAATGCCCCTGGCCCATGGGCACCTGAAGTCCTTGTGAGCTCCTCTCCCTCAGTCATCCTGGCAGCAGGTATGAGCTGGCTGGGGCTGAACCATGCAGAGCTGCCACATGGTCTGGGGTGCCTGAGACAACTTCTCACTGCCCAGTGGGGTGGCTGCAGTGAGGATATCTTGCCTGGTACCTGATGGTGCTTGGTGTGAGACCCCAATGCAAGGAACCATCCCAAAGGCATGGGGGAGGTTTCTTTTAGGAACAAGCTCTTTACTATGAGGCTGCTGGAACACTGCAACAGGTTTCCCAGAGAGGTGGTTGAGGCTCCATCCCTGAAGATACTCAAGGTGAGGCTGGACAAGGCTCTGGGCAACCTGATCTAGTGGAGGATGTCCCTGCTGACTGCAGGGGGTTGGACTGGATGAGCTGTGGAGGTCCCTTCCAGCCCAAACCATTTTGTGATTCCACCTTACTCTGTCCTGCTTCCAGACCCACCTGCAGGCTTCTAGGCTTAGTTTCAGTTGGTCTCTCTCTGCTGAGGAAGGGGACCAGGAGCAGCTGCAATGCCATTGCCTGGACTTCTGATGGAGTGATGAAGAGCTGCTGCAGGCCAGCGTGGTCTGGGGTGCCTGGGGTGTGCTGTGGCTTGGCACCACCAGGTCAGGGTCAGTGGAGGACCAAGAAGTTCAGCTTGGGGCTGGCATGCTGCAGGCTAGGGGAGGCCTAAGGCTCTGCTCAGCCAGGCTGAGGCTCCCACAGGGCCCTTGGGTCTGGTAAGTGCTTTGCTGCAGCAGGGGCAGGGTGGCTGCTGGCAGCAGCAGAGTCCTTCCTTTGCAGGAGGTGATGACGGAGCAGCGCCGAGCCCTGGGCTGCCTGCTGCAGCAGCTGCTCAAGGAGAAGAAGCAAAGGGAAGAAGAACTGCAACAGCTCCTGGTAATGAAGGCCCCTAACGAGCTGCTGTAGATGAGGGAGGGCAGGGGCTGGCTCCAGGGAGGAAGGCTGTGAGCCAGCATGGGGGAAAAGGGAGCAGAGGAGGCCCTCAGGGATGGTGCCCAGACCCACAGCTTCAGAAAGTGTTGATCTAAGCTCTTGGGGCACAGTCAGTGCTGCTCCCTCGTGCCCCATGAGGCACCATCATCATCATCATCAACCTTCCCCATCAGGAAAAGGGGAGGGAGGGATGAGCACAATCCCACAGGGTCCTTGCATGTGGCTTTGTAATCCTGAAGACTCCCAGGATCTCCTGAGCTGCAGGAGACCAGACCCAGTGCATGGAGCAAAGTGACCTGAGGGATGCACAGCCCTGGACTGGCGGTGGGGGGGTCGAAGTGGGTTCAGCCTGCAGGAGGCCAGGAGTGCCCATGCCACCAGAGCTGTGCCCATCCCACCTCGGCTGTGCCCATCCCACCTCAGCTGTGCCCATCCCCCCACACCTGTGCCCATCCCACCGTATCTGTGCCCACGACCCCACAGCCATGCCCATCCCACCACAGCCGTGCCCACCCCCCGCGGCCGTGCCCACCCCCCGCGGCCGTGCCCACGGCGGTGCTGTGAGCTGGTGCCCCCAGCCCCGGCTGTTGGTTTCTCCTGCTGCACATCCCCCGCAGGCTGCCCTGAGCGCTGCCGGCAGCCTGAGCAGGGGCTGCCGAGTGCCTGAGGTTTTGTTTTTCAGCTGGAGCTGGAGGCCGAGAGCCAGACCAGGCAGGAGCACTATTGGCTGATCCAGTACCAGCGCCTCCTCAGCCAGAAGCCTCTCTCCCTGAAGCTCCAGGTGGTTGCTTTCACTGTGGCTGTGGCATGGAGGAGCCAGGGCAGCCCTGCCTGCACCCAGAGGTGCAGCTGAGGCAGGGAGCTGGGCACAGCTCCCCTGAGAGCTCCCTTCAGCCATCCTGCTCTAGGCAGGGCTGCCCATTCCTGCCTGCTGGAGGCTCTGGGGCTGCCCAAGTCTGTGAGGAGCTGTGTGCTGCTGGGAGCTGCCACCCCTCTGTCAAAATGCCTGCGAGGGGCAGAGGACTCTCAGCACCTTCAGGCAGAGCTTTTTGTCCCAGCTGAGCTCCTAAACAGCTCAGCTTGGTCCCCAAACCCCTCTGCAAACCCATCTAAGAGCAGCAGCTCCTGTCTGCTCCTGCCCTGGCTGAGGAGCTGCTGCCCTTAGGTGTTCAAACAGCCGTGGGGGTGGCTGCAGAGGGACGGTGCTGAGCTGTGTCTGTGCTGCACAGCACCTCCAGCTGTTCTTTCAGGCTCCCCCAAACAGTGTTCTGAGTTGTGCTCCTAAAAGGCTGGGGGCCAGGGGCTCCTCTGGCTCTTCAGGCTTTTGTAGAATCACAGAATCACTCTGGTTGAAAAAGCCCTTCAAGATCATCCACTCCAGCCAGCCTCTAGCTCTGCCAAGGCTGCTGCTAGCCCATGGCCCTCAGCACCACATCTCTGCTGCTTTTCAGTGCCTCCAGGGATGGGGATTCAGCCACCTCCCTGGGCAGCCTGTGCCAGGCTTTGAGAACCTTTGCAATGGAGAAGTTTCTTCTAACATCCAACCTGAACCTCCCTTGGTGCACCCTGAGGCAGCTCCCTCCTGTCCTGTCACTTGTCAGTAGGGAGCAGAGCCCAACCCCCACCTGGCTCCAGCCTCCTCTCAGGGAGCTGCAGAGAGCAATGAGGTCTCCCTCAGCCTCCTCTTCTCCAGACTGAACTCCCCCAGCTCCCTCAGCTGCTCCTCTCCAACCCTGTTCTCCAGACCCTTCCCCAGCTCTGTTGCCCTTCTCTGGACCTGCTTCAGCCCTCAGTGTCTTTGGAGGGAGGGGCTCAAAACTGACCCCAGTGCTCGAGGTGTGGCCTCACCAGTGCCCAATTCAGGACAATCCCTGCCCTGCTCCTGCTGCCCACACCAGTGCTGAGCCACAGCAGCCTGCTGGAGGCCTTCTTGGCCACCTGGGCACCCCCTGGCTCCACTTCAGCTGGCTGTTGATAACACTCACAGGTCTTTGCTGGGCAGTTTCCAGCCACTCTGTCCCAAGCCTGGGCTAAGACCAAGGTGCAGGATGTGGCACCTTCAAACTTGAGTGTCCCTGGGGATGCCAAGAGCTTCCAGCAGGGCAGGGAGGGGCACAGTGCCCATGCTGCCACCTGTCCCTGTGCTTTTCCTGGGTGTTTTGCAGGAGGAGGGCCTGGAGCAGCAGCTGGTGAGCCTTCTGCTGGAGCTGTCTGCTGAGCAGTACCTGCCAGTCTTTGCCCACCACCGGCTCTCCCTGCGGGCACTCAGCACCATGACTGCCAGCGACCTGGAAAAGGTACAGCACAGCAGGGACAGGGCAGGGAAACACCCCCAGGGCTGTACAGCACAGCAGAGACAGAGCAGGACACCCCCAGAGCTGTACAGCACAGCAGAGACAGAGCAGGACACCCCCAGGGCTGTACAGCACAGCAGGGACAGGGCAGGAAAACACCCCCAGGGCTGTACAGCACAGCAGACACAGAGCAGGACACCCCCAGGGCTGTACAGCACAGCAGAGACAGAGCAGGACACCCCCAGGGCTGTACAGCACAGCAGAGACACAGAGCAGGACACCCCCAGAGCTGTACAGCACAGCAGAGACACAGAGCAGGACACCCCCAGAGCTGTACAGCACAGAGACACAGAGCAGGACACCCCCAGGGCTGTACAGCACAGAGACACAGAGCAGGACACCCCCAGGGCTGTACAGCACAGCAGACACAGAGCAGGACACCCCCAGGGCTGTACAGCACAGCAGACACAGAGCTCCTTGGAGCAGAAATGGCAGCAGGGCAATTCCCTTCTCTGGCTTTCACCCCTGAGGGAGGTGCTTCCCCTGGCAGGGGTGAGCCTTGCCCAAGAGTGTGCAGTGCCCCCCTGGGGACTCAGTCTCCTCCTGCCCCCCGGGAGCCAACAGCTCTCTCTGGCTCCGCAGGTGGGCGTGAGGGAGGCTGGCCTGCAGCGTGCCATCCTCGGGCGAGCCCAGCAGATCCTGCCTGTGGCCAACACCATCCCAGGTACCCCCAGCCCTTCTCTGTCTCACCTCTGACACATTTCACCCTCACAGCAGGCACCTGAGCCTTGAGTGGGGAGATCTGTGGGGCCAGATGCCTCCTTTGGGGCTGGTGTGTGAGGAGCAGGGGCAGGCCAGGGAGTGCTGGCGGAGCTCAGGCTGCTCTGTCCAGCTCATCACAGCAACCCTTCATGGGCACAGCCCCCAGCAGCCACCTGCCTGCAGCCAGCCCTATGCCTGCCAGGGGGGTGGGAGGTGGTGGCCCTCCTGCTGCTCACCCCTCCTGCTGCTCACCCCTCCTGCTGCTCACCCCTCCTGCTTGTGCTTGCAGAGCTGCTGAGAACGGTGGACACTGAGGTGCCTGCAGCCCCAGAACCCAGCGCCCCCCTTGAGGAGCCTCCCAGCCCTGTGGTCCCCACAGCTCCCCCACTGCAGTGGGACCAGAAGAAGTCAGAGTGTGTTGTGTGCATGGAGCAGGAGGTGAGGCCCTGGCACATGCATGGTGCTGGAGTGAGGGCAGTGTCCAGCACATCCCCTCCTGTCTGCACAGCCAGCCTGGCCCTGGGCAGTGCCTCCAGGCTCTGGAGCACAGCCTGGCTCAAGCGTCACAGCAGGGAGGGAGGCAGGGCAGGGCTCCCTGTGGGCTTGGTCAGGAGCTTGCTGGGCTCCTGTGCCAGTCTGTCCCAGAGCAGCTGTGGGGAGCTGGTGGCTTCAGCCCTGCCCCACGGATCAGGCCCTCTGCACTCATGCCCTGCACAGCCCAGACCCTCCTGCCCAGGCAGCTCTGGGCTCTGTCTGGGGATGGAACTCTGGGCTCTGCCACCTGGGCTGTGACGCTGCTGGGAGAGCCCCATCTCCTCCAGCCTCATCATGTCCTACTCCAGCCCCATCAT
>VXBD01009691.1:147056-184973 GCA_013399975.1 Indicator maculatus | reverse complement strand
AGCTGTCGTGCGGGGCCCCGGGGCCGGTGTTCGCCGTGAGCGGGCTGGTGTCACCCTACGGCGGGACGGTGTCACCCTACGGCCTCCGCCGCGGCTCCGAAGCTCCGGGCAACTTCCTGCTGGGGCTGCTGGGCCGGGGGCTGCTGCTGGACACGCAGCCCCCCCTGCCCTCCATGGAGAACCTGCGCCTCGGCTTCGCCGCTGGCATCCTCATCCTCATCGTCTCCACCTTCTTCCTCCTCGTCTTCCTCAAGTAAGTCTCTCCGAAAGGGGCAGAGGGGCTCCCGCCCCGCAGCCCCGAACCCTGCCCGGGGCAGGCAGCATGGACCCGGCCGTGGGGCGGGGACTGCCCAGGCCATGGACAGCGAGGCCTTGGAGGGAGCAGCAGAGAGAGTGCCCAGGCCAGGGCTCAGCATCCTCAGGACCCAGCCCAGGATGAGGGATGCTCGGCTGCCGCAGGGCAGCCCCGGCCCGTCAGACTTTTTTAAAGATTAACTTATTGCAAGCGCCTTCCTTCACCCCATGGGGCTGGCCACGCTCTCCTGCTGGCCAAAACGCCCCCAGCACCTCCGGACCCCCTGCTGGCAGCTCAGCAGGAGCCCCTGCCTGGGGCCACCCAGCAGGAGCCCTGGCGTGGGGGCTGTCCACCTTCCTGGTGACACAGCCCCCGAGGCTGGAGCATTCCCCCAGCCGGGTGAAAGGGCAGAGGAAGGGCCCCAGGCAGCTCCTGTATGGGCAAAGCTCTTCAGAAGCGAGTGGAAAAGGCCTTGGTGTGGAGAAGAGCCCAGCTGGGCCTGGGGTGGAGCAGCTGAGGGGCTGCAGCAGCTGTGGAGGGGCAGAGACACCTGACATTAAATACAGCTGTGGCACAGTGCTGGCTCCAGTGGTGGTTCTGTGCAGAGGATCAGGGAAGTAGTTCAGTTAGGAAAAGTCCTCCAGGGTCATCTACTCCAACCCTCAACCCAACACCACCATAGTCACTCAACCATGGCCCCAGATGCTATGGAAACACATTTCTGCCCACCTCCCTGGGCAGCCTGTTCCAGTGCATCCAAGGCAGGAGCTCTGCACCAAGACCAACATCTCAGTGTTGGTGGCAGCAGGCAGGGCAGGGGCTGGTGTGACAAGCAGGGCCCAGAGAGGGAGAAGGGCTTGAGGAGCAGCAGTCACAGCCCAGAAGGACCTTTCTCCTTTTCCAGGAGATATGTTAAACCAGCAGGAACACTCCCCTAGGATCACAGAATGGTTTGGGTTGGAAGGGATCTTCAAGCTCATCCAGTTCCAACCCCCTGCCATGGGCAGGGACACCTCCCACCAGCCCAGGGTCCTCAAAGCCTCATCCAGCCTGGCCCTGAACACCTCCAGGGAGGGGACAGCCACAGCCTCCCTGGGCAACCTGTTCCAGTCTCTCCCCACTCTCACTCTCAACAATTTCTTCCTCATCTCCAGTCTCAATCTCCCCTCTCCCAGCTCAAAGCCATTGTCCCTCATCCTGGCACTCCCAGCCCTTGTCCACACTCCCTCCCCAGCTCTCCTGGAGCTCCTTCTAGTACTGTTCTAACGTCTCCTTGGAGCCTTCTCTTCTCCAGGCTGAACAGCCCAAACTCTCTGAGCCTGTCCCCATAGGAAAGGTTCTCCAGCCCTCTGCTCATCTTCATGGTCTCCTCTGAACCCACTCCAACAGGTAGGTGAAGCCAGACTGAAGCCAAGCCCACACCACAGAGCTGTAATTGCACTTTAATTGTCCAGAAGTGAAATACAAACCCCTCAGGTTGGTTGTTTAGAATGGAAAAGAAGTAGTGGAAATTTGTTAGTACTGGCAACAACCTCCACTGGGGCACTGCCACAGATGGAAGGGTCCCAAGGGCACACCAGGGCAGCTACACTGAGACCAGCACAAGGACCCCCAGAACACTCAGGTTTCAACTGTCATGGCTCTCCAGGAACCCCACTGAGTTTCACCCTGCAAGGTCCAGATCTTGCAGGCATGGCATGGCAGCAGCTGGGCTCCCCCACAGGCTCTGAGCTCCCCCACAGGCTCTGAGCTCCCCCACAGGCTCTGAGCTCCCCCACAGGCTCTGAGCTCCCCCACAGGCTGAGGTGCATTTGGCTTGCTGCACTGAGGGCCCTGCCACACTCCCCAGCAAGAACCCCAGCACTGTTTTTGTTTTCCTCCCAGGAAATCCCACTGGGGAGGACCCAAACCAAATGCAGTCTAGAGGTGGATGCTAAAAGGCTGCTGTAGAAACTGAACTGCAGTGCAATTCCTAGAAGCACTTCCACTCTGTTAAGTGAAGGTTTATCTGTGCTGAAGACACCAACCCTGCTCCTAGCTTTCAGCTGTGGAAGTGCTGTGAGAGATCAAGGTGCCCCATGGTCTGTCCTCACTGCTCTTCCTCTTGCTCCATTTCCACTCTACAGCTATCACCCCCTGGCTGCTGGCAGAGCCTGGGTGTGGCTGGCTTACAGCTCAAGTCTCAACATCCCCAAGTTTGAACCGGTGCTGGGATTGTCCCACTTTAAAGAGCAGCAGAAACAAAGGCACAGGAGAGGGCCCTGGCTGCCTCCAGTGACTCTAGAGAGCAGCAGGTTGCACATCTGCATTGCTGCTGCCACTGCCAACCTCCCCT
Source organism: Indicator maculatus (assembly GCA_013399975.1). Lineage (NCBI taxonomy): Eukaryota > Metazoa > Chordata > Aves > Piciformes > Indicatoridae > Indicator > Indicator maculatus. The sequence goes on along the minus strand of VXBD01009691.1, from coordinate 182,343 downwards.
GTGGCTGCAAGCACGGGGGAGAGGAGCTGGCTGCACACAGCCCAGCTGGGGCTCTGGCCTCTTCCCACAGTCATTCCCCAGTGCCAGAGCTGTGCTGGCAGTGTTGGTGTGCCAGAGCCTGGCCTCCAGCAGCTGAGGGTCAGCAACACTCTGTGCTGCAGCTCTCCACATGCAAACATCCAACCTCAGCTCCCCCAGCCCCTGGCTTTCTCCAGGCTGCCTGTGCTGAGCTGGTGGCTCACAGGAAACACCAACCTGAGGCCCCTCAGCCCAGTCTCACACTGCAGTGCTCACACAGGGTGCTGAGGGGGTGTGGAGTCCCCAGGAGCCACCACGGGCACTAAGGAATACTCCAGGGAGGTGTTCAGTGGGGAAGGCAGTGAGATTTTAGTCTGCTGTGTTTCAGGAGTACTTACTTACTGCAGGGTCCTGCCAGAGCTGTTCTGGAGCACTCCCCAAAGCTCCTGTTTGCAGAGTTCCAGGTGAGTCAGCAGGAGCAGGCAGGCCTGCAGCAGGGCTGGTTCCCTCAGCTCATCCCAACCCCTGCAGCTCAGAGCCATGTCTGAGTGCCCAGGAGTGCAAAGAGCCAGCTGCTGCCAGCTCCCTTCAGCCTGCAGAGTCCAAGAGCCTGGCAAGTCCTTGTTCACAAGTGTCCCACATAGGCAGCTAAGCACCCAGTGCAGAGAGGAGGCCATGGCCATGCCCAGAGGAGAGGGCTCCAGGCTCCCCAGCCAGTCCTTCATCCCAGCCAGTCCAGGTCATCGTCGTCATCATCAGCGAAGAGCGGGGCGGGGGGGGGACGACCCTTCATGCTCTGCCAGCCAGGGAACAGCAGAGGGAAACTGCTCAGGTGACAGCTTCTCAGCAACTGCTGCCTGCCTCTGCCTCTGCCAGCTCCATCAGCTGACACCCAGGAGCCTCAGGACTGAGGTTTTGGTGTCTCTCACACAATGTTTTAATGCCCAGGAGAGAGGCTACAGGCTAAGGGTGGCAGGAGAGGGGCAAGCCACTAAGCCCCTTCTGTTAACCTGGCAGGTCTCACTAACTTGATGCCAGCAGTTTGTCATCACCCCCTGAGCCCAGACACCCCCTCCACAACAGCCAGTCCCAGCCCCTCCTGATTCACACAGAGGGGAGCTCTGAGCTCAGCCAGCAGGAGTCAGTGGCTGCCCCACTGCCACGGGACACACTTCAGACAAGGGAAGCAGCTCCCAAACACAGAACCACAGAAAACATCTGACTGGAAGAGACCTCAACCAGTCCAACCCTCAACACTTACCACTTCCTCCTCATCCTCCTCTTCAGAGGCAGCTGGAGGCTTCAGTGGTCTGGGAGATGCTGCTGCAAAGAAGTTGTCCTCCTGGAAGAGGCTAGGAGACAGAGAGTTCACCTCACTGGCAGTGATGACTTCTTGGCTCTGCAAGCTCTCTTGAAGGCTGATGGAACTTTTGTCTCTGAGACAAACAGAGAACAATGCTGGGACCTGGCAGCCAGCAGGATCAGACCCTAGAGAAGCTGCACAGCCCCCACTGGGCTCAGCTGGGAGCTGTTCAGCAGGGCACTGCTGTTCAGGGGCACTGCAGCCTGTCCCACACCCCACCCTCAAACATCTGACCTCCCAGCAGGGCATGCCCTGGGCAGCCTGGACTCAGCCAGCAGCTGGCCCCTGCCATCCAGAGCTGGCACCACAATGGTGCTTCAGCCATGCCAGTGTGTGGCTCTGCAGGGCTGTGACAGCCTCTGGGGGTGCTGCTGCCAACAGACTGAGCTCATCAGCAGGGCAGGGAGGGGTCTGGGGAGGAGCTGCTGAGGGAGCTGGGGATGCTCAGCCTGGAAAAGAGGAGGCTGAGGGGAGACCTCCCTGGAAGGAGGTTGGAGCCAGGTGGGGTTGGACTCTTCTCCCTAGTGACAAGTGACAGGACAAGAGGAAATGGCCCCAGGGGAGGGTTAGGTTGGCCAGGAGGAACAATTTCTTCCCCATAAGGGTTGTCAAGGCCTGGCCCAGGCTGCCCAGAGCAGTGGTGGAGTCCCCATCCCTGGAGAGATTTCAGAGATGTGGTGCTGAGGGCCATAGTTCAGTGGTGCCTGGCAGTGCTGGGTTAAGGCTTGGCCTCTTCCAACCAAAGCCATTCTGTGGTTCCCAGTGGGGCTGTGCCTACCCCAGCAGTCACATCTTACCTGGACTCTTTCTGCCTGGGGCTGGAGCCCAGTTCCTGCTCTCCTGGGGTTTCTCTGGTGATAGCTGAGCTCAGCTGTGCTGTGCTGGACACTGCAGCAGGCTTCTCCTCAGAGCTGGCTCCATCCAATGGATCTGTGCAGTTGCCTCCCTCACCATTTAGGGGAGGGGGCTCTAAACCTCCCCCAGGCTCCCTAGCTGGCTGTTCTGGAAGCACTGCCTCATCTGCTGCTCCTGGCTTGGCTTCCAGAGCAGAATGGTCTGCAGCTTCTGCCTGCAAAGATGCTCCAGAGGAGCTATGTCCAGCCTCAGCATTTCCAGTGGGAGAGCTCTCCTGACTGTGCTCAGCTGGGACAGAGCTCCTCTCCCCCTCAGGAAGAGGCTCTCCTGCAAGCACGGGCCCCTCAGCAGGATCCAGGCAGAGAGACTTCCCCTGGACCTGCTCCTCTTCTGCCACCCCACTGCTCCATGGTGCCTGCTCCTCCTCAGGAGCTCTGGGCCTGGCAGAGGGAGGAGCAGAGTTGCTGTCCTGGTTGGACACTGCAGAGCCTGCAGCTGGCTCCTCCTCAGGATCAGCTGGGAGCACTCCACTCCATGCTGGGCTGTGCTGCACAGGCTCCTCCTGGTCACCCTGTGCTCCAGGTGACCCCTCCTCCTCTCTTGCTGCTTCTGATCCAGATTCCTCCTGTTCACTGTCACCATCTGGTTTCTGCTGCTGCCTGTTGAGTAGCTGCAGTGTTACAGTCTGAGAAGTGGAGCAGAGAGCAGGTAGGTTACATCCCAGGCACAAACCACCACAGCCACCCACAGCAGACTTCTGCTTCACAGTTACTTCAGACTCAAGGCAAATGTGTGTTGGCAGCCCAGGACTCCCCCCCAACACCCCCCAGCTCCCTCCTGCTCTCCCCTGGCACTCTGTACCTTGATGGTGTTCATGACAAGGCCCAGGACCATCCTGCCGCTGTAGGTCTCCTCCAGCTGGAAGTCCCCCCGCAGGGACTGGAACACAGCATTCATGATCTTCTTCACCTGCAGCAGACAGCACAGCAAACACTGCAGCAGGCTGGGGATGCCCTCTCCCTGGAAGTTTTCAAAGCCAGGCTGGAGGAGGCCTTGAGCACCCTGAGCTGGTGGGAGGTGTCCCAGCCCATGGCAGGGGCTTGGCACTGGGTGAGCTCTAAGGTCCCTTCCAACCCAACCCATTCTGTGAATCTAATGATCAAACTCAGCCACAGCCATGAGGCTTTCAAACACCTCCAGGGAGGGGACTCCACCACCTCCCTGGGCAGCCTGTGCCAGGGCCTGAGAACCCTTTCTGTAAAGAGGTTTCTTCTAATGTCCAACCTAAACCTCCTCTTGGGAGCAGGCTGTTTTCTCTTGTCCTGTCACTTGTGGCATGTGAGAAGAGACCAATTGCCCCCTGGCTCCAGCCTTCTTTCAGGGAGCTCTAGAGAGCAATGAGGGTTCCCCTCAGCCTCCTCTTCCCTAGACTAAACACCCCCAGGTTCCTCAGGCATTCCTGAAGGCCCTTCCCCAGCTTTGTTGCCCTTCTCTGGTCAGCCCCTCAATGTCCTTTGTGGAGCGAGGGGCCCAAAACTGAACCCAGAGTGGCCTCACCAGTGCTAAACAGTCACACACCCAGACCTGCTGGCCACACTTCCTGCTGCAAGCCAGCATGCTGATGGCCTTCTTGGCCACCTGGGCACATGCTGGCTTTGTTCAGTCACCCATCAATCACCCTCAGGTCCTCCTCTACTGGGCAGCTCTCCAGCCACTGTGCCCCCAGCCTGCAGTATTGCATGGGGTGGTTGTGGCCCAAGTGCAGCTCTTGACACTTGGCCTTGTTGAATCTCACACAGTTGGCCTCCAGCCTGGACAGATCTCTCTGCAGAGCCTCCCTGCCCTCCAGCAGATGGACACAGCCACCCAGCTTGGTGGTGTGTGCAGATGAGTGAGGGTGCCCTTGACAGAAACAGAAATCATTCAAGGTAAAGATGTGCTCAGTAAGGAGAAGTATTTGGGTAGCCCAACTCACTTCTTCTGTGAAGCCTGCAGCTGCAGATCCTCCCTGCTGCCTCTCCAGCTCTCGGACGCATTCCTCATAGGCAGCCCTCAGCAGCACCAGTTCAGACTGCAGGGCTGTGCACTGCCAAGCAAAGCCAGAGTCACCACAGCTCCACAGGCACCACCCAGCCACCCTGACATCCTGGACTGAGGGCACAGTTCCTGAGCAGGCCTTTGATAAAGCTGCAGAAGCCTTGGCTGATACTGACAGCACTGAAGTGAAGACACCCAAGCAAGTCAACACCTTGGAGGTCCACAGCCACCTCATCAGCTCTGCAAGTTCCATTAACCCCAGACTGGGTACAGTGTTACTGAGACCCCAGAGACATGAGGGCTGGGTCTCCCAGGGGACCTGTTCTGCTTAGCTGGAAGCAGCATGAAGCTCTCCCTTCCCTGTCACACTCTGGCACTCATGGTCTTGCTATGCTGCACATCAGTAGGCTGAGGGCAGTGACCCAAATCCTAGAATCATCCAGGCTGGAAAGGACCTTCAAGATCAAATCCAGCTGCTAACCCAAGCCTGCCAAGCCCCCTGATAAACCCTCAGCACCACATCTCCATGGCCTTTAAATGCCCCCAGGGACGGGGACTCTCCCACTTCCCAGGGCAGCCCATTCCTCCAGTGCCTGACAACCCTTTCAGTGAGGAATTTTTCCTGATGTCCACTGCACTCCAGTTCATCTTCAGCTGCTGTCTTATTCCCTTCACCTTCTCTTGGACTGGCTCCAGCTGCTCCAAACGTTGCTGCAGCTCAGACAATCTTTGCTCCTCTGCTTTTTTTGACTGTTTTAGAGCTGCAAGCTGAAAAACAAGAACCAGAGCCCATCAGCTCACAGCCCCTCTCACTCAGAGCAGCTTCAGCTCCAGACCAGTCAGTCACAACAGGGCAGCAAGCAGGAGAGACTGGAGCTGTAGCTTTAACCAAAGCCCAGCATCATCATCTTGGCTCCTCCTCATTCAGAACTGCAGCAGCAAACTCCCCAAGCCCACCAACCCAGAGCAACAGAAACAGGGACAGACACATCCCATGGGCAAGAGCTAATCCCACAAGTCAAGAAACTAAAAAGCCAAGCCACAAGGAGGTGGGGGAGAACTGCTGGTTACAGTTAGTCCTTATCTGGCAACAAAGACCAGCTCCATACCTTCTCTTCCAGCTGGGCCATCTGCTGCTGCAGGGAATCCCTCTGCTCACACACCTCCTGGTACTGCCTGAGGTGCTGCTCCTTGGCTGAGGCCAGAGCACGCTCACATTTGGCTTCCCACTGGGATTCCAGCTCTGCCTGGATGAGTGTCAGCTGCCCACCATGCAAGAGAGATGCATCATGCAAGGGACATGCCCATAATGCAAGGGCACACACAGGGCCTGCATTTGCACAACAAGTGGCTGACAGCTCAGGGCTGATTGTCATCTCCTGGCCCAGGCTGGAACACCTACATGCAGGTGGCAGCCCTGCAGCTGTCCCCAGCTCCTGCCCACACCTCTCAAAGTTCAGTGCTGGCCACAATCCCTCAGCCTGGCCTGAAGGTCTGGCTCAGATTTCAGCTCTCTTGGCATTCTTTCTAAGCAGTCTTTCACTCACCAGCAGCCTATATTCTTCTCTCTGCTGTGACCTCAGTTTGGTACCTCTCATTTCCTCTCAGTCTAAATCTGATCCCAGAATCCCAGCATGGTGGGGCTGGAAGGCACCTCTCCAGAACATCCAGACCAACCCTCCTGCTCCAGCAGGGCACCCACAGCAGCTTGCCCAGGAACACAATACCCAGGGGAGGTTGGAAGCTCTCCACACAAGGAGACTCCACAACCTCTCTGGGCAGCCTGCTCCAGCCCTCCAGCACCATCACACCAAACAACTTTCTCCTCCTGTTCAGCTGGAATCTCCTGGGTTCCAGCTTGTGCCCAGTGCCCCTTGTCCTATCCCTGGGCACCACTGAGCAGAGTCTGGCCCCAGCCTCTTGCCCCCCACCCTTTAGCTCTTGCTGAGCATTGCTCAGATCCCCACAATGCTGCTGCATGCCAGGCTGCACCAATGCTGCCACAGCAGGGTCTGTGATTCCAGTTACAACAGCTGGGACCTGGCAACCTTCCTACCTCCTCAACACACTTCCTGAGGGGGACATCAGTGCAAATCTCCAGGCCAGAGGCAGGGCCAACAAACAGCAGCAAAGACATTTTAGGGAGACACCAAAGTGCACCCTGTGCTGAAGTCAACCCTAAAATCAGGCAGGGAACGTTTTCATTATTCCACTGTCTGAGCATTTTTGTGAGTCCTTCCTGGCTGTAGTTTCTCTCCAAGCCTTTGCAGAATGCTGGCTGGAGAAGCTCCTGCAGCTCCTCACCTGCTCTGCTGCTGCTTGGTCCGTGGAGGTCCGAGCCCTCTTCAGCAGCTGCCGGAGCTTGTCCAGCTCCTGCTGGCAGGACCGGCGCAGTTCTTCCATCTCCTCCTCCGCCTGAGCTCTCTCCGAGAGGGACTTCCTCTTCCTCTCTGCCAGGTTCTGCAGTAGACAACAGGACATTGAACAGGCCAGACAGCATCAGAGTAGCTTGTTCTGCCTGTGCAAAAAGATCTGATTTGAGCAGGGAATCTGATCACATCAAACTCAGTCTGCAGGAGAAGGCCTTGGGGGTGTCAGTTGGTGACAAACTGCCCAGGAGCCAGCACTGGTCCCTGGCAGCCCAGCAGGCAGCTGTGTGCTGAGCTGCATCCAGAGCAGGGAGAGCAGCAGCACAGGGAGGGGATTCTGCCCCTCTGCTCGGACCCCACCTGCAGTGCTGGGGCCAGCTGTGGTGCCACCAGCCTAAGGGGGACATGGAACTGCTAGAGAGGGTCCAGAAGAGACAATGAAGATGATCAGAGGGCTGGAGACCCTCCCCTATGGGAGCCTGGGAGAGTTTGGGCTGGGAGAGTTGAGGTTTTTCAGCCCGTACAAGAGAAGGCTCCAGGGAGACCTCAGAGCAGCCTTCCAGGACCTGAAGGGGCTCCAGGAATGCTGGGGAGGGACTTGGACAAAGGCTGGGAGTGCCAGGATGAGGGACAATGGCTTTGAGGTGGAAGAGGGGAGACTGAAGATGAGGAAGAAATTCTTTACAGTGAGGCTGGGGAGACACTGAAACAGGTTGCCCAGGGAGGCTGTGGCTGCCTCCTCTCTGGATATGTTGAAGGCCAGGCTGGATGAGGCCTTGAGCACCCTGGGCTGGTGGGAGGTGTCCCTGCCCATGGCAGGGGGTTGGAACTGGATGAGCTTTAAGCTTCCTTCCAACCCAACCCATTCTATGAATCTATGATAACCCAGCTGAGATTATTTCAGAGCAGGAAGGTCAACATAAACAATAACACATCAGTCAAGATCACATCAGCAGGAAGGCTTCACCAGCACAGGGATCCCTGCCTCCAGATGAGCCCAGATTTACCTCACCTGGATGTCTGCAAGGAAGAACTTTGGGATAAATTCCAGCAACCAGCTCTTCCCATACCTTTTCCAGAGTCTCCTTCTCCACTCTGAGGTCTGTGAGCTCCTCTTCCAGTGCTGTGATCTTCATCTCCAGCTGCTTGCGGCTCTGCTTCTCCACTTTGAATCTGCTCTGTGTGTCCTCAGAGGCCTCCTGGAGCTCTGCCAAAACACACTGCACTGTGGGTGTCAGCACTACAGGGATTTCAGGTCAGCACATCTGGGGGCTGGTAGGAGGGAATGGTGTCTCTTGCACAATGAAATGCAGCACACAGCCTGCACCTGCCATGGTAACTTGGATTTGTAAAGGGCTTCCTCTGGGGGGTGGCCATGCTGGGAGCTCAGCTTTTATCTGAGCTTTCAACCACTGGAACACCTCTGGCTCCTCTACAAGATGTCAGCAGTGCCAAGAGACTGCTTCTACAGAAGGCATCCCTGGGACAGCATGGATGAGTTTGGTCCCTGGTTCAGCCCACATCCCTTGTGGGATGCACACCCCCTTCAGACACTGCAGTACTCTAACATCCTCCTTCAGTGTCTTGGGATTTATCCTAGGGAAAGCAGGAACAGATATTCCAGAAGAAAGGAAAAACCTGTGCCTTATAAAAGAGTCAAAAGAATCACAGAATTGTTTGGGTGGCAAAGCCCTCTAAGGTCCAATCAACCCAACCCCACCATGGACACTAAACCATGTCCCCAAGTGCCATGGCCACAGGTGTCTTGATCACCTCCAGGGATGTGGACTCCACCACCTCCCTGGGCAGCCTCTTCCAATCCCTGACCACTCTTACAGCAAAGATATTTTTCCTAACCTCCAACCTAAACCTCCCCTGGAGCAACTTGAAGCCATTTCCTCTCCTTCTATCACCTGAGACTAGGGAGAAGAGACCAACCCCCAGCTCACTGCAACCTCCTTTCAGGGAGCTATAGAGAGCAATGAGGTCTCCCCTCAGCCTGTTCTCCAGACTACACACCCCCAGGCCTCTCATCTGCTTCTCCCCAGCCCTGTTCTCCAGACCCTTCCCCAGCTTTATTGCCCTTCTCTGGACACTCTCCAGCCCCTCGATGTCCTTGGAACGTGGGGCCCAGAACTGACCTCGGTACTCAAGGTGTGACCTTAGCAGTGCTGAGCACAGGGGCAGGATCCCTGCCCTGTGAACAAGAGAGAGGAGCTGTCACAGGGCAGGCAGAAGGAGTCTCACCTGCTAACTGGGCCTGCAGCTTGTTGAGCTGTGCCTCCTGTCGCTCTGCCTCCTGCAGAGCAGCAGACAGCTGCTTCCGCAGCTCCATCTCCTTCTTCTGGTGGGCAGTCAGCTCCAGCTGCAGCTGGGAAACCTGGGCTGTGGCACCTGCCAACTCCTCTGCAACTTTGGCCTGTACCACAAAACGGAGCAGGGAAATGGGAATTAAAAAACAAAACCAAAAAGGGTAAGTGTGTGTCAGGAGGCACGAGGAGGGCTTGCAGAAGAACTGGCAAGGCACTGGAGACCTCAGCTGGGGAAGTGTTGGGGTCCTGCCCTTCACAGACACCTCCAGATTGAAGAGGTAACCATTTCTTGACATGCTACTGTGAGTCATTTGGCTGCAGTCTGTCCAGACTGACTACCAAGTTGCACAAGGCCATCACAAACTTCATCCCCACACCTGGTTTTCCTGACCAGCTTAGACTTGTTCATAGGACTAGAACCAGTGTGGCTCTGCTTGGAGTTCCCAGGCTATGACAGCAGCTCTTCAAGTGAAAGCTTGGGCTCTACCACTGAGTGATCTTCAATAAGCTTACAAATCACTGCAAAGCCACAGAAAACACAGGCTGAAGAGCAGCCTCCCTCCAGAGCACACAGCACAGAGCCACCTGGAGGTGCATGCAAGGCCCAGGCTGACGTTCTGGAGTGCAGCTCTCTCAGCAATTTGTTGCCCTGCTCAGGTGAAGCACTGCCTAGGGTCAGTGACTCATGTAAAACACAGCTTGTCAGACAACTTGTCCAACAACGTGCTAGGAGAGACTCAGGGCATCAAGACAAACACAAAGTCATGTTCCCAACCTTGCTGCACGACACAAAACTCAGAGGATGCTCTACAAAGACAGAGCTACACCCAGCACAGACTTCCCTCTTCCAAACAGCTTCTCCATCTGTGCCTACACAGCTTCCCAACAGGCTTTCCTGTTCAGGAGAACTGGAGTTTCCCTTTGCTTTATCCCCATGAAAGAACTCAAGTGTTTCTCCTCAGGCTAGGACCACCACCTGCTGGCAGAGCAGAGCTGTGAGTGAAATCATCCCCACTCTGGTGAGGATGGAGTGGTGCTGGCCTGGGTTCTACACTGAGCACTTGGAAAAGGAGGCAGCATTTCAACAGAGGCAGGCCACAGAGGCATCTGCTTTGCCTTTCTTTCCAGAAGTGTCCAAGACACTTAACTCCTAGCCTGCTGAAACCAAACCCAAACCCCATGGCACCTCTAAAGGCTGTTTTAAACACTTATTTTTGTCTTTAATGGCAAATAGAAGGAATCCTTGCCAGCAACTGCTACTAGACTTACATTTCTGCAGTGAAAGCTTCATAGCTACACTAGCTCAGCTCCAGCCTCCAGCTTTCAGGTTCAAAGAACCTTAGGTGAGCTGTGTCTGCTCTGACAATCAGATGATTGTGTCCTGTTCCTCCCGTGGGGGAGGTGAAACAGCAGCAGTGTAACAAAGTTCTTTGAAAGGGCTGCCCAGGAAGGAGGGGCCCAGCCAGAAAGCACTTTTCCAAGATGGAGAGTTGTGCTAATCCAAGAGCTGAGGCTTGAATCTTTTGATGTGAATCAGCTTCTAGCTGGTAGAAGAGGAAGCTGGGCTGGCACTAGCTAGGGCACAATTATCTGTCACCTACACAGTCAGCAGACACTGCCTCACCTGGTCCCAGCCCTGATCCACTGGCAGCATGTGCTAGGAAGAGAAAGCAGTGACAGGAAACAGGAAGAGTTAACAACTTGAAAGGCAAAGGCATTCAGCAGAGACAGCAAAATGCTTCATTTCAGGAGCCTGAGGCATGCCAGAGAAGCCTTTAAATCACTCCAAGAACTATAAAAGCTTAGACTGGGTGAAGCCTGGCTTAAAAAGCAAGAAGCTAAAGGTATTCTTATGGATGTGTTACACCTCAGGGGGGGGAAGGGCTCCTACCTGTGACTGCTTCACTGCACTGCAGAGTGTGGGGCATTACTCATCCCAGAATTCCAGCATGGTGAGGGTTGGAAGGGACCTCTGGAGATCATCCAGTCAAACCCCTCTGCTAAAGCAGAGCACCCACAGCAGCTTGCCCAGGACCACAGTGGCCAGGGAGGGTTTAGAATCTCTCCAGAGAAGGAGACTCCACAACCTCTCTGGGCAGCCTGCTCCAGGCCTCCAGCACCCTCAAAGTTACAGCACATGAATGTGTCCAGAGAAGAGCCATGAGGATGAGCAGAGGGCTGGAGCACCTCTCCTGTGAGGACAGACTGAAAGAGTTGGGGCTGTTCAGTCTGGAGAAAAGAAGGCTCCAAGGTGACCTTCTTGTGGCTTTCCAGGATCTGCAGGGGGCTACAGGAAAGCTGGGGAGGGACTTTTTAGGCTATCAGGGAGTGACAGGACTGGGGGGAATGGAACAAAGCTGGAAGTGGGGAGATTCAGACTGGACATAAGGAAGAAGTCCTCCCCCATGAAAGTAGTGAGAGCCTGGAATGGGTTGTCCAGGGAGGTGGTTGAGGCTCCATCCCTGGAGGTGTTTGCAGCCAGGCTGGATGAGGCTCTGGGCAGCCTGCTGTAGTGTGAGGTGTCCCTGGGCATGGCAGGGGGGTTGGAACTGGATGATCCTTGTGGTCCCTTCCAACCCTGACTGATTCTATGAAGCCTTCACCTAAAGCTGTGATGTGCTCTGCAAGGGTCCAAGATCTGGAGCCCAAAAGGAGCAAGCTACTGACACCTCCTCTCAGTGCTCCTGGGTGCAATGCCTGGGCTGCAGCACAAAACAAATAGTGAGCCTCTATTTTTAAAGTAAAGAATATATGTAAGCTAGAAGATATATTTATGGAATAAAACTAACTTCAATTTCTCTTCCCTGATTCTGTCTGTCCACAGGGATCTCAGCAGCCACAGAAAGTGAACTTAGACAAGGGGAAGCAATATCTGCCTTCATATTTACAGCCAATACTCTCATGGAACTAGCAGAACTCTTCTCCCAGTGCAAGCCAGGACTTCTCTGTTCCACCCTGAAGGCTGTTCATGTAACTGTCATCACTGCTGAAGATGAGGCCCCAAAGATTCCTGCGGATCACTTTTTGTACTTCCACAAGATGCTTCCTCCCCAAGTTATTTATTGCACAAGGTGGATGTTAAGCTCACTGACAAAGGAATTGCATTTATCACTTTAATCTGATTTATCCCTGCTTAGAGCCTCTCACACTGCCTAAATATTCCAGGCATGAGACCTAGGCTCTCACTGGAAAAAAAAAAAAACAAAACCAAAAACAAAACCAAACAAACCAGAAACTATCACAGCCCTGCTTCACTGTCTGCTCACACCAGCACACAATTCTCAGCTACACACTGCTCTGTCCTTCAGTATTCTTTTGTCAGCTGCAGTATTCTGTCATTTTTCCATGTACCAAGCTGTGGTTCTCATGCAGAGCCAGCATTTTTCATCTGACTTTTGAGCTGGAGTGATACAGAGCTCAGCAGGGGAGCACAGTGCAAGACTGAAGCTCACACACACAATCAGCCAGGTTGGAAAAGACCTCAGAGATCATCAAGTCCAACCTAAATACTGCCAACTTACTAATGGTGGACTCCATCTCCTCATCTAGATTATCAGTAAAGATATTAAACAGGATTGGTGGGATTTAAGAAGCCAGTGCTTCAGAAAGCATCAGGCAGTCACAGACCTCAGAGCCAGCCTGCCTGGGCTGTCTGGAAGAGGCATTAAAGGTCACACAGCCATGCACAAGGGCACTGAACTGGTTTGAAAGCTATTTCCCAAACAAACAAGAACAACAACAAAAAAAAAAAAATCACAAAACATTATTGGTAGGAACACTCAGCTGTGGATTAGTTTTAAAAAGGAACTGCAAAAGGCAGTGAAGGAAATAATTGTTCTGGCAGCTACATTCAGTCTGTCAGCAACACAGCAGCTGAATTCCTTGACTGTCAGTGCAGTCAAATCAAGCACATCTTCTACCCAACAAAGCCCTGGGATGGACACATTTAATCCAAGGAATTAACAATAAATCAGACACTTTCCTGTCAGGTACAAACATGAAAGCCACAGCAGCCTGAGGACCTACACTGATATCCTCTGTGCTGCTTTGCTCATGAAAGCCATGAAAACATTCACTTTTTTTTTTTTCTCAAAACAGCTTTCAAAGCCTAAGTTCAGAACTGCAGTTGTCTCCTAAGTGACTTAGGCCTTGACTAAGAAGGCTTCAGCATGTTTTAGTGCAGGGGCAAGCCTCTTCCCTGGCTGCAGCCAGAGGTCTTAGGGCTCTGCCTGCTGTCAGCATTACCTTCTCCTGCTCTGCATGCAGCACTCTTGCCTGGGTGCTCTCTGTTTTTGTTTGCAGGGAGTGGTTCCTCTGCTCCATTAACAAGTTGCTTTGCTCCACGTACCTGTGAACAGCAGAAAGGCTGCATGAGCTTTAACTGGGCTGCAAAAGGCTCAGCTGGCAAAGCTTTCCCCAGGACAATCCCCAGACAGTTCTGCAGGATGTCCTGCACTAAGAGCCTGGTCTCAGACTGCTGGGATTGGTGTGCCTGGCACAGCAGAGATTGCATCAGTCTGGGTAAGAGCTTTACCTCTCTGCACCAAGTCTGATGTTTAGCACACAGCAAGGAGTTTTGCTAACCTGATAGCCACTCAACCTTTGCCACTTCCTTAAACAAGATCTCTCCTTAATTTCATGGAACAGACCAGTGGAATGAGGCATACCACACCCCATGCCCCACAACCAGTTTGGGAGATACACCCTGAAGAGAGAGGCAGGGGAAAGGACTCCACACTTTCAATGACTTAAAAACCCCTAATCAGAGTATCAGAAGATGGCTCTACCCTAAAGAACACACCTCCTGGTTACACCTGACCAGGTGTAAGACAAAGTGCTTTTAGAAAGTCTAGGAACAAGTTCTACACCATGAGGCTGCTGGAACACTGCAGCAGGTTGTCCAGGGAGGTGGTTGAGGCTCCATGCCTGGAGATATTCAAGGTGAGGCTGGACAGGGCTCTGGGCAACCTGATCTAGTGGAGATGTCCCTGCTGCCTGCAGAGGGGGTTGGACTGAATGAGCTTTGGAGGTCCCTTCCAACCCAGCCCATGCTATGAAATGCAGAGAGGCTGACCCCTCCTCCCCCTCTCCTCACCTCTGGTTGCGCTCAATCAGTTCGCTGATCTTCTCGTTCTGCTCCTCAATCCGACTGCTCTTCTCAAAGATCTCTTGCTTCAGCCTCTCATTCTCCTAAGGCACAGCCCAGCATCAGCACTCACCTTCCTCAGGCATCCTGGTGGCACCACCTACACCTTTGTTTTGTACAGATGCAGCACAGTGGAGGGGAGACTTAGCACCTTCTGTGGTAAGATCACAGGAAGGCAGCTTGGGCATGGACAGTGGTTGCCAAACCCCATCCTAGAGAATACTCTGTCTGGTTGACTTTGGCACCCACAAAGCCCAAGATTGTAAGGCTGCTGCCCAAAGATGGAGGGGAAGCCAGAAGCAGGAGGTTCTGGCAACACAGCACTTCAGCTGTGAAACTCCCTCTGCAGGGTGCTGTGGGTTGAAGAAGAGGCTGAATGTCTCTCACACAACCCTGTTAAATGCCAAGATATCAGTTCTGGCTTAGAAGGCATCCAAACCACAGATTGCTGAGAAGAGCTGCTGGAGAGAGGGGTAGGAATCTCCTGCTTTCACCTAGGCTCTCACCCAAACCACAGACTGCTGAGAAGAGCTGCTGGAGAGAGAGATGGGAATCTCCTGCTCTCACCTGGGCAGCTGGGCTTGGCTACACAAAACCAGCACACATGGGTGGATGGACGCCTGGGGCAATCCAGCTGAGCTGTCCTCACTAGAACAACACATTTGGCTCCAGTTCCTTATGGAGATCTCCTGATCTAGTTGGAGATGTCCCTGCTGACTGCAAGGGCCAGATGACTTTCAAGGGTCCCTTCCAAGCCAGTGCACTCTGATTGTGAGAAGTAGCCAAGTAAGGCTGGCAGTGCTCACCTGGATGATGCGTTGGATATTGCTCATGATCATGGAAGCTTCCATAGTCACAGAGGAGATACCAGGCAGCAGGGAGCTGTTAACAGTGTTTTGTTTCTTCAGCTCTTCCACCTGCAGGGATAAGCCCTTCTTAAGCCAGATGAAATTAATTTATGAGCGCAGGTGGGAGTCAGACATCTGCAAAGATCCATTTCACTACTCCACCTCAGCAGCTGTAGGGTACATACTGGAGGAGGTGCTGGGTAGAAGGCTGGACTCGAGGCTCTTGGAGGTCTTTTCTAACCTTAATCATTCTATGACACCTTTTGAAAGGCAGAGAATCTCCCCCAACACAAGACACCATATGATGATCAAGATGTCAGAGGGCTGGAGCACCTCTCCTCTGAAGAAAGGCTCAGAGAGTTGGGGCTGTTCAGCCTGGAGAAGAGAAGGCTCCAAAGAAACTTAGAGCTGCATTTCTATATCTAAAGGAGACCTCCAGGAAGGCTGGGGAGGGACTGCTCAGAAGGACCTGTGGGGATAGGAAAAGGGACAATGGTTTGAAAGTGGAGCAGGGCAGAGTTAGGTTGGACATCAGGAGGAAGTTCTGCACAGTGAGGGTGGTGAAGCAGTTGAACAGGTTGCCCAGGGAGGTGGTGGAGGCCTCATTCCTGGAGACATTCAAGGTCAAACTTAATGGGCCCCTGAGTACCATTACCTAGCTGGAGGTGTCCCTGCTGCCTGCAGGGGAGGTGGACAAGATGACCTTTGAGGGTCCCTCCTAATCCAATGCAATCTGTGATGTTTAAGACACAAGCTTAGGCTGAGGTTTTTCCCAGCAGCTGAACTGCCACAACTCCAAGATCTGCTAACATCAGAATTTTCACTGGCAGTGCCCAAGTTACAAACTTAATGCAGGTATTCACACAGAGCCAACTCCTCAGACTCCAGCTGGAGCAGCAAGAGCCTGTGGCACAGCTACCTTGGCAGCCAGGTGATCCATCTTGTCCACCACTTTGCTAACAGCCATTCGGATCTCAGCGTTATGCTGCCGAGCTTCTGTCATCAAAAAGGAAGTCACATCCCCAGGTGCTGGAATGGAAAGAGACCTACAGTCACCAGGGGACATTCCTGCATGCAGACACATCAAAACCAGTGCTTAGCCTGAGTTTGAAGCCTGGCAGATAGGACAGTGACTCTCTGCTCAGAAACACCATGCCCCTTTTATCTGGAAAAACTAATACCCCTAGGTATTTCCCACAGAACATCAGCAGGCAGGGTTATGGCTGCAGGAAATTCCTGAGCCACATGGCAGCACTTGGGTCAACTAGAGAGGAGCTCCCCAGACACTCTACAACAGCAGCATGCACAGAGAGGTACAAAACCAACAGGAACAAAGGTTGGCTACTGAGACTTTGAACTGAAGGAAGGTTCAGCTACACTCAGGTCTTCACCAAGAGGAATTACCTGAACAGTTCTTTAAATGCCTTTAGGCCTTCCCACATTGTGCCCTTTTTGGGGTTATGTCCTAGTAAAGTCCCCAAGATATGCACTTAAATTCTTTCCCTGACTGGCAGGAGAGCTGTTTACTGTTATAACTGGAGGCACTAGCTATAAAATACCTTCAGTAAGACACAGCCTTGGGAGCACACCTGCAAATTCCATCACCCCCTTTCACAGTGTGTGAAGTTCCTTAAGGTAAGAAAAAGGGCTTGTGGGGATAGGGTGAGGGGTAATGACTTTGAGCTGGGAGAGGGGAGATTGAGACTGAAGATGAGGAAGAAATTCTTTAGAGTGAGGGTGGGGAGTCACTGGCACAGGTTGCCCAGAGAGGTTGTGGCTGCCCCCTCCTTGCAGGTGTTCAAGGCCAGGTTGGATGAGGCCTTGAATGACCTGGGCTGATAGGAGGAGTCCCTGCCCATGGCAGAGGGCTTGGAACCAGAATCTTTAAGGTCCCTTCCAACCCAAACCATTCTGTGAATCCATGGATTTTTATTGGGAACTGTTTGTCCCATTTGGTATCACAATGCAAGGTGTGAAGAGCACAGCACTGCAGAGAAGATAAATGTGTGTGTGTGCCACCACTGCCTCCTAAATCAGAACAGAGTCCACTGCAGGTACTGCAGCCTTCTGCAAAACCCCATCAGGCTTGATGCCCCATCCCTGGAACCATTTCAAGTCAGGCTGGTTGAGGCTCTGAGCAACCTGCTCTAGTTGCAGACATCCTTGCTGATGGCAGGGGGCTTGGACTGGATGACCTTTAAAGGTCTCTTCTCACCCAAACCATTCTCTGAGCCTGTGGCGGTTTTGCAGCTTACCTTGGTAAGGTGCAGGATACATCTGTCCTACAGGCTGGAGCTGGGAAACAGATGCAGCAGTCTGGGGGTAAGCAAATGCCATTCCTGGGTATGCCTTGCAGAACAAGATACTGAGATCAGAGCATGGTTTGATACCTCCCACCCTCCCCACACTTCAGTGGTTTTCATGGTTTTTAAGTCTCAGAGCAATGCTAAAACACGGAAAGAAGGAAAAAACCAGAATCAGTGAGCTGGAAATCAAATTACACAACAGTTATAGTAAAGGGAAAGGATCAGCCACCCTTCTCCCAAGGCTTAGGTAGGGGTTCAGGTTCCCACAGTTTAGTAGTTGCCTTTTAGGCTGAGGTTTAAGGAAGAGCATGTTCCCTTCTGCTTGAGAGAGACAAGGATCAGCATGTGAACAGCTCACTCTCAGCTAAGCTAACCTGAACACAAGGCTGCTCCTAGGAACGGCTCAAACACTGCAACTTTACTGCTCAGGGCTCATCAAGAGGAGCTAAACGACCTGACTGAGGGACAAAGGAAATGCTGCAAAGACCTCACCTCTCAGGCAGAAATCCAATGCAGCTTGGGCCAATTTCCTGCAAGAACTCAGGACAAGGTTTTGAGTGGAACTGGACTGAGGCTTGAGGAGGGGAGACAGAGTGAGTGAGGGTGGGGAAACACTGGAACAGGTTGCCCAGGGAGGTCATGGATGTCTTCTCCCTGGAGGGGTTCAAGGCCAGGCTGGATGAGGCCTTGAGCAACCCAGGCTGGTGGGAGGTGTCCCAGCCCATGGCAGTGGGTTGGAACTGGATGAGCTTGAAGGTCCCTTCCAACCCAACCCATTCTGTGATTCTATGGATCTGTGAATGAGTATCAAGAATTAAGGGTCAAACTTTCAAAACATCACACCCAAATCACTGCCAGACTAAAACTTGACCCTAAAGCCTAGCTTCTGTGGCAACAAAAACCCCCAACTTGTGTATCTTGGACCTGCCACACCTTCCTCAAATCCAGCACAAGGGAAAGGCAGAGCCAAGACAATGTAATGGCAGAACAGTTTTGGGTTGGGTGTGGGATTTGTTTGGGGTTTGTCTTTTTTACACTTATCAATTTTTTTCTTTATCATTAACATTATCAAATGTTTTCTTCCTCTGCAAGGACCTTTTTGAAACAGTGTCTGTGCAACACAAGCCATTGATTGCCAAAAGCTCCACAGAGCAGGTTAAGTGAAAATCACTTCAGAGACTGAACAGCTTGGGTTTGGACTTGATAGAATTGTTTGTACAAAGGCTTTGTACCAAGTGGAAAATAACAGTGGGTGGTAAGCCCCTAAAGCTTCCTTGTAAGCAGACTCACAGAAACATTCAGGTTGGAAAAGAGCCTCAGGATCACCAAGTCCAACCCAGACCCTACTCTGCAAGGCTCACCCCTAAACCAGAGCCCCAAGCACCACATCCAAACAACCCCCAAACACATCCAGGGTTGGTGACTCCACCACCTCCCTGGGCAGCACATTCCAATCCCTGACCACTCTTGCTGGGACAAAATTTTCCTCCTGTCCAGTCTAAACCTCCCCAGTCACAGCTTGAGGCCATTCCCTCTTGTCCCATCACTAATTACCTGGGAGAAGAGACCAGCAGCAGCCTCTCCACAACCTCCTTTCAGGTGGTTGTAGAGAGCCAGGAGGTCTCCCCTCAGCCTCCTCTGTCTCACACTAACCATCCCCAGCTCCTTCAGTTGCTCTTCATCAGATTTCTTCTCCAGGCCCTTCCCAGCTTCCTTGCCCTCCTCTGCCCTGCTCCAGCACCTCCACACCTCTCTTGGACTGAGGAGCCCAAAACTGGACACAACACTTGAGGTGTGGCCTCCTCAGAGCTGGGACAATCCCCTGCCTGCTCCTGCTGGACACAGGTGATGGAATGTTCTGAGGAGTTTGTCACTGGGGGGTAGAGGAGAGCTGAAGGGCAAAAGGTGCCAGTTCTGTTCTGCTCTTGAATGGACCCATGTGGAAGCCATTAAGAGAAGTCACTCTCCTATGAGACATCTCTCTTGGAATCAGCTCCTAAGGGTAGCAGAGCTCCTGCTGGACACAGCATTTCTAATCCAAGCCAGGATGCCATTGGCTTTCTTGGCCACCTGAGCACACTGCTGGCTCATACTGCACCACTTAGCAGCAGCACACAATTTGCAAGGATTCTCCTTTTGCTGGATGAAAAACCATGACCCACAAACAAGAGAAGTGTGCAAATGAGCTCTCAGAGGAAAATAAAACACAGCCAAGAAAAATTCCAACTCAAATGCTTTTGTTTTCACCTCCCCTGCAAGTACTTGGATATTTTCATTTTATCCACTACAAAAGCAGATATTGACCCAAGTCTGCTCAGTTCTTACTTCAAGAAGCCATCAGCAAACAGAAAAATCAGCTCTTTTTTTGGTCAAAGTCTAAGAGACATGTGATGGAAACCTGAGAATGCCAGAGAAGAGTCACAGGAGGCAGCCTGGGATTCCCACTCTGCTATGAAGCCCTTGCTCCCCGCAATGGGGAGGGATGCAAAGCTCATGAGAAAGGCCAGAAGCAGCAATGTTCTCCTTGATGCTACTTAGGTACCTGAAAGCCCTGTGCTCCTCCAGGCACAGCTGCATGGGGCTGCATGGTTGCAGGTATTAAAGCAGCAGAAGACACTGGGGCTGCAGAACCAGATGCTTGAGGTACTGAAAAGGAAATAAAGAAATTCAGCACACCATAAAGTAGCCAAAAATAGATTAACTCACCCAGTGTGAAAGGGGGAGGAAAAAACCCCAATCACTACATAGACACAAATTTAAGACAAGATGTTTGCAGCCCTCTGAAAATTCAATCCAGCCAAGGAAGTGATAAGGTCAGGAACAATTTTCCACAGGAATCCCACCTCTAGCTGTTTAGACAACCTCTTTTCATTCAGACAAAGGCAGCTCTGAAGTGCACTGACACAAGATGCTATTCAAGCTGACCCTTAAAGACTGCTCAGCTGACCAGCAGCTGACACTTCCAACTCCAGCCTGAGAAGACAAGTCAATACCCCCGCAGAGCTGCCAGCACTCCAATGCTCTTCAACTCCATATTTCCATCATTTCCCAGCAAACAAATTAATTCTGTTAATAGGGAAAGGATTTGTAACAGTTCCATTTTCAAATCACAAGTCCTAGAAAAGTCTGAGGGCCACCCCAGCACACATGATGACAGAGCAGCTCTGGCACTGTGGCTGCTCCTCCTCAAGCATCAGTGTGTGCCCAAGATCACAATGAGGAAACACTCCAAGGACTCAAGTCTTGTGCTTTATGGATCCACCTCTGGAGCTTTGTGCCAGGAAGACTTAAGAGAAGCTGTCAGTCCATACACTCATAGAAAGGTTTGGGTTGGAAGGAAGGAACCTTAAAGGTCAACACCCAATTCCATGTTTCAACCCCAACACCATGGGCAGGGACACCTCCCACCAGCCCAGGTTACTCAAGGCCTCATCCAGCCTGGCCTTAACACCTCCAGGGAGGGGGCAGACACAGCCTCCCTGGGCAACCTGTTCCAGTGTCTCCCCACCCTCACTGGGAAGCATTTCTTCCTCACCTCCAGTCTCAATCTCCCCTCTCCCAGCTCAAAGCCATTCCCCCTCATCCTATTACTACAAACCCTTGTAGAAAGTCCCTCCCCAGATTTCTTGCAGGCCCTGTTCCTGAAATAAAGCCTCTGTTCCTGCAGCCCTTCCACTGGAAGCCTGCCAATAAGAGAAGTTTCTCTACCCCAGTCCCAGGCTCAGCAGCACATTACCTTGCGTGGACACTGTGGGCAGTACTGCATGAGCTGGCTGGGATGGTCTCACTGCAGATGAAGCCACTGGTTGTGCTGTCACCCTCTGTGTGTTTGGATCCTAGAAACATTTCTGCATGTTACAAGGAAGGCCAAAGAATCACAGAATGTTAAGGATTGGAAAGGACCTCTGGAGAACTTTGAGTCCAACCCCCTGCCAGAGCAGGGGCACCCAGGGCAGGTCACACAGGAACACATCCAGGTAGGGCTTGAAAGTCTCCAGGGCAGCCTGCTCCAGGGCTCCAGCACCCTCACAGTAAAGAAGTTTCTCCTCATGCTGAGGTGGAACTTCCTGGGGTCCAGTTTGTGTCCACTGCCCCTTGTCCTATCACAGGACACCAGTGAAAAGAACCTGGCCCCTTCCTGACACCCACTCCTCAGACATTTATAGACATTAATAGGATCTCCTCTCAGCCTTCTCATGCCCAGGCTAACCAGCCCCAGGGCTCTCAGCCTTTCCCCATCACACAGATGTTCCAGTCCCTTCACCATGCTCTTAGCCTCTGTTGGACTCTCAAGTACACATCCCTGTCTCTCTTGAACTGGGGAGCCCAGAAATGGACACAACATTCCAGCTGTGGTCTCAGCCAGGTAGAGTAGAAGGGAAGGAGCCAGCTGTTTGCCTCCAAGATCACTTAGGTGTTATCCAATTAACCCAACCCTACTTGACAGAAACAGGGGAACAAGGAAACCCTCTTGGCAAAGGACCAGGGAGAGCTCTTGCTACAGGCTCCAGTTTAAGGAATTCCCACTGTAGGAAAAAGCATCCAAGGCAGTCCCATTTCTGTGACTGGAGCCATACCTCTATTTCTGAGTCACTGGAGTCCAGGTGGCTGCCTGCTGTCCCAGCAAGGAAAGGCAGCATGGGCTGCCCCATCTTAGCCATCCGAGAGATCAGCTTTGCCTTTGCTACGTCTGGATTCTACAAGAAATGTTTGCAGTTACTCTTCCTGTGTCTCCCAGCCCAGGCTCTTCAGACATCTGGCAGGATTAGACTCTTCTAATAACACTGGTTCTTGCCATTTTTCAATGGCTATGTGACAAACTGGCTTTCAAGCACACATGACAGCAGTGTGGACTTGGTAAGCTGTCCTCCTGAGGTAACACTGCTGTCACTAGACAAAATCTATCCCTGCACAAAGCACAGCAACAAGAAAATGTGTTCCAGAAGCTGCTGAGCAGCTTTCTCTGTCCTGAGGAATGTGCAAAAACTCTTCTCCTGCAGCTGCACAAACTTCTCCTGAATGTCCCAAATACTCCTGGTTACATTTGTCTGTTTATCCAAGAGGACACACACAGATTCACAGATCAGGTTGGAAAGAAGCCTCAAAGGGCATCTTTGTCCAACCCCCCTGCAGGCAGCAGGGACATCTCCAACTAGGTCAGACTGCTCAAGGCCACAGCAAGTCTGACCTTGAATGTCTCAAGGCATGGGGCCTCAACTACATCCCTGGGCAACCTGTTCCAGTGTCTCCCCACCCTCACTGTGCAGAACTCCCTCCTGGTGCCCAGCCTAACTCTGCCCTGCTCCACTTTCAAACCATTGTCCCTCATCCTACCCCCACAGGTCCTTCTGAACAGTCCCTCCCCAGCCTTCCTGTAGGCCCTCTTCAGATACTGAAATGCAGCTCTAAGGTCAAACCAGCTTTTTGAGTGCCCAGAGGGTCAGGTAACTTTGCATTTAAGAGTAGGAAACAAGACTGAAGTTCAGGCTTAGACTGAAAGAGATCTCAAGTTCCTCCCATTCTGCTAATCCCTTCAACAAGAAGACCCTTTTCAGCTGTCAGGAAGGTGAACATTTCAGAGCATCTTTCTTTCATGCTGTTCACTTTATCTTCAGCAATGCAGAGGTGAAACTAATCAAGCTTCTCTACTTAAGGTTGCAATTTAGTGAAGAGGAAAGCAGACAGCACCACTTACTGCTAGCTGTTCACTGATGGAGTTGGACTTGGCCCGGACAGCTGGCTCCCTGGAAAGCCAAGCAGGGCTGGGTTGGTATCAGAGATTAACCAGAAATGCACAATTTACTTCATTTTTAATACTGTCAAATACACCTCCCCCTAGGAAAACCCTTGCCTTGTGTCAGCAGCCTGTCTTTCAGCTTACTTTCATACCATTAGCCAGATTTCAGAACATACTTAGCAGCAAGTTCCATGGCAGGGGAACAGCTGGTGACAGAAAGATGATTTTTGTTGACTGCTGCAACCACCACATTCTCCTACAGCTTTAACCAAGTCCAATAACAAACTACTCATGCCAACAAAAAATGCAAGAGTTTAAACTCCCTAAAAAGGATGTCTGAGCCATTTGGTCAATTTAGTCATAGAGCAGTGGGGGTTGGAAGGGATCTCTGGAGATCATCCAGACCAACCCCTTCCTCCAGCAGGGCACCCACAGCAGCTTGCCCAGGAGCACAATGGCCAGGAGGGGTTGGAAGCTCTCCACACAAGGAGACTCCACAACCTCTCTGGGCAGCCTGCTCCAGGCCTCCAGCACCCTCACACCAAACAACTTTCTCCTCCTGTTCAGATGCAACCTCCTGGGTTCCAGTTTGTGTCCACTGCCCCTTGTCCTGTCCCTGGGCACCACCGAGCAGAGTCTGGCCTCAGTTTCTTGCCCCCCACCCTTTAGCTCTTGCTGAGCATTGCTCAGATCCCCTCTGGGGCTGCTCTTCTCCAGGCTCAGCAGCCCCAGGGCTCTCAGCCTTTGCTCCTCAGAGAGATGGCTCCAGGCCCCTCAGAATCTTTGTAGCCTCTGCTGGACTCTCTCCAGTAGATCCCAGTCTCAAGAAACAAATGAACATGTCAAATCTTTGTCTAAAGGAAGCAGCCCTGCCACAGCCCCGCCACCTGAGATGAGCAAGCTGTTGCAGCAGCACCCCCACAGCTTGATCATGCTGGCTCCCAGCAATGCTGCAGGGGAATGAGTTCTTTTCCCTGTGCCCACTTCCATTTCTTTACCTCTGGAAGTTTGTGTTCCAGCAGAAACCTTCCTGCAAGTCACAACAGCAAGTGCTCCTCTACCAGAGATTGCACTAAGCTGGCACAAAGAGGACCCCCAATTGCTCAAGGATGTTAAAGCAGCCCTGTGCAACACAACCATTGCCAGCTTATTAATACAGGAGTTATCTGAACCCTCTGCATCTTACCCAGGCTTTGGAGGTATGCTAGATGGAGGCAGCAAGCCAGTGTCTGCAGAGAAGCCATCTGAACTGGGTACTGGAGAGGGTGCTGCAGAATCCCTTGAGCTAACACTCTGTCCATCCACAGCAGGGTATTCCTTTACCAGCTTCACCTGGAAAATCATGGAACAAAAAATTCTGGGTTTCTGGGTTCATAGATT
The DNA here is from genome assembly GCA_013399975.1 of Indicator maculatus. NCBI lineage: Eukaryota > Metazoa > Chordata > Aves > Piciformes > Indicatoridae > Indicator > Indicator maculatus. Next base: position 157,972 of record VXBD01009691.1, on the reverse strand, counting down.
CACAGAATGGTTTGGGTTGGAAGGGACCTTAAAGCTCATCCAGTTCCAAGCCCCTTGCCATGGGCAGGGACACCTCCCACCAGCCCAGGGTGCTCAAGGTCTCATCCAGCCTGGCCTTGAACACCTCAAGGAGGAACCACAGCCTCCCTGGGTAACCTGTTCCAGTGTCTTTGCACCCTCACTCTAAAGAGTTTCTTCCTACTCTCCAGCCTCCATCTGCCCTCCTCAACCTTCAGGGTTCCCAAGAAGTTTCCAGCAACTTGTCTCTTTTTGATGACCACTCCTTTGCCAGCACTTCAAATAAAATGCAACAACTTGAGAACCGGAGAAGCTGAGTCCCTACATCCTCTCATTCCTCACCTCATGAGTATTTTGTTTTCCCAGGTGACTCACAAGACAATGGAAAGATCCCAAGACAGTTCAAACAGCTGTGTCTTGCTAAACAGCCTGGAGGGCTTTTTTGGGTTTAGGGGTTGGTTCTGGGTCTTTTCTAATGAAAGGTATGTATCTTCCTGAGGTGATTGGTGCCTAACAGTTTCTGAGCTGAAGCTCTCATGCCAAGAGCTGTTGTTTTTGCCTTGCAGGCAGAGGCTGTCACCCCACCACCACGAGAGAGAGGCTTGGCAGCAGACACTCACCCGGCGAACCTCCACCTCCAAGACCAGAGTGGAGTCTGGAGGGACACGGCCAGGCACTCCCTGAGCCCCGTAGGCCCACGCTGGAGGGATGATGAGATACCTTCTTCCTCCTTTCTTCATCCCCAGCATTCCTTCTTCCCAGCCCTTTGGTTTTCAGAGAGACAACAGAAGAGAGCAGTTTGATCAGTGACATCCTAGTTTCCCTCATTACACAGCCTCAAGAACTCCTTATAGAAGATTTCAGAACACTAAGGGAGATTTTTTTTTTGGTCAAATCCTTCTTGTTTTCAGACTGCAGCACCAAACCTTTGTCTTACAATAATCATAATGACCACTAATTGCAAAATGAACTTAAGAATAAAGATGGAGCTCCCACAGAAGGTCCCCTTTGAAGAGAGACTGAGAGCCCTGGGGCTGTTTAGTCTGGAGAAGGCTGAGAGGGATCTGATCAGTGTTTGAGGGCTGGGTGTCAAGTGCAGGAGGCCAATCTCTTTTCAGTGGTGTGCAGTAAGAAGCCAAGGAACAATAGATACAAATTTGAACAGAGAAGATTTCACCTCAACATGAGGAGAAACTTCTTTACAGTGAGGGTGATGGAGCCCTGGAGCAGGCTGCCCAGAGAGGTTGTGGAGTCTCCTTCTCTGGAGACATTCAACACCCACCTGGCTGCATTCCTGTGTGGACTACCCTGGGTGATTCTGCTCTGGCAGGGGGTTGGACTGGATGATTTCTGGAAGGCCCTTCCAACCCCTAATATACTATGGTACTATGATAGAATCATACAAGTTGGAAAAGACCTCTAAGATCATCAGGTCCAACCTTCCACCCAACACCTCCCTGATCACCCAGGCCATGCCCCCAAGTGCCAACACTACCACTGCCAAGGACAGAGGGCTGCTTGTGCAAGTGAAGCTGAAGGTTGAGTGAGTCTCTGTTACTCTGCTTGCTAGCAAATGAAACACCAGCACACATGAATCCTGAACAAGACCTTCTGGAACTCAAAGTTCTGAGACAATACAAGTGCCAGAAGTTCTACCTTGATGACCTTGCCAGATCCCAGCTTCAGCCTCAGCAGCTTGTCTTTGTTAAGGTTGGAGTCGAACACCTAAAGAATTAAAGAACAAAAGACCACAAATCACCTGCAATTCCCAACTCTTTCAGGACTCTGAATGCCATATCACACACTCCAGAGGCTCCCAAAACCTCTTACATGCTAATTCCCATTCTGCTACTTCCAAAATTCCTTCTCAAGAGAAGGCAGAGTATGGCTACAGCTTCTAGAGCACTCCACAACACGGTGGCTTAAAATTACAGGTGGAGACTCATGCTTTAAAACTGTTCTGAGCTTGAGGATCAGGACAGGGCCTACAAGAAGGCTGGAGAGGGACTGTTTGCAAAGGCCTGCAGTGACAGGATGAGGGGCAATGTTTTGGAATGAGAGCAGAGCAGATTTAGATTGGGTGTTAGGAACAACCTCTGCACCATCAGGGTGCTGGAACACTGGAAGAGGTTGCCCAGGAAGGTGGATGAGGCCCCATGCCTGGAGATATTCAAGGTAAGGCTGGACAGGGCTCCGGGCAACCTGATCTAGTGGAGGATGTCCCTGCTGACTGCAGGGGGGTTGGACTGGATACCTTTGGAGGTCCCTTCCAACCCATTATATGACTCCATGACATGTTTAGGGGCAAATAAAACACTACACACTGGGTTGTTAGCAAGCAGCAAACAACTGTCTGTGAGTTTGGGACTTTAAAACAGAGGTGAACAAATCCTTCAGGAGCTTAGAAGTGAGCTCTGCTATGCACCTAGAGAGAAGCAAGCCAGGCAGACCAGGAAAACCAAAAACCTCTCCTGGAGGTGAAAAACAAAGTCCTTTTTTACATCAAAGAGATTCACCTGCAGATGGATGCAAATGCAAAACCCTTTGGCACGAACCTCACCAACAGTAAAATGAGGAAGTGTCTAAAGGTAAGGCTTGGAAACACCCAAGTGCTGCTTCTGCTTATTAGCCAAGAGGACTGGACACAGCTGTGGAGGATAAAGCAATCTCATCCTTTTACCATTTGGAGATGTGCTTTCTGTCAGACAAGACTCCTCAAGGAGCCAGTCTTCAATGTCCCTTCTCACCATTTTCATTAACATTCATGTGTGAGAGTCTCTGAAAACTCCACCCTTCTGACCCTAATGGGGGGTTTTCTGCAGGTAACACACAACCTCACTCATGGTGCCATGACTGCAAAAACACCTTCAACACCAGCACCAATGCTGGCATCTTGAAGGTCCTCTCCAGCCTAAAGGGGGGTCTGTGATGCTCTGCTAGATGTGGCAGGCTCCTATCACACTCACTTGGTATTAGGAGGCAGCAGTAACATCTTTACCTGTCCAAGGCCATTGTTCTGGAACAGCCAACCTGTATAGGCCACCTCCAGGGAGTCTCCTCCTTCTGCTGCCTGCCCTTCTCCAAGCAGGAGATCCTGGCAGAGGACGGAGTCAAGCACTGGGTAGCTGTTGCACTTGGCAATGCAGACCTGCAGGACGGAAGCCCAGGGGGTCTCTGGTCAGCAGAGCAGCAGGTTCCACTATGATGGTACAGATCTGATGCTTTTCTTCCAGTGTTGATCAAGCCCAGGTTACTGCTGTGCTTGTGAGGTGAGCTCCATGTCCCCTGTGCTGAACTTTGCTGAGTAGATACTCCCTGCCCCACAGACCATCCCTGGGCTTACAGCACTTGAGGGTCTTGATGAAAAATCCCAGCAGAGGTTTGTTCATGGGAAGTGATTCTGCCCTTCTGCTCTGACTACACCTGCAGCACTGCATCCAGTCGTGGTGCCCCCATCACAAGAAGGACCTGGCACTGCTGGAAATGGTCCAGAGGAGGCCACAAAGGTGATCAGAGGGCTGGAGAACCTCCCCTGTGGGGACGGGCTGGGAGAGATCAGGGTTCAGCCTGGAGAACGCTCCAGGAAGACCTCAGAGCAGCCTTCCAGGACCTGAAGGAGCTCCAGGAGAGCTGGGGAGGGACTTGTGACAAGGGCTGGGAGTGCCAGGATGAGGGACAATGGCTTTGAGCTGGGAGAGGGGAGATTGAGACTGGAGATGAGGAAGAAATTCTCTGCAGTGAGGGTGGGGAGACACTGGAACAGGTTGCCCAGGGAGGGTGTGGCTGCTCCCTCCCTGGAGGGGTTCAAGGCCAGGCTGGATGAGGCCTTGAGCAAGCTGTGCTGGTGGGAGGTGTCCCTGCCCATGGCAGGGGGTTGGAACTGGATGAGCTTTAAGTTCCTTTCCAACCCAAACCATTCTATGAATCTAATGATCAAACTCAGGCAGGTCCATCACAGATCTCAGTCACAGCTGTGCAGATTCTCAAAGGTGACCTTCAGTGAAGTCCAACTGACATAGAACCCTCCAGCAAGGTGCTCTCAGACATACACCCTGATGTGTCTGCTGTTCTAAACAAGTTGTCCCTCAAACAGAGTAGTTACCTGTTTGCTGAAATCCATTGCTGCCTTTTCTGACTCAAACATGATGGACCAGTTTTGTCTCTGATCATCATAGAAGGTACTGTAATTGTTGGGTTGGACCTGTGGGCAAAGAAATCAGACCTGGGTTAGGTATCAAAAGATGCAATCAACTTAAATAAAAATCCATATTCAAAAGAAGCTTCAAGTAAGAGCTACTGCAAGTAGGCAGAGGAAGAATCCTGCTGGAATAACAACTAAGTTTAGTCCAAGCACAAATTTGCTTTTATGTGCTTGTTATCATGGAGGAATTATTGTAACGCAAACACACGAGCAAACATGAAGGTCTTCACTGATGTCACAGCTTTCAGGAGCTTCTTTGAAGCTAGATTCTCTATATGGAGATTTGAGTGTAAGTAATCTACTTTTTGTAAGCACTGATTATGTTTAGACTTCCAGAATCAATTGGAGGAGTCTCTCCTTCTTTACTTTTAAAAATCCACTCACCAGAAGCTGACTACATAACCCAGAAATCTTGCAAGAAGAGCTTATGGAACTACAAAGAATCAGAGAATGGTTTGGATTGGAAGGGACCTTGAAGATCATTCAGTTCCATCCCCCTGCCATGGGCAGGGACACCTCCCACCAGCCCAGGTTGCTCAAGGCCTCATCCAGCCAGGCCTGGCACACCTCCAGGGAGGGGACATCCACAGCCTCCCTGGGCAGCCTGTTCCAGTGTCTCCCCAGCCTCACTCTCAAGAATTTCTTCCTCATCTCCAGTCTCAACCTCCCCTCTCTCAGCTCAAAGCCATTGTCCCTTGTCCTGACACTCCCAGCCCTTGTCAAAAGTCCCTCCCCAGCTGACATCTTGGTCAGCACTTTGGATTGAAAATCTCCTATTTCAGAATAAAATTTCTATCTGTCAAGCCAAGAAATGTTTTGTCACCTGATGACAAGCAGCAAATCATCACGCAAGTTTTCTGTAAAACTGACAGAAAACAAAACTTCCTGAGAGATCTTTTTTTAGGCCTTCCAATGCTCCAAACCTTTCTATCAGCAGGAAAATGCTGAGTGGCAGATTTCTGAGAGAAAACATTTCCTTACTGGCATTTCCTTCTGCTTGCTGGGTTCTGTCCCCTCAGTCACTGACCTATAAATTAGTGGCAAAGGGAATTTTGTTCTGTTTTATTCATTGTAGGACTGCAGAACTCACAGCAGCTCCTCTGTGATCTAGAGACAACAATCTACCTCCCACAACATACACATGGAATCACAGAATTGGTTTGGTTGGAAAAGACCTTTAAGATCATCGAGTCCAACCACTCTCTAACTCTACCAAGGCTGGGGCTAACCCATGGCCCTCAGCACCACATCTCTGCCTCTTTTAAACACCTCCAGGGATGGGGATTACAACCGCAGTCTCCCTGGGGAGACTGAAAAGGCCTTAAGAATTTTTTCAGTGAAGAAATCTCTTCTAGTATCCAACCTAAACCTCCCCTGGGGCAACTTGAGACCATTTCCTCTCATCCTACCACTTGTTTTCTGGGAGAAGAGCCCAACCCCCACCTCACTCCAGCCTCCTTTTAGGGAGCTGTAGAGAGCAATGAGGTCTCCCCTCAGCCTCCTCCAATCTAAACACCCCTAGCTCCCTTAGCTGCTTCTCCCCAGCCCTGTTCTCCAGACCCTCCCCCAGGTTTGTTGCCCCTCTCTGGACACACTCCAACCCCTCCATGTCTTTCTTGCAATGACTGCCTGCTGAAATGCTCTGCAGCAGGCAGATGTAAACCTCCTGTGCAACACATGTTAGGAGGAGCAGCAGAAGCATGCTCCCAGGCACTGTGACACCTCTTGCTGTGGATGTCAGATATTTGGTCTCACAGCCTACAAACCAGGACTTCAAAAAGCACTTGAGAGTCAAATCCTGCTTGCTGCAACTAGCACAAATCACTGAGCACTTCCCTCATCCAGAGTCTCACCGTGAGAGCGAAGCCTGGATGGATCCTCGCAGCTGTGATCTGTTGCTGCTGACTGATGTAAAGGAGGATCCTGTACTGGATTCCACAAGGAGGTGGCCAAGGAGAGAGAACAACAACAACAAAAAAAAAGCAGAAACTGAAAACATCTTCAATTCCAATGAGCTTTGTCAAATTCTGAGCCTAAGGCTATGGTGTTTATCTGTCAAAGACACCTCTCAGCAGCACCTTCCCCAGCAGAAACACTCAACACAACTTTGTACCACCTACTAAAGCCCCTGGAAAACATGCAAGCTTTATTCAGATACAGGAATCAAACCAAGTCAAACTAATTGTTTTGCCCTAAGCAAGATGATTTAGCCAATCCCATTTTTATTTTGCAGTTACTGAGTAAAAAGATGATGCATTAATCCTTCAGTACATGAAACTCATGGCATGCAGGATGAAAGTGTCACACATTGATGTATAGTAAGTTGTAGAGTGCTTTCCAAGCATTAAGTGTACACACAAAACATTGTGCTGCCATGTTGGGCTCTACCAGACATCATCTATCAAGGAGAAGTTGTTCCCTGTGGGCAGCTGCCCTCCACACTCCTGGGGGTGAACTGGGAGTAGTAACCCACTGAGTATTCCCAGCAGTGCAGGGTGCAATGAGGCAGAGGCAGCTGAGAGAAGCTGTGAGTTTCCTTCTGCATGCTGTCCTCCCAGTTCCTCACCCATAGACACGACTCAGATCAGCAACTCAGGAAACAGTTCACTAAACTACTGTTTTTGTTGTTGCTCTTGCCAAAGCAGAAGCAATTTGAGTTAGGAACTGGGGGACATGAAATGCCATGAACACCAAACCTGAGGACAGATCAGAGCAAAGTATCTTTCAACACCCCAATTCGCTGGGCACCTCAGTTACGTGGAGTACTTGGGAAGGAGAGGAGCCCTGGATACTAAAATAACAAAACTTAAGAACTTAAGCAAATCCTCTCTGTACTATTAGCCAAAATCCTGCTTTTTCTTGATTTCTGGTCTGGTTGTCCAAGACATTCTGCATAAATATCAAAATAACTTCCAGAAACATTAGAAGGGCTGCAGTGCCTGAACCACTGCAAAATAACCCAGGCACAGGTTGTGAGAAATCTCACAGAAAGAAAGATGTCAGTAAGGTAAATGGCTGAGCCACAGGAAAACCCAGGAGGGCAGAAGGTTACTGAGACCTCCAGCAGCAAAAGCAAAGCCACTCTGGTGAGCCCAGGGAAACGCTGCCTCACACCTGCATCCTCTCAGCACCACTACATTCCACAAGTGAAGTGTTTCTCACCTCTTTCGTAGCATGGTTCCCCACCACAGCTGCTCCATACTTGCCTTGCTTCAAGTACTGCCCATTTGTACTGGAAGACAAGGGAGAGATTCAGCTGCAGAACTGGCCCTGCCTCATGTTTCTCTCTACTGCTGCTGAGCTGTTCTTCTGCAGAGTTCAGGCCCCTCTCCTCATATCCAGAATTTTAGGTAGCCTGTTTTAGCTTAAAGATATCACAATTTCCTTGCTTGCCCACAGGTCACAGAGGCAAACATGCTGGAGTTTGAGTTGAAGACTGCTCTTTTCACAGACCCAGGGCAAATGAGCTTTTCACAATGGTAGTGGCAAACAGAGACAGGATTTAGCGCTGCTCCTCTGTGCTCATGCCTCAGATCTCATGAGGGAACCTCTGAGATACAAGCTTCTGACAAAGCTGTCTGGACACAGTATATATGTCAAGCCAGGACCTCAGAATGCTGTAACAGCCAGACCCAAAACTTGCTGTTTATGTGACAACTGCATAACCCAGAATGGTAGCAGAGTAACTGAAACTTATTTTGAGCATCTTGGAGCACCTCGAGCATGCAGACACATGTCTGTAGACCACAGGTTGGGCCAGAAGATCCTTGGGGTGCCTTCCAACCCATCATTCTGTGACTGTCTATAAGTAATGACCTCTTCTTACTGATCCAAAGAGCTTCCCTTTGTGATTATCTCCTAAGCTCTCAGGCTGCAGCAGGCCAGGAGGATGCCACTGTGCCACTTACTAGCGGTAAGCATGAACGGCGGTGGCCACGAACACTGATGGTGCTCCCAAAGCTGCTGGGGCCACAGGAGCCTTCTGGGCTGCAGGTCCTGCTGAAGAATGACAAGCCAGTGACACACAACTGCCACGTGTGCTGACCAAGGCCAATGCCATGACACATCCCGTCCCCCAAGGGAAAAAATACAGTGCCTGAAAGGGGCTTCCAAAAAAGCTGGGGAGGGACTTTTGACAAGGGAGTGCCAGGATGAGGGGCAATGGCTTTGAGCTGGGAGAAGGGAGACTGAGACTGGAGATGAGGAAGAAATTCTTCACAGTGAGGGTGGGGAGACACTGGAACAGGTCTGCCCAGGGAGGTTGTGGCTGTCCCCTCCCTGGAGGTGTTCAAGGCCAGGCTGGATGAGGCCTTGAGCAACCTGGGTTGGTGGGAGCTGGATGAGTTTGGACCTTGGAACTGGATGAGCTTGAAGGTCCCTTCCAATCCAAACCATTCTGTGATTCTATAAATAAGGTTAAAACACAAAGAGTGATGTTCCACAGCCACCAAAGGCCACTGGAATAACCAGATGTAGAGAGGGTAGCAGAGAAACAGAACATCTAAGTGAATTATTTCATACAGTCATAGAATGGTCTGGGTTGGAAGGGACCTCCAAAGGTCATCTAGTCCAACCCCTGCAGTGAGCAGGGACATTCTCCACTGGTGCTCTTCACAAAGGCCTCATTCTCCCAGCAAGACACTCACTAAGTTTTCCCCCAGTTGCTGGGCTCAAGCTCAGTTACTTACCAGGTGCAGTCTGACCCTTCTTAGGCTGCTTTGGTGCAGTGTACTGGAAGAATTCATTTCCCTGGCTTGAGACTGTCTGGTCCAGACCAAAGAGAGAGGCCAGTCTGGCACTAGAAATGGAAATAAATTGTTTTAGTTTACTTAACATAAGCTTTAGAGATAACAAACACTACTACTGATAGTAGTTACCATCACTTCAGAAATAAAGAAAGGGAGGCATACTCCGGGGTTGTTTAGTCTGGAGAAAAGGAGGTTGAGGGGAGACCTCATTGCTCTCTACAACTCCCTGAATGGAGGTGGGGTTGGTCTCTTCCCCCTAGTCTCAGGTGACAGAAGAAGAAATGGCCTGAATTTGTGCCAGGGGAGGGGTAGGTTGGAGATGAGGAAAAATTTCTTTGCTGCAAGAGTGGTCAGGGATTGGGACAGGCTGCCCAGGGAGGTGGTGGAGTCCCCATCCCTGGAGGTGTTCAAGAAACCTGTGGCCATGGCACATGGGGGCATGCTTTGAAGGCCATGGTGGCGTTGGGCTGACAGGTGGAGTTGATGATCTTGGAAGCCTTTCCAACCCAAACAATTCTATGATCCTATATTAAGCAGTTCTAGACCAATTAGGCAATTAAATTTGAGTAAGTAGAACTTTTAGACAAAAGAGGCTGGGGTAAGTAGCACAATTAAGTTTCACTTCCTCAAAAGCTGAGGAAACTGAAACTACCTCAAAAAAAAAAAAAAAAAAAAAAGAAGTTCCTTTAAAGCTATGACTGTGAAGTGGTTGATTGTTACAATGATGGACAACACAGAAGCCACCATTTAGCACCAAAATTTTTCTTCCAGAATTTTCTTGGATTGAAGCTTGGGAAGGGAAGATTTAGACTGGAGATTAGGAAAACATTTTTCCCAGTGAGGATGGGGAGACACTGGAACAGGTTGCCCAGGGAGGCTGTGGCTGTCCCCCTCCCTGAAGGCATTCAGGGCCAGGCTGGATGAGGCCTTGAGCAACCTGGGCTGGTGGGAGGTGTCCCTGCCCATGGCAGGGGATTGGAACTGGATGAGCTTTAAGATCCTTTCCCACTCAAACTATTTTATGATTCTTGATATGTCCTCATAAGGCCTTCTCCCCTGAAGTTTTACAATAGAATAGCAGATGTTTCTCCTGTCTGAGGGCAGCAGGTTTAAAGCTGTGGCCAAGCAGGTTACTCCCAGAAGCTGAGCTGTTTGCAGTTTCAGTGCTTGAAGCCCACTTCAGCTCAGCTGCTCCTCCTATCACGGGACAACGGAAGAATTCAAGCTACAAGGCAGAATCCACAGAGGACAACCCCCTGTCACTGTGGTAATGATTCTGCAGTGTTTTACACGAGATGCTGTTAAAAACAACCATTTGCTAAAAAGAGAGAGGACTAGTTTACAAAAGTTGTGAACAGAAGCTCCTTGAGGAGGGTGAGGAACGAGCACAGCTGAAATTCCAACTGCTTAGGAGTCTTCAAGTGGCCAAAATTACAGGCCACACATTAAAATGGTATCAGCAAGACCTGAAAACTCCTGAACATGCTGGAAGTCGCCATCCCTGCTTAAAAATCCCTCAGTCCGGCATTTCCAGGACTTGTTGACACCTTTAAATGAAACCATCTGTCCTCTTTCTGTCCCCTCCATTACGACCGGTTGGTCTTGCTCCTTCTGAAAGAACTCACAAAAGAAACCCTGTCTGTGTCTCCAGACAGGCGGACTCAGGCCCTGGGCCCCCTGTGTCCCCGGGCTGCCTGTCGCCTGCCTGCCATACCGAGAAGCCACCAACCCCTTCTCAGAGGAACCGGGGTCTCCCTTCGCCCCCACCGAATAGGGACAGGAACGGGAGAGCACAGACCCGGGGCTAAAACTAGTCACAGGAGCTCAGCTCGGGTCCGACCCTGCCGGGTGCTGTCCGCCAGAGACGCCCCCCGCGGGACAGCACCCGGCGACGGGGAGGGCTCTGAGGGGTCCTGCGGGCCGTAGGCCCTCCCGCCACCCCTCAGGAC